>JAJAQA010000022.1:27796546-28396546 GCA_021464565.1 Rutilus rutilus | reverse complement strand
GTCCTCAACCTCTTCCTCCCCCTCTTCCTCCAGTCCCATCTACTCTTGCTCCTCCTCCTCCACTCCAGTGTCCTCAACCTCTTCCTCCCCCTCTTCCTCCAGTCCCATCTACACTTGCTCCTCCTCCTCCTCCACTCCAGTGTCCTCAACCTCAACCTCTTCCTCCCCCTCTTCCTCCAGTCCCATCTACTCTTGCTCCTCCTCCTCCACTCCAGTGTCCTCAAACTCTTCCTCCCCCTCTTCTCTTCCCTTTTATTGGTCTTCAACTCCTTAATTTTGCTTTTTCCAGGCGCCAGGAGATTGCTGGTTTTGAAACTAAGAGTTGGTTAGAGTTTGGGGAAGTTGTAATGGTTAATGATCGATATTAACGTCACCCTAACTCCGGTAAGGTTGTTCTTTTTGTATGTATGTTTTGCGGTTGGAACTTGTTTAAGGTAGAGTTTCTAATGAGAATCTCTCCCTTTTTAAGGGGGGAGGTGTTACGGCTCAGTTTTGTTTTGGGTTTGTTCTGTTGCTTTTCTCTTTTTTTTTTAATAGGTTGCCAGATAAGGATCCACACCTGTGTTGAATTTGGAAAGCAGTATTTAAGATGGCTGTCCTTTGTGGGAGGGAGTTCTGACCCCTATCCTGCAGTTGCGCTTAGGAGCTGGACCTTCATATTGTTTTTCCCTTTATTGTTTACTTATTTTTGTTGAACATCTATTTTCTTTATTATGTAACCCCTAGACGTAAATAAATATTTTGTCTAATTCATTTTTGGATTCTGATCCCTTTATTTTGTTACTTCTTTGAGCCGGAATGTAACATGTAGTAATACTTGAGTCATTACTAGTGGGTTGCCATTACCTTTTATTATAAATTATGCATTATTCATGTTAATTATGAACCTGTAGATAGTAGTTATCTGGGAGGTATGAACAAAATAGTAGTTACTGATTAGCTAATAATGAACTACTACATTCATCTGAGCGGTATTACTTACTAATTTGTTAATCAGAGTTTCTTGTTAGTTAATAGTAGTTACTAGAATGTTAATAATTCGTTACTCGTTTGTTCCTGTGTAATTACTCATTAATGAATGAAGAGTATTCTAAAGTGTTACCGTGCATTGTGCTGTGCAAATGTATGTAAATCACCTTATGTCCAACATTTTGTATATGTGCCAGTCCATCTTCCCCTCCATCCAAGTCAAGTAAGTTTTATTGTTGTACCTCACAAGAATACTGTTACATAAACACATATAAATACACACAGCCTATCTAAAAAGAGGTAATATATGTAATTAGGTCCTCTCCACTCCAGTATAACGTTTTTGGACAAGCAGCATTTCAAGAGAACTGATTTTTCACATCTCTAGACATTTTCATTGTTTGTATTGGAGTGGTTTTGATTATCCTTTTCTAGTCAAATCTACCCATTATTCTTTTTAAACTTTACATATTACACAATAGAATGAGACTTTGTAATCTCTAGACACTAGATAGGACTCATGCAACTTTCCATTGAGGACAGACTGTTCTTGTCTTGATCCATAACCCTATCTTCTCATGATGTTTACAGTTTTCCCATTGACTGGGTTGGCTGACAGAAACACTGGAACTTTCCAGCAACAGGTTGGTGGCTATCATTAAGTAAGAAATAATTGACGACAGGCCGTTGAATTATTAGAAAACTAATGCACACCCGAGGTGGTAATGCGGTCACGACGCGAAGCCATTCACCTCGGGTGTGCATTATTTTTCTAATAATTCAACGGTCTGAAGTCAATTATTCTTCTTATACTACAGTTACCACACCTCGAAACAGTGTTCAGATTATGTATTTCAAGACGTTTGTAAAGTTTTTGTCATGAAAACGCTCTTGTATGTAGGACTAATTTCTTACGCATCTAATCCAATGCCTCCATTGCTAATTCCAAAACGTCATTTTAGAGTTAGTAACGGAGGTTTGAGCCACTGATAGCAGACTAATGCTGGCACACACGACTAGCTGACACATTCTCTGACTGTTTTCATCGCAGCAGATTTTAAACACCGACTTTGAACACAGACTGAACGCGCTGAACACGCGTTTGGGCATGATCAGTCATACGTATCAAATTACATTCATAACCGGCCTTAATGTGTGTCCCCAGTTATTAATGCAGTTATTAGAAAGAGAGATGTTGCAATAATGAGACAGAAAAGCATGTGCGTCAATATTATTATTTATTTATTAATTCAATTCCTTTTAATTACTTCAAATTCATTCTTTTTTTTTCTATTATTGACAGATGACAGACTAGCCAAATAAATGAAACACAAAGCCCTTTTAACAAGTAGGCCTATCAATAATTATTTATTTGTTATATTATCTGCAATAATAATCCATGCTGCAGGATTATCCATTTATTTAGCCTATATTCAGTTTAATTTTCTATTGATTATAGATAGGACTATATACTTTTATTTATTCAAATTAAACTGCATGTTTCCATTGATTGTGAAGCTAGACATTGAAAATTGCAGATCAAGCGCATGGGGCTAAATGCTTTTTCTTGTTATGAATTGTATCCTATTTTCCGTTATTACCGTTAACTACGCGAAGTGATATGGAACTGTAATGCGGTCAAGACCTGCCTGGAACTACTTTAGCTGTGCGTTTCCCTGAAAATAATGCACACCTTAGAACGTTCGTCAACCAATCAGATTCAAGCATTCAACGGCCCTGTAGTATAACTCAGAATATAGACCTCGATCCATCCCCAGCCCACCTGTTGGTAATAATGGGGCTCTTTTTTATTTTAATGACCTGTCGTTGTCATCCATAATCAGTCAAAACTCAACCACACCCCTCATATCCTGCGTGAAAACCACTTAACGAGGCATTAGCTTACTATAATGCAATATTAGCTCATAAAAATGACCGGAGATATATGAGGTCTTTCACATCTGTCCCCATTCAGTCTAGCTATAGGGACATTATTAAGATTTGGGGCATTCTCAATTTGCTGAAATGACCACTTTGAAACTCTTATGAATAAATGTCAGCCATGGTTGTTTCCCAGGTAGTTTTGTTTATGCAAAATATGTGACGTGAACAGAACAAACCAAATTCAGTATTAACACAGCTCATAAAATCTATTCAGATGCATTGATTATGCTCTATTTAAAATGTAAGATTCATACTTCACACAGCTGAATTACATTAAGGGTCATACATAAACAAATTAATACATATTAATACATATATTAAAGGTCATACACACAGAGCACTCTACTGCGCTACTTTTTCAATGTTTTTATAGGTAAATACGTGCTAGATGGATGTGTTTGACCATTTACGAGATACCTAAAATACATACGACTGAGCAAAAAACGTACGAATTTGTGCGATTTTTGCTCAATCGTACGTATTTTACGAGTTGCCCAATTCGTATGAATTCATACAAATGACTTGCCCCTGACCCCGCCCCTAAACCTACCCGTCACTGGGGTTTAGACAAATCGTACACATTCGTACAAGTGAGGTCATATACGAATTAGCCAACTCGTAAAATATGTACGAACTGGCCGTGAGATAGCGTTGAAATAACGCAAGAGCTTGCAGTTTTTTTTCTTTCCGCTTGTTGTTTTAACTTCATTCGTTTTTACTGATCGGATATCTATCTGTTTTGTTATAACGTTTCCAAAACGGATATAACTTCAAACCTCAATTCCCATACCACGATATTTCAAGAATTTTTGCAATAATGATATTTATGACGATATAGGAAAAAAAATTTAGACAATTTTTTTTATTACATTTATCTCACCTAAATGTTTGCTCACTCATTGCGTTTTTACAATTGGGTAATTTTGTTTTTCAGAGTTTACACAACACAAGGAAGCTTGATTTCAATCTTTGAATTAAATTGAAAAAAGTAGCAAAAAATATATACAAAATAATAAAAATACAAATAAAGAGAAGTTTTTGGGTAGGTCTAACACTAGTATTCAGAAATACTGAATAAGGTAATCAAATGTTAAATAATACTAGTCCTGACTAAATTAAATACATAGGCTATTCATTCTGATTCCTTCCAATTAAAGCTATCTTTTGTTGTTTTGACGACAACATTAATGACAGACACATATGGCTGCTGTCACTTTTAGAGCTAGTGCCCGGATCCATTACTGTTTTCATTATACTGTCTGTCACACTGTCATAGGCGTTTTATGCTTATTTCAGGCATAATCGACTGTTTACGAATATACTAACCATGACCGGAATTTTTACACAGTTTTGCGTGTTTTTCCCCCCGTTAAAGCGATAAAGATCCGCGAAAAAGAACTTTTGTTACTCGTGAGCTGTTTGTGAGACGGCTTTACTGTATGTGTGCACGCAGAGTACACATCTCTCAGTGAGCGCGCGAGAGTACTGAATAGTTTAAAATCGCAAATGTTTAAACTGATAAGACTTTAAAAGAAGTGAAAATGATAAACTTTAGTTACGATGCAAGTGACAAAAGACAATTCCGTCATGTCCTGACTGCCAAACACAAGAGTGTGGTATCGACGATTGATTTATTATGCAACCCATTTTGAGAGCGAGAGACAGAAGACGCGGCACCGCTGAACACTCACGCGGTTGGTAAAATTGCGTCTTGGAGAAAGTTTTAAAATTATTGATTTGATTTTATAATCTGTGTGGATTCATTTAAGCTACTCATACAATGTACATGCTAAAGTGAATCAATGTTTGCGGGGGAATTTCCCGCATTATTGTAGCTTCTTTTTAGGTACTATATCGTCATTGGAGGCTGACTTGCTGCTCTCGCGCTCAGACAGGTGTTGTTGTTGTGCGTGCTAGGGAACGTAGACGTCATTGCGTCGCTATATCAGTGATATCACGATATGACACTTTTTTTATCATGTAAAAATTTATACCGGTATTATCGTGGACGGTATGATATGGCACACCCCTAATCTACCCTGCAAGCCGAATTCTCAAAGGGCACACAAAAGCCATTGACAAGCTGAGCTTTATTCTGCAGGAAAATCTAGACAAGCTCTTTCCAAATCTGACAGTAGCCTTAAGAGTGTTTCTAACAATGCCACTAACAGTCGCCTCCACTGAAAGGTCTTTCAGCAAACTAAAACTTATTAAATCATACCTTCGTTCAACTATGAACAATGATTGCTTGACCAACCTGGCAATCATCTCCACTGAAAACAAGATCAACTTCATCTGATGAAATACTTGAAAAATGGGCAAGTACAAAAGCAAGGCATGTCAAAGTGCTGTAATCATATATTGGGGAGGATGAAGAGAGAAAAGTTGGGGGTGGGGGGGATTAGTGCAATTAGACGTGATATACATTTATTGTTTCTTTCATATTTAATTGTAATCAATTGTATGTAAATGTGTATGTCAGTGTATTTAATGTTACTGTGCTTCGGCCATTTAAAGCCGTTCTTTAACCCTGTCAGTAAAGCTGTTTGACTCTGATGAGTCTGAGGTGAGTCTGTATCTCGTCCTGATCTCTCTTCTGTCTCGTCGTGAGCTCACAGTCTACAGCAGCTTTTGCATTCAGAGGGTGTTTTATATGATCAGCACATGCTTCACTCTGCATGTGTTTATAGCTCTATGAACTGAACATGACATGATCAAGAGCTCTTCTTCATCAACCAACAAACATGACTTTCAGCATCATCTTCCTCTTGACTCTGGCAGTGTTTAGAAAAGGTTTGAATAATGATTTATGATTGTATTTTCACACACTAATAACACTATATCATTACAATCAACATCACTCTTGTGTTTATGAAGAGAATGAGTCAGCGTTTCAATATGATCATCATGTTTTAGGTGTAATATATGATCCTGTCAATCAAACTGAACAGACTGCATTCAGTCACTTCTGCTGTCTGGACGTGATGCTTTCCATCTGAGACACACAAACTTTTACATTCTTACACAATTACTGTCACAACGGATGATTCTTGATCTTATGATATTTTTATATTATAATGTTTTTAATCTCCTATAAATGTAATGATCAGTTTGTCTGCGCTGCTTCACTAAAGCAGAAGTGAAAGTGTTCCAGTCCAGATCATGTAACCAATCAGAGAGTGAGACTGAAACCCCATTTGCATTGTCAGGGTGGAGTGATTGTGATCCTCTCAGAATAGAGCAGCTCTGTCTCCAGAGACCATGTTCAAACCCCAAGAGCTTTATTTGACATTTACTGCTACATCAACCTTCTGAAAAGCACCTGCATCTTCATCTGTTAGTTGAATGATGTTGTCAGACACAAAGTGAACTTGTTGAGAAGCTTTATTGAATGTTGCAGCAAACACAGCAGATTGAAAGATCACACACATACACACACACACACACACACACACACACACACACACACACACACTTTCAGTATTGAGTTGTAAATCACTACAGCTGCAGCACTAGACTCATGTGAATCCTGCCTGACACAGGACACTCAGATACGGCTCATCTTCAGGAGAGAAACATCAGCACTCAGAGCTCTTGTGGAACGAGACCTCATGAGGAGCTCCATCATGTGTTACTCTGCAGACGTACAGCTCTCCCTCTTCCCAGCGTGCTTTGCTGAGGGTCAGGACGCTACTGCGGCTGTAGCGGCCGTCCTGCTGGCTCTCTGCGCTGGTCAGAACCCCCTCGGTGACCTCTGACCCGTCCAGTGTCCAGCTCACCAGCGCCCCCTGTGGAGAGTAAGAGCTGAGCAGGCAGAGCAGTGCGGCTGAGTCTCCAGAGATCTGCAGAGAAGAGGGCGGCAGCAGAGACACTGAGGGCTTCACTGTGGGACCAGCTGCAGGAGACAAACACAACACATTCACACACACACAAATACACACACACACACACACACACACACACACACACACACAGTTTTAGATTAAATCATTATAAAACAATATCAGTAACTTTATTTAAAGCTTTTATACATATTGCATTATAAAAGTAGTTTAATGCATTAATTATGCACTGCTATATACATTAAAATGCATGTATGATCTAATTAATAAGTATAACAGCAGTTATAACACATATTATCTATTATCAGGCCGATCTGACTGCTTTAATTCCAGCAATTATTCACTCTGAACATTAATATCTTACATTTTGAGATATTCACCTGAACTGAAAATGTAACTCAATTTCAAACAGAGTTAAAACACAATTGAATCACACAGAATGAACAAAACACTGAATTATAAGCACAACATGAGCAAAAGAGATTCAGTATCATTGACTGAACTACAGAAAGCAGCAACATTTACATTCTGATGTCAAATCTCTTTTTCCATGTATGATTTCTACAATAAAAGATGAACTAAATATGAACTCAGTGTAGAAATAAATGAAGGAAAAACAAACCTGTAATAAACTGATTAAACTCATAGTGAGACACAGTGTGGAAATATATTTAGAATTTTATTATTTTTTGTTGTTGAAAGGAATAATGCTATTCTTATAATAATATCATTGTTTTAGATTAAATAATTATACAAAAAATATCAGTAACACTTTATTAAAAGCCTTTATACATATTGCATTATAAAAGTATTTTTAATGCATTAATTATATATTGTTTTACACATTATAATGCATGTATGATCTCATCAATAATTGTAACCACAGTTTTAACACATTATAATATTATCTATTCATTGTTACACCTCCAAAAAATTATAATACACTAAAACTCATGACAAACAACCAATTCTAGATGTAACAAGGAATTTGCAAATATTATAAAACATTTTAACTTTGGTTACAGTTATTTACGAAAACATATATGACATTATAACATACGGTATTGATACCTTTATAATGCATTATATATAAAGGCTTCAAGTAAAGTGTCACTACAATATCTAATTATTATTATTATTAATAAATGTTGTTCTTTTTTCAAGTATAAAACACTTTCTGAAATTATTATGTATTTTGTTTAAATATGTAATTAAATAGACTTACATTTGATCACCAGTTTAGTTCCTCCACCGAATGTGTACCACAGTGATACAATCTAATGAAACGCTCGTACAAAAACCTCTATTCCACTCGAGTGAACACACACTCCAGCAGAGAGAGAGAAACAACACTTCAACACACTGATATTAGAAGATCCTCAGCTCTTCTCAACACTCACTCATTCAGATTTGACTAAATGCTTTCTGATATAACACTGTTTAAAGAAATATATTTGATGAGCTATGACCTCTGAGGTGACCTTTGACCTCTTTGATCATGGATGATGTTGTGGAGTTTCTCATAATGATGCTTCTGTTCTTCATATGCAGATCAATCATCATGATTCACAGAAAAACCTGCAGCTTCAGACTTCAATCTTCAGTGAAAATCTCTTCAAATAATCTGAGTTTATTGAATATTAGAGCCAAAGTCAATAGAAAGTGTCAACAATGAAAATATAAAAGGTATTTTGCATGTTCTACACAGTCAAGCATGTTTTCATATTCAAGGTCTGTTCTAAAAGTATCTGGACTGGTTATGAATCTCCACACAAGATCATGAAACGTGAACAAGCTCTAATATGTCTCCATCTTTAACAGCCTGTTTCTTCTCCATTTGATGATTTCAGACACACATGAGGCTTCATGATAGATGGAGTGACACCATGAACTCTGATTAGAGATTCACAATCAGTCCTGATACTTTCTGAACAGACTCATGATTCATGATCTTACTTTAGTGATGGCGGTTCATCTAGTGGAAGTGTAGCAGTGATGATGGTCACATGACTGAATATGGACACAGAGATGGACGTTCATCTGCACATCCTCAGTGTCTCAGGAGTCACAATAAAAATACAAAATAAAGTCATGATTCTGTAACTCTAGTGTATATTAGTTTGTTATCAGCACAAGCTGTTGTAAATCCTGCCCACTTCTTTGCATTGTCAGCACATGCTTCAGTGCTCTGAGAGTGTTTATAGTGCTGTGAGTTTAACACTTCATGACTGAGAGCAGAACACAATCTTCATCATCACACAAGACTAAACTACAGCAATGAACACAATCAACATCTTCATCTGGACCATTGCACTGTTTATTCAAGGTTTGTGTAATACAGTTTTTATAATGAATATTGTTTCTCTTGAAATGTTAAATATTTTTATCATATACTGTATATCGTTATATATATCATTTTTATTTTTGTTTGTGTTTTCTTTCAGAGTGTAGAGGACAGATCACTGTAACTCAGAGTCCATCAATAACAGCAGTTCAACCAGGAGAAGAAGTCAGAATAAACTGTAAAACCAGCAGTGATGTGTATGGTGGTGATGAGTTACACTGGTACTCACAGAAACCTGGAGAAGCTCCTAAACTCCTCATATATTATGCAACAACCCGTTATTCTGGAACTCCATCTAGATTCAGTGGCAGTGGATCTGGCAGTGATTTTACTCTGACCATCAGTGGAGTCCAGACTGAAGATACAGGAGATTATTACTGTCAGAGTGCACAAGTTATCAGTGGTAGCTATGTGTTCACACAGTGATAAAGAGTCGTACAAAAACCTCTGTCAGTCAGACGTCACAGTGACTGCACTGATACAGCTGAGAGAAACTGCAGCTGATGATGGAGGATCACAAACTACACAATATCAAACCTTTCACACACTTTATTAATATATTATGATGTACTAAGTAAACATATAATCTTATATCTTTTACTAAACTGGACTAAAATGTGTAGAAAATGTGAGTGGTGATTGTTCTTGTAAAACTTCTTGTTCTTGTAAAGCCACTCCATTACAATTTCACACATAGAAATACACACGTAAGAAAGAGACACTAAAATTAAAATGGTTAAAAACACAATTTTTAAGGAAAATCTACTAATCACACTGATGCACATTATGGCAGAAACCCGTAACAATGTTTTAAAACCATAAATGCAGTGATTATGATACAAACTGAGAGAAAAACTACCTTTACAATGTTTCTTCCTATGGTGTCCCTATAATTAAGGTCCCATCACAAGAATTCAAATCAGAATCACTACAGCAACATGATTTTGGTTCATTTTTAAATTGATAACAGCAGACTATGCAGTTTATTTTACAGTATGTGAACTTACATGTACTTACAATGTAGTAATGTAATTTAATTTAGTTCATTACAATGTAATTTAATACATATTTAATTTATTAAAAATATTTTTATACCATCATTCATGACAAAGCATTATATCATCATCATTAAGCACACAGCAGTTGACACAACACTTAATGTTTTATTTTAATTAAACAACATACAAATATTTATAATTAAATTCATGTTGTCTTTATTCATTAAAATGCATAATATCAGCGTCATATGCATACATCAGTTACAATTCAAGTCTTATCATAACTGGTAAAACCTGAAAGCCAAAGAAAGAAAACTTCTCGGTTACGTATGTAACCCTCGTTCCCTGAGTAGGGAACGGAGACGTTACGTCGGATGACGACGATTGGGGTTTCGCTTAGAAGCCTATCACCTTCGAGTATATAAAACGAGCCAATGGCAATGAAATGCCATGGGTCTGCGGAATTTGCATAGCGTATCTCCGCCTACCGCAGGGGTTATATAAGGAAGTACGCTGGCAACATGCAGATATGTCTTCGCTGAGGAGTCGAAACTGGACCCAGGCGTTTTTCAGCGATACAGCGGAAGTGGCAGGAAGACGTAACGTCTCCGTTCCCTACTCAGGGAACGAGGGTTACATACGTAACCGAGACGTTCCCTTTCGTGGTCACTCCGAGTTACGTCGGATGACGACGATTGGGGTTCCAGTCTAATCACGCCACCTCGGCTGTCATCCAGTGCCCTGCGTAAGTCTGAGCTCCCTGTTGTGAGACTAGCACGAACGAAGGAGTCCTACCTAACACAGGAATACCAAGGTACACTGGGAAGCATATCTCAGGAGAAATATGCAATTACGCCCAGCCATTAAGGGGGGGACTTGAGAGACACATATGATCCAGAGGGATGCATATGGAGTATCACTGAGGTGTCCAGCCGCAGGTGGAATATTTAAACCCCAGGGGTGGCAAGGTGGCTTGCCAAGGGAAAGACACACGCTCAAAAGAGACTTACAGTGGAATACACATGTGGGGGTCGCCCAGAGGGGGGACCATGCACATGGAGGCACCTAGTCAAGCGCAAAAGCTGCGTTATGGCAGATTGGCATAACTCAGGCGTTGACGTAACCAGTGCTGGAGGAAACTCAGAGCTTATCAGACTCACCTGAGAAGATAATTGCACGTATCCCATCCGTGGAGAGGAATGGCGAGCAAGCGAAGACACCTGAGCAGAATCTAGTACCGGCTGGTTGAAGCGAGTACATGGGAAGAAACTGGCTCCACTCGGAGATTATAGAATCTCGCGAATGTGTTGGGTGTCGCCCAGCCTGCAGCTCTACAAATGTCTGTTAGCAAGGCGCCATGCGCTAGAGCCCAAGAGGAAGCCACACTACGAGTGGAGTGGGCTTTCACACCGAGGGGGCATTGACGACCTTGCTGCTGGTATGCCAAGGCGATGGCGTCCACTATCCAGTGAGACAACCTTTGCTTGGAGAGAGCCTTTCCCTTCAGCTTCCCACCATAACAGACAAAGAGCTGGTCTGAGGTCCTGAAACACCGCGTTCTGTCTACGTAAGCACGGAGGGCGCGTACTGGACAGAGCAGTGCCAAGGCTGGGTCTGCCTCCTCCAAGGGCAGCGCTTGCAGGTTCACTACTTGGTCTCGAAAGGGTGTGGTAGGAACCTTGGGCACGTATCCAGGCCGGGGTCTCAGGATCACGTGAGAGTTAGCCGGCCCGAATTCCAGGCACGCTTCGTCAACCGAAAATGCCTGCAGGTCCCCTACCCTCTTGATGGAGGCCAACGCAACCAGGAGCGCTGTCTTCATGGACAGGAACTTAAGCTCTACTGATTGCAAAGGCTCGAATGGAGCACTCTGCAGGGCAGTTAGAACCACTGAGAGGTCCCAAGAGGGTACGAGGGGAGGACGAGGAGGATTCAGTCTCCTCGCTCCCCTCAGGAACCTGATGATCAGGTCGTGCTTTCCCAAGGACTTACCATCAACTGCATCGTGATGTGCGGCAATGGCGGCAACATACACTTTCAGGGTAGAGGGAGCCTTCGCTCCAACCCTTCTTGCAGGAAGGAAAGCACGACACTGATCGGGCATTTCGTGGGTTCTTGATGTTTAGAAGAACACCAGTTGACGAAGAGGTTCCACTTCAACGCATAGAGATGTCTCATGGACGATGCTCTAGCGGAAGTGATGGTAGCCACCACCGCTGGTGGTAGGGTACTCAAACCTGCCTCGTCCCGTCCAGGAGCCACACGTGGAGGTTCCAAAGATCGGGACGAGGGTGCCAAAGGGTGCCCCGTCCCTGAGAAAGGAGGTCCTTCCTCAGAGGAATTGGCCAGGGAGGTGCTGTCGCGAGGAGTACTAGTTCGGAGAACCAGGTCCGGTTGTGCCAACACGGGGCAACCAAAATGACCTGCTCCTCGTCCTCCCTGATCTTGCGCAAGGTCTGCACAAGAAGGCTCACTGGGGGAAATGCATACTTGCGTAGGCCCCGCGGCCAGCTGTGCGCCAGTGCATCCGTGCCGAGCGTGCCCTCGGTCAGGGAATAATACAGGTCACAGTGGGACGAGTCGTGGGAGGCAAACAGGTCTACCTGTGCGTCCCCGAACTGATCCCAAATCAGCTGGACCGACTGGGGATGGAGTCTCCATTCTCCAGCGAGAGGCCGAAGCCGAGACAGTTCGTCGGCTGCCTGGTTCAGGTCTCCCGGGATATAAATGGCTCGAAGCGACCTCAGATGCTTCTGACTCCATATGAGGAGGTGGCGAGCGAGTTGCGACATACGGCGGGAGCGTAGACCACCCTGGTGGTTGATGTACGCTACTGTCGCGGTATTGTCTGATCGGACTAGTACGTGCTGACCCTTGAGCAGCGCATGGAAGCGGTGCAGGGCGAGACGCACAGCCAGCAACTCGAGGCAATTGACATGCCAAAGGCGCTGGGGTCCTGTCCAGGAGCCCGCGGCAGCATGTCCATTGCACATGGCGCCCCAGCCCGTGGTGGAGGCATCTGTTGATACAACAACATGCCGGGAAACTCGTTCTAGGGGCACTCCGGCCCGTAGAAAACTGAGGTTCGTCCACGGGGTGAAGGTCTGACGGCAGGCTGGAGTCACTGGAACTCGGAGCGTGCCGTTTTGCCATGCCCACCTCGGGACTCGATCGCGAAGCCAAAGCTGAAGCGGTCTCATATGAAGCAATCCCAGCGGCGTTACTGCGGCTGCGGATGCCATATGCCCCAGGAGCCTCTGAAAAAGTTTCAGTGGAACCGCACTCTTGCCCTCGAACTGACGAAGACAAGTCAGCAGTGACTGCGCGCGCTCGCAAGCTGCGCGCACATGGCGACCGACTCGATCTCCATACCGAGAAAAGAGATCCTCTGCACTGGGCAGAGTTTGCTCTTCTCCCAGTTGACCCGAAGGCCCAGACGAGCTAGGTGCCGGAGCACTAGGTCCCTGTGTTCACAAACCTGGTCTCGAGAGTGAGCTAGGATCAGCCAGTCGTCGAGATAGTTCAGGATGCGAACCGGAGGGGAACAAGGGCTGCCTCGACGACCTTCGTAAAGATGCGAGGAGACAGGGCTAGCCCGAAAGGGAGAACCGCGTACTGGTATGCCTGCCCCTCTGTATGTGTTTGGCCGTTAGCATCTTGAACGGCAGCCTGTGAAGGGAGCGGTTCAAGACGCGCAGGTCGAGGATTGGCCGTAACCCACCGGACTTCTTGGGTACAATGAAGTAAGGGCTGTAGAAGCCGGACTTCATCTCGGCTGGAGGGACAATCTCGATCGCACCCTTCGCCAGTAGGGTGGCGACCTCCGCTCTCATGACAGGGGCATTGCCACCGACCATAGTGAAGCGGTCTCCCCTGAAGCGGGGAGGAGATATCGCGAACTGAATCGTGTAGCCGAATCTGATGGTTCTCGCGACCCAGCGGGACAGTCTGGGAAGCTCTAGCCAGGCCTCCAGAAAGTGCACCAGCGGGGTCATACGAACCACAGACGTACCGTCGGTGGGGCAGCGAGGTGGAATGACCGGCACCGGCGAGGGTGGCAAAGCGGCCCTGTGCGGGGGCACGGTCATTAACCGCGTCCTGCCAGAGGAGGCCAGGGGAGGGCGCGCGTCCCACGGGGGCGTGCTCTGGCAGGGGTCTGGCGACAGAGGGGAATGAGAGGAGCGTGGCCCGTGGGCGGCGCGTGCTGTCATCCCACACCTCTGGAACAGAGGAGGGCGGAAGTGGCGGGACCCGAGGGTGGCGCGCACTGCGGCCCTCGAGCTCTGTTGGCTCAGGATTGGGGAATTCAATTCTGTCTTTAACCACATTAGGGTGCTGCTCGCCGTTGGACGAGCAGCGGGGAGTGGAGAACAAAAGATTCTCCCCCGGCCCTCCACCAGGGGAAGGAGTGGCCCTGCTACCACCTCCTGAACAGAAAAGAAAGCCAATCCTGAGCGGCCCGTCTCAGGAGCGCCGCTTAGCCTGGCGTTTAGCGGGCTGCGGGGCTGGAGAGGGCTGTGGCGCCTTCCTGCGGCTTCCTTCCGCCTGGTAGACCTGCAAGATGGCCATGGCATGCAAAGAGGCAGCTGCCTGTCCCGCCGCTCTTTAAGACTTCGCCACCATAGTAGACGAAAATCTACAGGCTTTGGATGGGTGCTTAGGATCACCACGCGATGAAGCGCTTGTCGGGCACAGCTGCATCGCGACAGAACGTTCAACCAGGGGAATCCCAGTGTACCCACAAGCATCAGCCTTATCGAGGGGAGGAAAGGCGGAGAAAGCCGATGAACGATCACGGGAAGACATGGGGGCCTTCCAGGACCGCGTGACTTCCTCATGCACTTCCGGGAAGAATGGTATTGGGGTTGGGCGGCGACGAGTGTCAGCGGCCGCTCCCAAAAACCAATCATCCAGCCGCGAGCGCACTGGATCGGGCGGCGGGGACCACTCGAGCCCAATGGCCGCGGCTGCCCGGGAAAGCATGGCAGTCAGCTTGGGATCAGACTCGGGCAATGCTGGCACGCCCGAGGGCGGCAACACAGCCGAATCCTCACTTCCCGAGGACTCACGCCCACCTTGTGATGCAGCGATCGACATTGCATCCTCCTCTGGAGCACCAAACGAAACACGCGGGGCCTCAGTAGAGGGACCAGCGGTCTCAGTTTGAACACTCGCGGGTACCAATGCTGGAGAGGGGTGTGTGGACCGTGGACGTGTCGGCGGTATGTCCCACACAGTCACCCTCAGGTCACCCCGGCCACCAGCCGAAGTACTGGCTCTCGAGGAGTCAGTAGATCGGGGTGTGGGTAGGGGGACTCTCACTCTAGTGAGCTCATTGAGTCTCAACTGCAGCATGGAGATGGTCATGTTCCCGCAGTGGGAACATGAGTCATCCACGAACGCTGCTTTAGCGTGATCAACGCCCAAACACGCTAAGCAGAGATCGTGCCCATCAGAGAAAAACACATCGCGACCGCAACCAGAAGTGCACGGGCGAGGCATCTTTAAAAAGACGTGCCGCGTGCAATGCTCTTTTTGTGAGAGGAAAAACTCCGCGTATGCTGAAGCGAACAGGGAGAAATCACACTATCTGTCAGATCACTGAGCAGATCAGCAGGGTAGTGAGCACTCGCTGAAATCGCCGTCACACCAACACCGGAGAGTTCGCTCGTCTCGAAGGGATGAGAAGAATAACTCAGAATTTTGGCTTGCAAGGAGTGGAGAAGTTCTCGGCTCCGAAGCGAAAACATATCTGCATGTTGCCAGCGTACTTCCTTATATACCCCCTGCGGTGGGCGGAGATACGCTATGCAAATTCCGCAGACCCATGGCATTTCATTGCCATTGGCTCGTTTTATATACTCGAAGGTGATAGGCTTCTAAGCGAAACCCCAATCGTCGTCATCCGACGTAACTCGGAGTGACCACGAAAGGGAACTCCACTTACCACTGCCATGAACCTCCCACGGCCATGTTGGGGACGGGTTGTCTCCTGATAGCGACTGCTCCACTTCATTAACATCAATTGGCATGGCAGGCTCATGAGTGTTATAGGTTTCTATGTCTTTCAATAGCAGTCTCTTGCTCTCAGCAATTTTCCTCCGCAGGCGGTGACGGAACTTCCCACTATCTGTAAAGACATGAAGCAGAAGGTAAAAATAGTGACCAAAAATACAGTGAGCAATTATCTATTAACAATGTAATTATACCATTTTGACGGTATAGAGCCTGCTTCCGCTGCCTCACGTTAAGGTAACGTCCCTCAATGGACTGCTCTAGGGAAGTGCCTGTTGTGTCTGGAAACACAACACAAAAACACAATAGTGTAAAGAAGGACGAGTTGGAAGGGGGTGGGTGCCAAAAAAGGCTTACAGAGATAGTGGCAAGCAGTATAGTAACCAGTAGGCAGCTTAAATATCATGATCTAATGATCGCCACCAATGAAGAAGCACAAAGTGAAACATGTTCAAACTTACCACCAGCTGCCCATTCCCTCACATCAGACACCCACACTGCTTCATCGGTGCAAGCCAAGCTTTCTTTAAGCTCCGCTAGACTTGCAGTCTCCTCCTGAAGCCTCTGGCAAGTCTAATGCGACAGTTAAACAATGCAGTTACACAAAGCTACACAATAACTACAAATTGAAACCATTTACAGAGAACACACCTTCACATATCTTGCAGACAATGCCCGATGTAGTGTTGTGATTTTTTTGTAGTTCCAGGCCATAGCATGGATTGTAAGCATATCCACACGTGCTGTTGAGAGTAAATGTTGAGTGAAAATCATGCAATAAGCAATAAAAAATTGCATTAGAAGAGAAATACTACAATCACCTCCTTTCGACATGTATTTAGTCGTTAAGGCACAGCGGGAGAGGTAGCAGTTCACCTGTTCAATTTCCTCCCCCGCAGTTGACCCTGCTCCTTCTTGGTTTTTGCCACTCCATGTAATCTAGAAGTAAGAAGACATGTAAGGGATAATGTAATGTCCGCCGGTCATTATCGGATAATAAGTAACAAGGCAAACCGGACCCTGACGCGCAGCAGAGGGACTGAACATACCTCACACTTAGTGGAATGTGCTGTAGCGTGCATGACGCTTAGGAAAGGCCTAATTGATGTTAGCCCCTGGAGATCAGGAAAGATGTTTGCTGATTTGTGTAAATATGGCCAGTATTTATACTTACATCCATGTTGATAAACCTTGCCTTTGAACTTATCAACTCCTTGTGCAGATACATGGGGTAGGCAAAGATTTCACCTAGGGTTATACAAATTTTATTAGAAATGCAAATATCCTATTATTGTATATTCTAAAGAGAGCATCATAATGGGAAACTCAACCAAGCAGTGGTATAAGCTGAATAGTGATAATTGAGATGCTTCTCCATATGATTATGGTATTTAGCTTTTGTCCAAAGCGACATACAAATAATAACAATACAAAGTTACATTTAACAACAAACAATTTATTATAATCTCACCTCTGAACATATTAAGTGCTTTAAGGAGGAAACCATGCCGACACACCGCAACCTCCGTGCCCTCTTCGTCCAACTTGAAGGTCCTCCTAGAAGTCTCCTTCGCTGCTGTCCACGAGGAGCTCCCACATCTGCCTTGTCCAGGTAGCTGTGATGTAAATGAAACACACTATAAACATACTGTATATCCACCTTGTATTTTGAAGTTGAGGGCAGTTTTTCACCAATGCAAAGAAAATCTGGGCTGTAAAAGCATAGTAATGTAATTAACAAATAATTTGAAACCTGCCTGTTTCACAGCTTTATGCAAGACATCACCAAATGCAGACACAGATGTGTCTTCTGCGATAAATGCCCCATCAAAAAACGAGGAGTCGGAGCTGAGGAAGAAATGAAACAGAACATTTATCCATGCTGAATATTGAATATCAAAAAAATCCAGATCAATCTATACTGGAAGAAAAATAATATCACCTTCCGTTTCGGAGAAACCGGTATAGCTTCCTGTTGCCATCCACAGAGATTGCCAGCATGTTTGGGGTGCAAGCGGGGCAGGTGAAAGGTGCACCACAGGACAAGTTATCTTCCTCAAAAGGGAGGAAGCTGGAGGAAGCTGGCCAGTATCCACTGTTTATGAGGTCCATGAACTCTGGAGCCCACTGCTGCTGGCATGTTTGGCATGCAAACAATGGCTGGTGCATGTCATAACGCCCTTGGGTTATAAGAAAACAAACCCATGGATACCTGAGCTTTTAGAAACAATCAGCTGGCACACTTTAAGACACTTGGGCTACATCTTGAGTAGAATCACACCAGCATAGTTCAAATAAGTATATTTTTGTTGGTTTATCATGATGACAAGATGTATTCTGTAATTTTTGAGTACTGTTATTTTCATTGCAAAGCCAAAAAAAGAGGGAAAAAGCTGAATATTGAAAAAAGATCAGAGTTTAGAAATATTACCATTGATGGAAATTAAAATGACCGCTTTGCCAGGTGACACAGTTATGCTGGGGACTTCACAGGGACATTTCTGAGTCACTCTCACCGTTGGCAAAATACAAGCTAGCAAAGGAAAGATAAACACAAAATTAGCCTACTAGATTTATTAGACAAGAGTACAAAAGAGTTTTGCAATTACCTACCTTGGTCGTGTGAGCTGTATCCTCCCTCCCCTCTTACAAAATATGTGGATGGTGGAATAGCTTTAAAAAAGCCCTCAAGGACTGACTCCCTATCGTGGAGTGGCCATCTCCTGTGATTCTTGGTATCGCAGGTTTCACAGAACCACTGGTCTGGCAGACACTCTCTGCATCTAGGAACGAAATCAATGAACCAATTTAGTCATTGAATCAACTCTTTGAATAAGCCCTGATTCCACCATAAACATGCAGTTTCTCCAAAACATGAAGACATCAATTAGTGATGAACTCTAAAAACCTATAAAGTATGAAAGAACATTAACTCTTATGAGGATGAAAATGAACCTGTCCCTTGCTCTACTTAGTGTTCTCTTCCAAATTTCGATAGCGACAGCAAGCAGAACTTTTAAAACTACCCTTGACATGCTACATGCAAAGCTTGTCCCATCATTTTCATTTTGGCCACAGAGAGAAGAGCTTCGGCTGTCAATGCCCATGATATTTAGACAAACTCACCCTATATGTGCCTGCATAATTGATTGTTTCGAAATTTTTATAGAACAACCCAAAAACTTAGAAGCAAGAGCACAAACATATTGGACCTATAAACATCACACCATGAAATACCTAATTGGCATATCTCCACAAGGAACAGTCATATTCATATCTAAGGGATGGGGAGGCAGAACATCAGACAAACGTGTCACGGAAAATTCTGGGTTTCTGGAATGCATCAGTGCAGGTGATGTAATACTGGCCGATCGAGGGTTTAACGTGGCAGAATCTATTAGCTTGTGTAATGCTGAGCTGAAGATCCCAGCTTTCACTAAAGGAAGGAAACAATTGAGCCCAGAAGAGCTGGAGTCCACACGTGGACTTGCCGCAGTAAGAATCCATGTAGAGAGAGTTTTCGGTGAAACAAGAAACCGATACACTATACTACAAAGTACTGTTGGTATCCAGATGTGTGAAGCTGAACAGCCCAAAGGGTTAACAGTTTTAGTCAAAGTAGTCCATGTGTGTTGTGCCCTTGCAAATGTGGCACCCTCAATTATTCCTTCTGGTTAAACACTACATTAGTACAATGTAAATATACAATGATTTATTTATACAAACACACTGTAAATAAGACATTTTATATATTACAATAATACATTACATTTTCACTTTAAATTCCAATGTACATTGTATTTATTTGTATTCATCTGTTTTGTTTATCTATGTATGCGTCACAGGTCGGGGTAGGCCAAGCCAGACTGCACCCACCCCTGGAAACCGGGTACCACCTCGAGGAACGTGTCAAGGACCAGACAGACAAGGGAATAAAGGAATAACAGTTTTCATTAAGTTAAAAGCAGTAATTTGAAAAATCCTAATTAAAATCTTCTTTCTTGTCACCAGAGGGAATTCAATAGCCCCCTGGACCGTAGAGGGGAGAACGATCGTGGCGGCCCTTCAGCTCGTTGGAGAGGGATCAGGAGGAAACACACCGTCTAGGTAGGTCACTAGGTAAGTACTCTTTACAGGACTCAAGAGGAAGTCGTGGTTATACGGACCCCATTCGGACTGGAACCAGGTAAGTACTCATGGGCGTGAGTGGAACAAGTCCCGGATGCTGCCCCAAAGGTAAGTACCCAGGGAGCGGTTGCCTCAGACTCAGACGAAGCACAGGGACACAGGTGGCGAGCGGACTGGGCCAGGAGGGGAAACAGGTAAGTATATCCCGGTAAGTGTCCTTTATGCCAAACCAGTTAGAACGGGGGCCTTTAGCCGAGACGTGAGGGAACCTTGGACAACAGGAAGACACTTCGATCGAGGCACGTGCCGCAGCTATTCCTTTTCCTTCTCAACAGGGGCAGCGGCTTGCAACATAGGCATGGAGGGCCACCAGGCAGAAGAACACTTTGAGCGAGACACTCCCCTTCGGCTGTGTACTGCAACAATACAACAATACAACAGAGTTCAACGGTTCAGCGGTATACAAGCGCTCAACAGTGATACCTCTCTTTCTGAACAGGGCGGAGGCCTTCAATGGGGCATGTGGAGACCACCAGGCGGGGAGGACACTTTGAGCGAGACACTCCACTTCGGCTGTGCGCTGTAACCAGGTAGCAGGGTTTAACTATTCAACAGCACAATAAACATTCAGTTGAAATACCTTCTCTCTTTCTGAACAGGGCAGAAGCTTTCGATGGGGCATATGAAGACCACCAGGCGGGGAGGACACTTTGAGCGAGACACTCCACCTCGGCTGTGCGCTATAACCAGGTAGCAGGGTTTAACTGTTCAACAGCATATGAAACATTCAGCTGCAATACCTTCTCTCATTCTGAACAGGGCGGCGACTTTCGATAGGAGCGTGTGGAGACCACCAGGCGGGGAGGATGCTTAAAGCGAGACGCTCCGCTTCAGCTGTACACTGTAACAATGTAGCAAGGTTTAATGTCACCGGGTGATTAAAGAGAAAAGAAGAAATGAGCGGCAGGTGTGGAGGGGGAGGAGCTAGAGCGCGGATTGGGGCACATGCTCCCAAAGTTGAGTATAAAAGGCCATTTTGAAGAGAGAGAGGGAGAAGGGCACGAGGGGAAGAGGACATGTGAGGCACGCAGCACGTGAGCGGCCGCAGATGCGGAGGAAGGCCGCGAGAGAGAGAGAGAGAGAGAAAGAGAGAGACAGAAAACTTCAGCTGGATTGCGGGCGGAAGCCTTGGTTGCACCGTGAGTCTGTTGAATTGCAGTTCTATTGTGGAAATGAGCACGAGTGAAACCTTACAGTGTGTGGTGAATATAACAGTGTGGGAATTGTGTTTCTGCTGTTCACTCGCAGTCACAGCTGACTATTAACCTCTTCTCTGCCTAAAACCCTGTGAGTGTACAGCTACGCTGGTGGAATGACCATTAACCTCTTCTCTGCCGGAGCCCTGTGAAGGTACAGCTGCATTGGTGAAATACCATTAACCTCTTCTCTGCCGAAGCCCTGTGGAGCCCTGAGATACGCGAAGAGAACGCTGAAGAGGAGAACGCGGAAGCTGTGAATTATGTTCATTCCTCTCTCTCTGTCTGAAGGTGCTGAGATACGCGAAGAGAACGCTGAAGAAGAGAACGCGGAAGCTGTGAATTATGTTCATTCCTCTCTCTGTCTGAAGGTGCTGAGATACGCGAAGAGAACGCTGAAGAAGAGAACGCGGAAGCTGTGAATTATGTTCATTCCTCTCTCTCTGTCTGAAGGCGCTGAGATACGCGAAGAGAACGCTGAAGAAGAGAACGCGGAAGCTGTGAATTATGTTCATTCCTCTCTCTCTGTCTGAAGGCGCTGAGATACGCGAAGAGAACGCTGAAGAAGAGAACGCGGAAGCTGTGAATTATGTTCATTCCTCTCTCTGTCTGAAGGTGCTGAGATAGGCGAAGAGAACGCTGAAGAGGAGAACGCGGAAGCTGTGAATTATGTTCATTCCTCTCTCTGTCTGAAGGTGCTGAGATAGGCGAAGAGAACGCTGAAGAGGAGAACGCGGAAGCTGTGAATTATGTTCATTCCTCTCTCTGTCTGAAGGTGCTGAGATAGGCGAAGAGAACGCTGAAGAGGAGAACGCGGAAGCTGTGAATTATGTTCATTCCTCTCTCTGTCTGAAGGTGCTGAGATAGGCGAAGAGAACGCTGAAGAGGAGAACGCGGAAGCTGTGAATTACGTTCATTCCTCTCTCTGTCTGAAGGTGCTGAGATACGCGAAGAGAACGCGAAAGAGGAGAACGCGGAAGCTGTGAATTATGTTCATTCCTCTCTTTGTCTGAAGGCGCTGAGATACGCGAAGAGAACGCGGAAGCTGTGAATTATGTTCATTCCTCTCTCTGTCTGAAGGCGCTGAGATACGCGAAGAGAACGCTGAAGAAGAGAACGCGGAAGCTGTGAATTGTTCATTCCTCTCTCTGTCTGAAGGCGCTGAGATACGCAAAGAGAACGCTGAAGAGGACACTTTTTAAGATTGTTTTTATTATTTAATAAAGAGCATATTTATTTTGAATTCTGTGTCTGCCTTTTCCCTTCGTGTCCACGGCCAGCTCCTCATGGGCGGCAAGCAAGCGAAGGGGTGGGCGGCCCGCTGGCGCTCCACCCCGACCTGTGACATTAACAGTTCAACCGTAGATGAAACATTCAGCTGCAATACCTTCTCTCATTCTGAACAGGGCGGCGACTTTCGATAGGAGCGTGTGGAGACCACCAGGCGGGGAGGATGCTTTAAGCGAGACACTCCACTTCAGCTGTACACTGTAACAATGTAGCAGGGTTTAACAGTTCAACAGCATATAAAACATTCAGCATTAACAGAGCCGGGCTCTCTCAAAATGGTAAGTTGGGCGCTTGATATATCAAACCTTCCTTGGAAACGGCGAGTGAAAAGACTATAAGGAGAGAGAGTGCACAGCAAACTACTATTACTTCTCCACACGATGAACTTCACTCCATAACACAAACCGTGTGAATCGTCACTTCAGGCACTGCATTCCACTCGCACACCGTGCATTCAGGCCAGCACTCACCCACCGGTCTTTCTCCCACCAGATCAACTCTCGTCTCTCGCAAGGGCTCAACTTCTCTCCAGAGACAGCAGAAAATGGGTGCAGCGATCGTCACATTCAGCGAGGAGCGGACAAAAGTTGGAGACAGATCAACAGTTCACTCAGTGTACTAGTTCACTCGTGCCACACACACTTTCCAAACTCTCAACACCACTTCAGTGTTAGTGCATATAAACAACGAATCCGATACTCATCACTTTACGTCTTCCCCACTGCTGACGATATTCCTTGGGTTTTCGTTGATAAATACTTCACTCTCTTCTTTCCACTTCTCAGCTTCAATCTTCGCCCGCTTCACAGCCCAGCCTCAAATACAAAACAGCCCGCCAACAAACACAGTATCTCACGGGAGGAGAACCACACGACAGTCTGCTTCCTCTCTATTTTTAAAGCCCCATCTGAATACGTGTCCCTCTCACAACACTCTCTGTAATTACTCCACACCTGCTGTCAATCGGGCAATTGGCCTTGCTGCCATGGCAACAGATTCGCAGTGCAATAGAGACGGGTGTCCACTGGAGGTCTCCAAATAAAACTGCATTCACAAGGGCTTTAGTCTTTTCTCTAATTTTTGTCACACCGTGACATATGTGCATTTTATTTATTGAATAAATATTTATTTGTCTGTCTAACAGTACGATTCAAAATTCAGCACTTTTCATTTGTTTTCTTTGTGCACGCTTGCATTTTGCCAATTCCTGTTTGCAGACATTGCACTGTTTGTGACTGATCTACAGTCTTCAGGATAATGATTTAAATAGAGAGAGTCACTTTGCATTGTCAGCACATGCTTCAGTGCTCTGAGAGTGTTTATAGTGCTGTGAGTTTAACACTTCATGACTGAGAGCAGAACACAATCTTCATCATCACACAAGACTAAACTACAGCAATGAACACAATCAACATCTTCATCTGGACCATTGCACTGTTTATTCAAGGTTTGTGTAATACAGTTTTTATAATTATTATTAATTATCTTAAAATGTGAAGTATATATATTTATCATAATACTGTATATCATCATATATAATTTTAATTTGTGTTTGTGTTTTCTTTCAGAGTGTAGAGGACAGATCACTGTAACTCAGAGTCCATCAATACCAGCAGTTCAACCAGGAGAAGAAGTCAGAATAAACTGTAAAACCAGCAGTAATGTGCATGGTGGTTATTTATTAGCCTGGTACTCACAGAAACCTGGAGAAGCTCCTAAACTCCTCATATATGAAGCAACAACCCATAATACTGGAACTCCATCTAGATTCAGTGGCAGTGGATCTGGCAGTGATTTTACTCTGACCATCAGTGGAGTCCAGACTGAAGATACAGGAGATTATTACTGTCAGAGTTATCACAGTGGTCCAGTGTTCACACAGTGATAAAGAGTCGTACAAAAACCTCTGTCAGTCAGACGTCACAGTGACTGCACTGATACAGCTGAGAGAAACTGCAGCTGCTGATGGAGGATCACAAACTACACAATATCAAACCTTTCACACACTTTAGCAATCAAATCAATCAAAAAATTATTTCTTCAGCACATTTAAAAACAACACGAGTTGACCAAAGTGCTTTACAGATTCCACATTTCAGTAACATTAAAACAAACATCAATAGACACAGATCATTCAGTACCACATATAGCTAAGAACAGTTAAAAGCAACAGAAAATAAATATGTCTTCAACATAGACTTAAAACCTTCAGTGGAATCGCAGGACTTAATGTAACAGGGAGACCATTCCAAAGCCTCGGTGTCGCCACTGAGAAGGCTCGATCTCCCTTTGTTTTCAGGCGAGATTTCGGAACATGTAAGTAAACATGTAACAAAATCTTATATCCCTTACTAAACCGGACTATAATGTGGAGAACATGTGAGTGTTGCTTGTTCCTGTAAAACTTGCCACTACAATGTAATCGAACTGTAGGAAAGTCAATCACTTTAATTGCACTTCCATCCTTCACCACTAGAGGACAGATCTTTAATATTACTGAGTTCCCTATCTGTCAGCAAGAGAGTTTCTCTGGGCACTTCAACACTTCCTTTATTTCCAAAGGAGAATATTCTCTAGCAAGATAATATCTCTATAAAAGAGAACATTTCCTCTAAAAGACGCTTGTTTCTTCCGGTCGAGTTTGCAGATGAGTTAGGCGGTTCCCCTGCGGGTGAACTTCATTTCTAGAAATGAACAGACTTTAAAAGCCACACACACATTAAATTCGTGTTCATAAAAATAACTAGTATAATAATAATGAGCTTAGCTTTGTGTTGCGCTTTAACTTTAAACAGTACATCTTTCTTGAAGTGCACATTGTAGATTATAACAGAAATTAGCACAGCCAAAACTGATGAATGATTGAAACCTCTTCCAGCAGCGGTCGGGACGAGTAGAGCGCAGTCTGGACGGTTTAGAAGTTGCAGATGTCCTGATCAGGCCAGTGTGCACATGATGATGGACAGGAGTCATAGTCCCATACTCCATTTCAATGAAGTCATTCAACTGTGCTCTCAGAGTTACAGTTATATTCATAAAGAGCCTTCGAGTCCCACCAGGTGTAATCCACGTTTAGAGAGTTGGGTCACTCTCCCACTCTTTACTGGAGATACAACTGTATATTTATGCCACTTTGACATACTGATCACTCGAATATACAGCTACAAATGATCTCACTAAAAACCCGTCAGTCATGAATGATCACGTCTGATTGCTGATCTCTGATTGGCTGAATCAGATCTGCAGTGGGCTGGTGTATTTACACATCATGATGACTGATTTTATGGACTACATGCACACTTGAGTTTTGTTTATAAACCAATTAGTCTATAAAATGTAGGTGTTTGAAAACCGCCAAACCAATTTTTACCAGAACAATCAAATTCAAAACTGCCCAAATCTGGCAGCACTGGCTTCATGTCGTTACTGTTTCCAAATGTCACTGGTTCGTCACTAGGGGGCGATGATCTCTGTGAACCCATGAACCACTGTCTATTTCATTTCACCTGATCTCAGATCAGTTTTTTAAATATTAATGTTTATTGACACATTTTTATAATAAAAAAGAAGTTGTAGTTTAAAGTGTCTAATTGGTCTGATTACCAAGCTCTCCATAAAACAAACAAAACAAGCCCTTCAATTTAATAAACTAACACATATTATAAAGACATTTCATATTTACTGGTATTAGATGATTTGGTAATTGCAAATAAACACATTTGCATTTGGTGTGTAAAAGGTGTTTTTATGCTGAGTTTCCGCTGTTCTGACCAGCGTGTGGCGTTTCCAGAGCTTCAATACAGTGAATCATTATGCAAATCAATCGGTTCAATGGTTTCTAAAAGCTTTGTTTCTCCATCACTAGAGCAACATGATTCTGGTTCACTCTTGAGTTGATAACAGCAGGCCAGATAGCAAACTTTGCCTGGCCCACCTCCACTTCAGGCTGGGTCCCCGGCCCAAAACTGGCCCAACACACTGAACATGGACACACAGAGCTTCCTCTGGCCCAGATGTGGCCCACACCCTGTAAAGTGACTCTTATTGACTGATATGGCCCAGGTCTGGCCCAGGCACTGTAAGACAGATCTGGCTGAGAGTCGGCTGGGCAGAAACTGGCAGTGAAACACAAACTCAACCAAGAGTTTTTATTATAAAATTAACAAATACACTTTAATATAAACATGTATGAACAATGAACAAATACACTATGATATTAACATTTATTAACAACACACTGATTCTTGATTTGTGATCATGTATTAGTTATGATTTTCATAACATTTCCATATATATTTTCACCATTATCTATAAATGTAATGATTATGTAACAATTAGTGTCAGAACGGCTGATTCTTGATCTTTTTTATGATATTTTTATATATTAAAGTTTTTAATCTCCTATAAATGATCAGTTTGTCTGCGCTGCTTCACTAAAGCAGAAGTGAAAGTGTTCCAGTCCAGATCATGTAACCAATCAGAGAGTGAGACTGAAACCCCATTTGCATTGTCAGGGTGGAGTGATTGTGATCCTCTCAGAATAGAGCAGCTCTGTCTCCAGAGACCATGTTCAAACCCCAAGAGCTTTATTTGACATTTACTGCTACATCAACCTTCTGAAAAGCACCTGCATCTTCATCTGTTAGTTGAATGATGTTGTCAGACACAAAGTGAACTTGTTGAGAAGCTTTATTGAATGTTGCAGCAAACACAGCAGATTGAAAGATCACACACACACACACACACACACACACACACACACACACACACACACACACACACACACACTCAGTTTCAGTATTGAGTTGTAAATCACTACAGCTGCAGCACTAGACTCATGTGAATCCTGCCTGACACAGGACACTCAGATACGGCTCATCTTCAGGAGAGAAACATCAGCACTCAGAGCTCTTGTGGAACGAGACCTCATGAGGAGCTCCATCATGTGTTACTCTGCAGACGTACAGCTCTCCCTCTTCCCAGCGTGCTTTGCTGAGGGTCAGGACGCTACTGCGGCTGTAGCGGCCGTCCTGCTGGCTCTCTGCGCTGGTCAGAACCCCCTCGGTGACCTCTGACCCGTCCAGTGTCCAGCTCACCAGCGCCCCCTGTGGAGAGTAAGAGCTGAGCAGGCAGAGCAGTGCGGCTGAGTCTCCAGAGATCTGCAGAGAAGAGGGCGGCAGCAGAGACACTGAGGGCTTCACTGTGGGACCAGCTGCAGGAGACAAACACAACACATTCACACACACACACACACACACACACACACAACACACACACACACAACACACACACACACACACACACACACAACACACACACACACACACACACACACACACACACACACACACAACACACACACACACACACACACACACACATTTATTTAAAAACTTTATTTAAAGCTTTCATACATATTGCATTATAAAAGTAGTTTAATGCATTAATTATGCACTGCTATATACATTAAAATGCATGTATGATCTAATCAATAAGTGTAACAGCAGTTATAACACATATTATCTATTATCAGGCCGATCTGACTGCTTTAATTCCAGCAATTATTCACTCTGAACATTAATATCTTACATTTTGAGATATTCACCTGAACTGAAAATGTAACTCAATTTCAAACAGAGTTAAAACACAATTGAATCATACAGAATGAACAAAACACTGAATTATAAGCACAACATGAGCAAAAGAGATTCAGTATCATTGACTGAACTACAGAAAGCAGCAACATTTACATTCTGATGTCAAATCTCTTTTTCCCATGTATGATTTCTACAATAAAAGATGAACTAAATATGAACTCAGTGTAGAAATAAATGAAGTAAAGACAAACATTTAATAAACTGAATAAACTCATAGTGAGACAGAAATGCCGTTCTTTTGAATGAATATCTTAATCACTTTACTTAAAGCCTTTATATGTATTTCAATATAAAAAGTATTTTGAATATTGTTATACACATTATAAAGCATGTATGATCACATGAATAACTGTAACCATAGTTATAACACATTATAATATTATCTATTCATTGTTACACCTCCCAAACATTATAATACACTAAAACACATTATAAAAAACTTTAAGATGTAAAAAGGAATTTGCAAATACTTTAATGCATTTTAACTTTGGTTACAAATATTTATGAAAAGATAAAATATATAATAAAATCTATCTAAATCAATCTAAATAATATATAAAATAATCTACATTAATGATAACATATATGACATTATAACATACGCTATTGATACCTTTATAATGTATTATACATAAAGGCTTCAAGTAAAGTTTCACCACAATATCTAATAATCATTATTATTAATAAATATTGTTCTTGTTTCAACTGTAAAACACTTGAAATCTAAATTGTATTTTTTTTAATAAGTAATTAAATAGACTTACATTTGATCACCAGTTTAGTTCCTCCACCGAATGTGTACCACAGTGATACAATCTAATGAAACGCTCGTACAAAAACCTCTATTCCACTCGAGTGAACACACACTCCAGCAGAGAGAGAGAAACAACACTTCAACACACTGATATTAGAAGATCCTCAGCTCTTCTCAACACTCACTCATTCAGATTTGACTAAATGCTTTCTGATATAACACTGTTTAAAGAAATATATTTGATGAGCTGTGACCTCTGAGGTGACCTTTGACCTCTTTGATCATGGATGATGTTGTGGAGTTTCTCATAATGATGCTTCTGTTCTTCATATGCAGATCAATCATCATGATTCACAGAAAAACCTGCAGCTTCAGACTTCAATCTTCAGTGAAAATCTCTTCAAATAATCTGAGGTTATTAAATATTAGAGCCAAAGTCAATAGAAAGTGTCAACAATGAAAATATAAAAGGTATTTTGCATGTTCTCCACAGTCAAGCATGTTTTCATATTCAAGGTCTGTTCTAAAAGTATCTGGACTGGTTATGAATCTCCACACAAGATCATGAAACGTGAACAAGCTCTAATATGTCTCCATCTTTAACAGCCTGTTTCTTCTCCATTTGATGATTTCAGACACACATGAGGCTTCATGATAGATGGAGTGACACCATGAACTCTGATTAGAGATTCACAATCAGTCCTGATACTTTCTGAACAGACTCATGATTCATGATCTTACTTTAGTGATGGCGCTTCATCTAGTGGAAGTGTAGCAGTGATGATGGTCACATGACTGAATATGGACACAGAGATGGACGTTCATCTGCACATCCTCAGTGTCTCAGGAGTCACAATAAAAATACTAAATAAAGTCATGATTCTGTAACTCTAGTGTATATTAGTTTGTTATCAGCACAAGCTGTTGTAAATCCTGCCCACTTCTTTGCATTGTCAGCACATGCTTCAGTGCTCTGAGAGTGTTTATAGTGCTGTGAGTTTAACACTTCATGACTGAGAGCAGAACACAATCTTCATCATCACACAAGACTAAACTACAGCAATGAACACAATCAACATCTTCATCTGGACCATTGCACTGTTTATTCAAGGTTGTTACTTTTTAATATAAGTATAATATGTTGTTTTGATCACTTTAATATACAAACATTGATTTCTTAAAAGGTGATTAACAAACTAATAGTTTTTCTTTTCTCTTCTTCAGAATCCAGAGGAGTGACTCTGACTCAACCTGAAGTTAAAACTGTCCAACAGAGTCAAACAGCAACAATAGAGTGTAATATAGATGTAGGAATATTAGGCAGCTACTTAGCCTGGTATCAGCAGAAACCTGGAGAAGCTCCTAAACTCCTGATTTATGCCATAAACACCCTTTATACTGGAACTCCCTCTAGATTCAGTGGCAGTGGAACAGCAAGTACTGGACGAGATTTTACTCTGACCATCAGTGGAGTCCAGACTGAAGATACAGGAGATTATTACTGTCAGAGTTTACACAGTATCAACAGTAAACTTGTGTTCACACAGTGATAAAGAGTCGTACAAAAACCTCTGTCAGTCAGACGTCACAGTGACTGCACTGATACAGCTGAGAGAAACTGCAGCTGCTGATGGAGGATCACAAACTACACAATATCAATGTTCAGTTCAAAGTTTCTAAAAACTTTAAAAATAAAGATAAATATATCAGTAGTAATTTATTTGATATTAAATAAGAGTTATAGCTGATATTGATTATGGCACTGGGATGTTTTATTGTCAGTGTTTCAGATCACAGTATGAGAGCGATGCGGAGTGAAGCAGAAACACCAGCTGTTTTTAACCCTCTGGGGACCAAGCTGTTTTTGGGGCCCTTGAGATGTTCTGACATGCTCTGTCATTTGTGCTTTTTTCAGTTATTTATAAACATGTTAATGGCAAAGGTGTAAATTCACTCTATATAGCACAAACAGGGCTACCATAATATGCGAGGAACGTGTATGTAGATGTTTGTATTTTTAAGAGAATAATGTTTATGCGTGGTTATTGGAAAAAAATAAAATGAAAGTTGCTGATTTAAGACCACAAAACACATATTAAATATGTGTCCACAAGACTTTTGACTAATGGATGTTGTCCCTTTGCGTTCTAGCTTCAAAATTATGTGAAAATAGTCTTGCTTTATCGTTCACAAAAAAAAAAATACATTGATTTAAATGGTGTAAAACAGGTTTTGCTTGGAAAGCCAATATGCGAGGGGGAGGAGTAGTTTACACCTTAGATTACCCAGTCCCACCCACTCTGCATAATGACTCTGCATAATTAGCCATTCATTCAGATGTGACACTGACTGAGCCACAATGCAAGGACAAAATATGTATTTAGAAGAAGACTTATATTGACCATTTAAGATTTCGCTTACATCTATCTTGTAAATATGTTTTGCTATTTTATTAAAAATGTTACAATTACAACAATAATTACAATTTCAACAATATTTCAAGTGTACTCTTTCTTTGTAAAAAAGAAAAAAGATTATAGGCCTACATTTTATCATATGTATTCATTAGTTTGAATATAGCAAATATATATATATATATATATATATATATATATTAGGGCCGTGACATTAACGCGTTAATTTCGATTAATTAATCTGAGACAAAATAACGCGTTAAAAAAAATAACGCAGATTAATCCATTCCGTATTGACCTTTGAACCTGGAGCCGTTCTAGCAACAATTCGACTGTAAAATGAAGGAGGGAGACGAGAACGCGCTGGCGCTGCCTGGATCATTGATTGGAACATTTACTTATAAAAAAACAGCTGGCATTTCAACGTTGATTCACCGGTGAACGTAAGGGACCAAGGTCGAATCAATGTTGGATTATGTTTCGATTGTGCAAAACGAATCAACGTTGAAATCGTGACGTTGTTTCATTGGTGATTTCGTGACGTTGTTTCACCGTCTCTTCTTTCAATATGGGTGAATAAAGATTGTATGTCGACGTTGTTGAACCAATGATGAATTATGCTTTGGTTTTGCAAATTGAATCAACGTTGATATCGTGACGTTGTTTCACCGTATTACCTTTCATCATGGGATAATGAGTCATGACAATGCTGACTGAATTTGTGATTAACTGTACACTAAAATATTGTTAACTGTCAAATTACTTGCAGCAATGGCTTAATTAAACACATTTAATAAAAATATAACACATGCTCAAGATTGTAAAACAAGTTTTATTCTGAAAAAACAAAAGTCTAAAAATACTTTCTAAAACAGATGAAAAACATCTCAAACTTTAAATTTCAGCATTTTCGAAGTAATGTTAAAAACCTGTGAAGTAAGTGTAAATAATGTTTTTAATTTAATGTTTAATATCAAATGTATAATTTAATAATGTTCAATAATTTAATAATGTTCAATTGTATTGTATTGATTATTTGCTAGGCACAATTATTTCAATGCTCACCCTTTGAACATTTGAACATTATTTCAATAACATGTTCAACACAATTATTTTTAATTGATTGACAGCCCTAATTTATATGCAATTAAAATGCGATTAATTTCGATTAATTAATTACAAAGCCTCTAATTAATTAGATTAATTTTTTTAATCGAGTCCCGGCCCTAATATATATATAAATATAAATATATAATATATATAAATAATATAGTTATATATATATATATATATATATAACGTTAGATGAGCAGAAATTGCTAAACAAAAGCTTATTTGATGTGGCAGTATATTCTACAGTAGCCTAAAAACTGTACCCAAATCTAGTCAACAAGTGACTGACTGTAACGTTGTTTTTATGAAATATTAGGGCATATAAATGCTAATTTGCAGTTTAATACGTGGCTTATACAAATACATTTTATTTCAACATATTCCAGTCGATTTTTACTCATCTCAGTAGGCTATAGCAAAGCAGTTTATTCTTTCACACACAGACGCGCGATTCATATTTAGGCTAAACAGTCTTTACAAATATGTACCCTTCATTCATCTCACAGAAAGGCGAGTCATATTATAGAAATGCGATTCATCTTTTTGCGGTTTGCATAGGCCTACACTAACGTTATTCCATAACGTTATTCCACATCAACACTTGAGAAAAGAAAACAGCCTACCTCACTCCTCAGCGGGATCTGCTCCTCATATCAGGAGATATTGCTCCTCATATCAGCACTGTTCTGAGGAAACTTTTCTCCATAAGGTAGGCTATATTATGCCTCACTCATTGCGACGCGCTTTGTTTACAGCTGATGTGGGGGTGTTTCACAGACTGAAATGGTTCTCAGAATTTGCATTTGAATAGCACACGCTCTCCGGGGAGTGGTCAAATTACTTTTGAATGGCTCGTAATGAGCTCGACTGGAGTCGCTCTCTTTTTATACAGATTACAGAAGCTGAGAATATTTGTTTTGTGGTCCCCAGAGGGTTAAGTGTATGGCTCGTTTTTATGAGGAACAAGAAGCTTTCGCATCCAATTGTAAAGACCGTATGGCACACCCCATCCCTTTCTACCTTTTGGCACACCCCATCCCTTTCTACCTTTTGGCACACCCCATCCCTTTTGGCACACCCATTGCTCCAGCCTGCAGTTATCCCTACTAGCTGCAACCTGCATAAGATAATAATTTACCTCTGTGTGCGTTTTTGTACTGCTTCACCATTAGCGCTAGTGATATTAGCACGTATTTCAATGTAGTACCATCTGACGTTGCTGTGTGTTGTTTTTGGTATGTGTTTAATGTTGTCAGCTAGTTTAAACGCATGAGAGGTAAAAAAGCGTGGGAATGAGTAAAGTGATGAAACCGTCATTTATTCGTTAGAAGTATGTTTACATAACCTCTTCAAACACTGATAACTGCCAATGAAAAGATATGTTTACATTTTTTTAGATCAAGCTTTGGAATAAGATTTTTATCGGTGGAGAACACCTGTCAGGTTTGTGCAGGTTGCTGAAGACGAGGGAACAGAATTTCAATGCAGCTGGTTTATTCACAAACTCAGGTTACAGGAAAATACAGGAACTCAGGAGAATACCAGGAACTCAGCAAAACACAACCATACAAAGACGAGAACCGACAAACACTGAGGGAAAACACAGGGCTTAAATACACTGGGGCTAACAGGATAATTAACAAGGTGATTGACAGGACACAGGTGAAAGACATGACTAATTAGAACATAGGAGAAACTAAGTAACAGGACTAAACCAAAAGCACAAAAGACAGGGGAAAACTAGATAACAGCTAAACCAAAACACAGAAACGTGACAGTACTTTATTTTACAGTATTTTAATGGGGAACTTGACAATGACAAAGATTGGCTCTTGGCGTTCGGGACTGGACTCCTTGTGCTCAGGACTGGGCAGGACTGGCGCTGGATCAGCGGGCTCTGGCGCAGGATCAGCGGGCTCTGGGCTGGGCAGGACCAGCGACAAAGAGGGCTCTGGGCTGGGCAGGACCAGCGGCGAAGAGGGCTCTGAGCTGGGCAGGACCAGTGGATTGGAGAACTCAGGGCTGGATGAGACCAGCATATCAGGAAACTCGGGGCTGGACGGGACCAGCATCTCAGGAAACTCGGGATGAGTTCATGGGCTGTAGCTGATGTGTGTGCTGCCCACACACACAAAAAAGCCATGGACACCACAATGAGCGCTGTGTCTTCCAGAGCAGACTCAAGTGCAGCATGAACGGTCTCTGGCAGGGCGGACAACACATGCTCAGATTCTGGCGTGCAGGTGACTGGTTCTGGCGGGCAGGCGACGGGCTCAGGCTCTGGCGGGCAGGCAACGGGCTCAGGCTCTGGATCCTCTGGGCCGATGAGAGGAGGGAGATTGGTGAAGTCATCAAACTCGTAAATAAGCTTGACTGTGCAGATGACTGGTTCAGGTTCTGGTTTTACTGGGCTCGGAACTGGACTCGGAACCGGACTTGAATCACCAGGACTTGACTCAGTGGCGCAGACGGAAGACTCGGGCTCTGGATCGGAATCTGAATAGGATTCAGAGTCGGACTCTAAGTCGAACTCTGAATCTGACTCTGATGGGTAGACGACTGGGTTTAGATTGCAGAGATGTTGGTGCTGGAAAAGTCGCCCATATCCTCCCCTGTGACCTCCACGAATCCCATGGAACACAGCTTGGCGGTTTCCCACAAAGGCCTGCTTACAGATCTCCATCTTCGGCTGGAGGCTTTCACTGGAGTTTTTTTTTTTTTTTTTTTTTTTTTAAGGTCGGTTCTTCTGTCAGGTAGTGATGTTACGTATGACACTGAAGCTTCGAAGCGCGTATCACACAAGCGACACAATTTCTAGTGCAACATTTACATTCTGATGTCAAATTTCTTGATTTCTACAATAAAAGATGAACTAAATACTCAGTGTAGAAATAAATGAAGGAAAAACAAACCTGTAATAAACTGATTAAACTCATAATGAGACAGTGTGGAAATATGTTTAGAATTTTATTTCATTTTTTTTTTTTTATAAATTCAGTGATATATAAATTCAGTCCACCACAGTGATACAATCTAATGAAACGCTCGTACAAAAACCTCTATTCTCTAACCTCTAAGACTAACAGATTCATGATTTTATTTTATAATAATCATTTTATTGAATGACGAATTCGAAAATGATCACTAGGCACTGGTAAAGGTAGTAGTACCAAAAAATATAATAATAAAAAAAATAAAAAATAAAACGCTGGCTGGCAGCAGGCCAAATTAGTCGGCAGGCCACCGGGAATTCTCCCAGTGCTCCCGATGGCCAGTCCGGGCCTGCACATGAGGCTTCATGATAGATGGAGTGACACCATGAACTCTGATTAGAGATTCACAATCAGTCCTGATACTTTCTGAACATACTCATGATTCATGATCTTACTTTAGTGATGGTGGTTCATCTAGTGGAAGTGTAGCAGTGATGATGGTCACATGACTGAATATGGACACAGAGATGGACGTTCATCTGCACATCCTCAGTGTCTCAGGAGTCACAATAAAAATACTAAATAAAGTCATGATTCTGTAACTCTAGTGTATATTAGTTTGTTATCAGCACAAGCTGTTGTAAATCCTGCCCTCTTCTTTGCATTGTCAGCACATGCTTCAGTGCTCTGAGAGTGTTTATAGTGCTGTGAGTTTAACACTTCATGACTGAGAGCAGAACACAATCTTCATCATCACACAAGACTAAACTACAACAATGAACACAATCAACATCTTCATCTGGACCATTGCACTGTTTATTCAAGGTTTGTGTAATACAGTTTTTATATCTTATATCTTTTATATCTTTTATATCTTATCTTAAAATGTGAAATATATATGTTTATCATATACTGTATATCATCATGTATATATATATATTTTTTTTTTCTTCCAGAGTGTAGAGGACAGATCACTGTAACTCAGAGTCCATCAATACCAGCAGTTCAACCAGGAGAAGAAGTCAGAATAAACTGTAAAACCAGCAGTGGAGTGTATGTTGGTGATTGTTTAGCCTGGTACTCACAGAAACCTGGAGAAGCTCCTAAACTCCTCATATATAGAGCAACAACCCGTAATACTGGAACTCCATCTAGATTCAGTGGCAGTGGATCTGGCAGTGATTTTACTCTGACCATCAGTGGAGTCCAGACTGAAGATACAGGAGATTATTACTGTCAGAGTTTTCACTATCCGAACAGTCAGTATGTGTTCACACAGTGATAAAGAGTCGTACAAAAACCTCTGTCAGTCAGACGTCACAGTGACTGCACTGATACAGCTGAGAGAAACTGCAGCTGCTGATGGAGGATCACAAACTACACAATATCAAACCTTTCACAGACTTTATTCATTTATTAGGATGTAAGTAAACATGTAATATAATAATATAATATAATATCTCGGTAACACTTTAGAATAAGGTTCCTTCGTTAATGAATAACTACACAGGAACAAATGAGTAACACAATAATAACAATCTAGTAACTAATATTAACTAACAAGAAACTCTGATTAATGAATTAGTAAGTAATAGCACACAGATGAAAGTGTTAGTTCACTATTAACTAATCAATAAATACTGTTTTTTTAATGCTTCCCAGAAAACTACTGAAGAAGTTTCATAATTCATGCAAAACTAATCAATAACTAATGCAGTAATGTGTAAGTGTTTAATAAAGTCAGTGGTCTTCACTATTGTTTCATGAGAGCCACACTGATAGGAGATATTCAATAGGAGAGCCACTTTTACCACAAGGTATCAAAAGTCTGTTTCAATTGGACTGAATTCATTCCAATTGATGAATCTGAATGTAGTGTTTACATGAACGCTAAACATGTGATCGAGTTAATGTGTGCGTTTATTTTTCACAAGCTTCAAATCGTAATATATTTATTGACACACGAATATACAGAGTTCTCTTACGAGAGATTCTCTCGTACTGCGTAGAATACGCTAGGGGAAAATCGTTTTCCACGAGAATACTGAAGCCAAAAAATTATCCTTAATTTTGTATTAATGTAAGACGCGTTGCGGCAGCATACAGACATAGGCGAGGCAGCTCGCGCCCCTATTGGCTGGTCTGCTGGCAACTGCTTAAGCCTATCGAGCGAGACCTAGAGTGACGTCAGACCCAATGAGGGCGCTTCGCGCCCTCTGCGTCACGTCCCGCAGAGACGGGCGTGGCTTAGGTCTATAAATACCGCTCGCAGGCATTATATCTCTGATTTTTCATCCTTCAGCGAAGCAACTCACATCGCTGGATCCGAGAAGAAGCTGCTGGCCGCGCCGCCTTAATCGCCTTCCTGCTGCGCTATCTAGCGCCCATATCCTTTCTTGCACTGTGTGTGTGTGTTCGCCGGCGCGACTCACACTGTCTAAAGAGCTGCGTCTTTTTCAAGATGCCTTCTTGCGGCTCGTGCAAAAGCCACACTCAGCGACGGGGGACCGCCATGTCATCTGTGCTTCCTGCCTGGGTCAAGAACACGCAGCTCTCGCGCTTGCTGATGGCGGCTGCCATCACTGCGAGCTGTTGCCATTAGCGACTCTGAGGACTCGCTTGGCACTGTTCAGCGAGACTGCGCCCACACCTGCTGTTGTGCCGCGCCGTAAAAAGCGCCGCGCTCAGCGAATCCCGGAGCCCTCTCTCAGCCGTCAAAGCTCGCCGGTGCGCCTGCCTGCTTCTCCGGTTTCATCAGCTTCTCTTCCGGACGGACAGCGGCCGCGGTCTGCCGCCGCTTCTGTCGATGACGCTGATGAGATCGACGCGCTGCTGCGAGAGGGGGATTCCTGCTCTCTCCTAGCATCAGGCAGTGAGGATTAAGCGAGCTCTGAGGATCCCGCCCCCCCTGCCCGTGCTTCTACGGGTAAGAGAGCGAGCATTGAGGCGGAGCTCATGCGCGTACTCACTCAGGCCACGGCGAGCCTCGGCCTCGAGTGGATTACGCCTGAGCAGCCTGCTCACAACCGGCTGGACGGCTACTTCCTGCCTGGGGAGCGCGTTTCACCTGCATCCAAGCCAGCGCCTTTTCTTCCTGAGCTTCATGAAGAAGTCGCTAAGTCTTGGGGCTCCCCTTTTTCGGCCAGGACACGATCCTCTGTCTCTTTGGCGTTCTCCGCTGTCGACGACGCAAAGAACAGAGGCTACCACTCCTTGCCGCTGGTCGAAGAGGCTATTGCAGCGCACTTATGCCCGCCCTCTGCTGGACGGCGTGCTAAGATGGCGCTGCCCTCAAAAGCCTGCCGCACGACGTCAGCCCTGCTCCGCCGCGCTTTTCTCCGCCACCGGGCAGGCCGCGTCAGCGTTGCACACCATGGCCACGCTCCAGATATACCAGGCCGATCTCCTCCGTAAGCTGGATGAGAGAGGACCTGACGCAATCTGCGTGCCGGACTTGAGGAGCGCTACAGACCTCGCTCTTCGCGCCACCAAGTCAGCAGCACAGGCCATTGGACGGAGCATGGCCTCGCTCACCGTGTCTGAGAGACATCTGTGGCTGACGCTCTCGGACATGACTGAGTCAGAACGCACCGCGTTCCTCGACGCGCCGCTTTCCCCTGCCGGCCTCTTCGGAACCTCGGTCAAAGATTTCGCCGATAGGTTCGCTGAGGTGCAGAAAGCGACCCAGGCCATGAAGCACTTCCTCCTGAAGCGCTCCAGTTCTGCAGGAGGCCGTGCGAAACCGTCTGCTCAGAGCTCACAGCCTAAGCCTCCGCCCACCGCCTCCTCTTCACAACGCCGCCAAACCCAGAGCTCGAGACCGCGCTCTCGCTCATCCGGCCGCCGCCCCGCCCCGCGTGGCCCGCGGCAAAAGATTACGTTGAAGCCAGAGGCCCCGAAATCGTCCTAGCACGCCTAGGGAAGCGACGGTGTCCAAGTCCCGCTGCGGCCGGACTTCCACCAAAGCTTGCCGCTCGTCCAGTTCCAGGAAATGTGACTGGTCCAGCGTATTTAGCAGCCAACAAGCCGGTTCCATTGCCCGCTTGCCTGCACACAAAAGCCGTTTTTACGGCTACCCAGATAAATCCCTTAAAGAGTGTATTTTCTGGTGTCCCGGCCACGGCCGACGGTGTTTCATGTGTAGAAAAAATGCCCACTACTCAGTGCCCATTCCTACACACAAGCACAGCCCTTCACACAGGGCTCGCGCACATAAAATCGACTCAGATCGATTGCGCTTCAAATGTAGCAATCGTGCCCACTACCCAGTGCCCACAAACGCTACTTCCCACATGTCTCACGGTCCCTGTAAATACAGGACCAGTATGCATATGCTCTGCTCACGCGAGCAATGCTGTAAAGGTGGTGTATGTGCCCGCTGCTCTGCGCCCACGCCCACACACAGACATGAAACTAGCCCAGCCCTCCCCCTCTCAGCTAGACACTGCAGAGGAGTCGAGCGCGGGCATTCTGCCCGCTGTTATCAGCGCGCCCCCTGCCTCAGATGTCATGAGCGCGACGCTTATGTAACAGCACACAAAAGCCGCTGTATCGCGAGCCGATCAGAGCGTGCTTCGCATCCAGCCCCTAGCTACTCGCGCACCTGCGTGGGAAAAGCTTCCCGGGTTTCAAGATGGGTGCTGAACATCATAAAAGAAGGCTATTCGCTGCAGTTTCGCCGACGCCCTCGCCGCTTCATGGCGCGCGTCGAGACCACGGTAGAATCAAAAGTAGCTCATCTACTTCGAGCCGAGATTCTGAAACTGTTGAGCAAAGGGGCTATAGAACCCCTATTTCAAGCTCAAAGCGAAGGGGGGCTTTACAGCAGATACTTCCTGGTGCCCAAGAAAGACGGGGGTCTCAGACCCATACTAGATCTGCGGCAGCTGAACAGAGCGCTTTTGAAGCGCCAGTTCAGGATGCTCACAACCAGAAAAATCCTCGCGCATGTCCGCCGAGGGGACTGGTTTGTGTCAATAGATCTAAAGGACGCGTATTTTCAAATACAGATAGCGTCACGTCACAGGCAATTTTTGAGATTCGCCTTCGAGGGCCAGGCATATCAGTACACAGTCCTGCCTTTCGGCTTGTCCCTGGCACCCCGTACATTTACGAAGTGCATGGACGCAGCGCTTGCACCCCTCAGATTACGGGGCATACGAGTGCTGAACTATCTGGACGACTGGCTGATTCTAGTCCAATCTCACTCAGAGCTCATAGAGCACAGGACCATTTTACTCGATCACCTCGAGAATCTCGGTCTCGCAGTGAACTGGGAAAAGAGCTCGCTATTCCCCAGACAGATTATATCTTTTCTGGGAATAGAGCTGAACTCGCTGCTAATGACAGCACGCCTGTCATCTCAGCGCACACTGGACATTCGGCGCGCAGCCGGCTCGTTCCGCTGCGGCGCGATAGTCCCTCTCAAAACATTTCAAAGGATGCTCGGTCTGATGGCCTCAGCATCTTCAGTTCTCCAGTTGGGCCTTCTGCGCATGCGCCCACTGCAGTTCTGGCTCAGAAAGAGAGTACCACGCACAGCGTGGGCCTCCGGTCGGCTTCGCGTCAAGGTCAATCAAGCGTGCATTGCAGCTTTGAAACCTTGGGAGGCAAAAGACTGGTACCAATCAGGTGTAAGCCTGGGGACTTCCTCGAGAGTGATGGTGGTGTCCACGGACGCATCCACCTCGGGATGGGGAGCGCTGCTCGAGGGCAGACCGTTTTTTGGCCAATGGTCAAAGCAGGAGAAGCTCTTACATATCAACTGCCTCGAAATGTTGGCAGTGAGCAAAGCGCTCACGCGCTTTTGTCCCCTCATAAAGGGACACCATGTGCTAATACGTTCAGACAACGTCTCAGTGGTGTCCTACATAAATCGCTCAGGTCCCTGACTCTGTACAGGCTAACCAGGCGCCTCCTGATATGGGCCCGCAGCAACCTGCTCTCGCTGAGAGCAGCGCACGTGCCAGGGCTCCTAAATATAGGGCCAGACAGACTGTCCAGGAACCAGGTTCCGACAGGGGAATGGTCTTTGCACCCACAGACAGTCCAGCTGCTGTGGAAGAAATTCGGCAGAGCGGAAGTAGACCTGTTCGCGTCTCAAGAAAACGCTCACTGTCCAGAATTTTTCTCGAAGAGCAAGGACGCGCTGACCCACGAGTGGCCTCGCCGTCCTCTCTACGCTTTTCCCCCTGTCTCCCTCCTGACTCAGGTGGTAGAACGGGTCAGGGAAGAAGGATGCTCAGTGCTGCTTGTAGCCCCACTTTGGATGAGCCAACCTTGGTTCCCAATTGTGATGCAGTTAGCGAGCACCGCCCCGTGGCCAGTGCCTCTGAGGAGGGATCTCCTCTCTCAAGCCAACGGCTCGATCTGGCATCCTCACCCAGAGCTGTGGTCCCTCCACGTGTGGGCCATCAACGGGTACCCGCTGACCTCCCACAGGGAGTGTTAAACACTATCACACAGGCCAGAGCTCCGTCTACGCAACGTCTTTATGCCTCAAAATGGTCAGTGTTCTCTAGCTGGTGCACAGCTCGTGGTGTGTCACCCCTGCATTGCGGTGTGACAGAGGTTCTCTCCTTCCTACAGGAGCTGTTGGATAAGGGCAGGTCCCCTTCCACGCTCAAAGTCTATGTAGCGGCCATAGCAGTGTTCTCTTCGACCACGCTTGGCCAGTCTATTGGAAGGAACGATTTAGTCATTCGCTTCCTTAGAGGAGCTAAGAGACTGAATCCTCCCAGACCTCCCACAGTCCCTATATGGGACCTTTCTACGGTACTGGAAGCCATGAAAGGTCATCCATTCAAGCCCTTGCAGGAGATTGATCTTAAACACCTGTCTTTCAAGACGGCGTTTCTTCTGGCTCTCGCTTCAGTGAAGCGCATAGGGGACTTACACGCGCTCTCAGTAAGCGCGACGTGCATGGAATTTGGGCCGAATGACTCTAGAGTTATACTCAAACCTAAGCACGGTTATGTTCCTAAATCCCTCAATACACAGTTCAGAGCACAGGTCATTTCCCTGTCTGCTCTGCCGGTCTCTGAAGGAAATATGGACGAAAGCTCCCTTTGCCCAGTCAGGGCGTTAAGAGCTTATGTGTCTCGCTCGTCTGTTTTCAGACAGACGGAGCAGCTCTTTGTTTCGTTCAGCGGGCGTTCTAAGGGACTAGCCGCTTCGAAACAGACCCTATCCAGATGGGTAGTGGACGCAATAGCGCTAGCTTACACAACCAAGGGCATGCAGTGCCCGCTGGGTGTCAAAGCGCACTCCACGAGAAGCATGGCTTCATCGTGGGCCTGGTCAAGTGGGATTGCCTTGCAAGATATTTGTATGGCGGCAGGCTGGGCCTCTCCGTCTACATTTATAAGGTTTTACAACCTAGAGGTTCCCGCACTACAGGCCAGACTACTGTCGGTCTAGTATGGCCAAATCTCATAACTGGCGCTGTCAGTTATGCAGCTATTTGAGTATTGCAATCCTTGCTCTATGCTGCCATAGGGAAGATAGTGGCTAAACCCCCCTCTCTTCCAGGATTCCCTGTGAGTCCCCTGGGTGATTATGTACTGTATGAACTCTGGGCTGTCGCCCTTGAGTCTATAGTATCAGATCCCAGCACGCACAGCGTTTTACAGTAGGTTCCCCTAGCGTATTCTACGCAGTACGAGAGAATCTCTCGTAAGAGAACGTACTCGGTTACTAACGTAACCTCGGTTCTCTCTAGAGAGAGGAACGAGTACTGCGTATCCTGCCGTGCCTGCATGCGCTCTGGTTGCTTCGACTATGAAAAACCAGAGATATAATGCCTGCGAGCGGTATTTATAGACCTAAGCCACGCCCGTCTCGGCGGGACGTGATGCAGAGGGCGCGAAGCGCCCTTATTGGGTCTGACGTCACTCTAGGTCTAACTCGATAGGCTTAAGCAGTTGCCAGCAGACCAGCCAATAGGGGCGCGAGCTGCCTCGCCTATGTCTGTATGCTGCCGCAACGCGTTTTACATTAATACAAAATTAAGGATAATTTTTTGGCTTCAGTATTCTCGTGGAAAAGGATTTTCCCCTAGCGTATTCTACGCAGTACTCGTTCCTCTCTCTAGAGAGAACCGAGGTTACGTTAGTAACCGAGTACGTTTCACAATGTTTGTGCATGATAACATTCTCCTACATTGGTTCTATTATTCTGTTTTAAACAGCACACTTAATATTTAGTATATGAACCGTTGTTCTGTGCTCTTATATTTATCACACAGTTAAAATACCCAAAACCAGTCGTCTGTGGATGAGAGTCTGAAACGAGGACTGGTGGTATGCTGTCCAGGTGAAAAAGATGTAGTATTAAATGTATTAAAAATATGCTTGAAATTAAAATAGTATGTTTATAATACATTTGTATTCCCAACATGCTTATTTGAAGTGCATTAAAATATATATTGAATTGATTTTTAATATATTTCTAAAAAGTACACTATAAGTACATTGGTAATAAATATGCTCAGTTACACTTTTAAGAAATATGCTAAACACAAGCATACTTTTAGTAAAGTTTTAGATATTTATGTATTTATCATTTTAATAATTTGAAAACACGTTTTACATTTACAGTGTACCAACTTACAATGTATTAGCCTATAGACATTTGTCAACTATTATTAAGCATTGCAATAAGCATACTTTAAATTAATATGATGTTCACTTTTACTTGATTGTACTTGTAAAAGGCTATCTGAAAGGCTGTTGTCCATTATACGCTTGTTCTACTGAAATTCCCACAAGGATTTCAACATCATATTATTTGAAATGCATCATTAATACATTCTCCAAAGATGCTTAAAACAGTTTTTACTTGTTTAAATTCAAACAACACGTGTAACACACACGACTAAAGCTGATTGGTTCCAGAGCCGTTGAACGGCTGTGATTGGTTGTTATGATAATGAGCTCGCACCTCAGAGCTTCTGTTGATCAGATGTGCTGTGTGTGCGTAATCTCTGCGTATGTTACTGGAGTGTGATTAGATTTAGAAGTAAACATTTAAACCGTTAGATTATATAGAGGATCGTGTCTCTTTAGAGGACTTGGAGAAACCACACGATCATATGATTACGCTGTTTCACACATAGGCTGCTCCATTTGCAGTGTGTATGCGTCGCAGGAGCAGCACGACTATTGTGTTTCCTCCTCCACGAAGTGCCGTCCATTATGTCGTGTTGTTGAGGATCTACTGTGTAGTTTTCTATTAATTATTTCCCCAAAAACACTCACCCTTCAGTAGATCCAGACTATAACTGAAAGTTTTGAGTTTTTCTTTGTTCAGTTTGCACACTAAATATGGGTTGGAGCTCTTCATTTTGAACACTTAAAGTGCACCAGATTTATGAATTTAACATTAAAATGCACAACATTTTCTTCCAGAGGAGGGCATGCCCCCGAACCCCCTGGAGGACCCGAGGTCACCCACCACAGTTTTACTAAAACTCCTGTGAGAAACACTGGTACTGCTCTGCCAGAGCCGCTTACAGCTTGTGTTAGGACTCATCACTGTGGAGTATACTTCAACTGTTTTAATAAATGACTATTTTTTTTGTTATTTCCTCTGTTAACTCTCACTCGTTCCTACTAAAATAGGAGTTGGTATATATATTCAAGGGCGTGCAAAAGATGGTTGGTGTTTATGACCATATGTAGTGGGCCGGTCTGGGCCAAAATGCAACCACTAACTATGCATCAATTCTACACTCATTATTTAAGTTCATACTTAGATCAAATGAGTAGACTTGATAACATCCAGTGTACTTTTGGACACCACTACAAATGCCTGTGTCCCAAAATAGTGCCTCTGTTTAATAGTATACTATAGTGGACTTTGACAACTTCACACCAACTACATATCAGCACTGTTGCATCTTAAATGCTAATTTAATATAAATAAAATGTCAAAATACATATTCTTGTGTAACATTATTTGAAAAACATTTAGATAATTATATTACATTTAAAAAAAGACTAAAATGTGATTTCATAATACATTTTGTTTTGTCAACCACATAGTTAATAGGCCATTGCCATTTAGAAAGCTGAACCTACAATTACATATAAACTTCATACTTATGCCATATTTGTTTAAGCCATTAATAATCCAACAACAAAGCCCTATACCAATAAATACTGATACATTTAATTTATGCACTTATGAAAAATTATTTTATATTGAGTTAAAATTTGTATAGCCTTTTTAACATGCAGAATTGCTGCTGTACAAAGGAGTACAATAAGTCAAATATGATGATTATGACTTGATATATGCAAATTACAAACTCATACATTTTAAATTAAATCCTATAGTTATTTTTGTCATCAATTACTTAATTCATTATTTCAATTACTCTAAAATTCTAATATTTTTAATAAAATGAAATTTAATAAACACCACTGACAGAAAATTACACAAAATAAAAAAGATAAATGCCTGCAGAAATATCTAATTGTGAAACTCTTTAAATAAATGTAATATTGGCCAAACATTCCCTTCTACAATCCACTTAATCTTTACTGTTGCATTATTGTTTAATATACAAATACTACAACTATTAGCTTAACTTACACAGAGTCATTTGGACAAAACACAAAACAGAGCAAAAGTTGAAACTTTTATTTTCAAAAACAACAATGAACAATTATTTGCAAGTTTAAAATAAATACAAAACAAACAAAAAACTATACATATTTATATGTATATAATATTTTTAAATATCAAATCTAACTATTGACCTTCCTTTATAAAATGTACCAATCATAAATGAACATCCATTTAAACATTAAAACTAAAAACTACAAATGCAATTTTACAATTAACTACAATAATTATAATCTACTACGATTAATTATAAAAACTTAAATTAACGTCACATTATCATTATATTAAACTTCCACAAATTCCTACATATTAATGTCACATTCACCGTCTGTCATCGTCCTGTCAGCACTACACTACCCAGAATCGATGTTAAAACTATACATATTAAACTTTTATACTATTTTTGTCCCTAAACTACTGCCTATCTTTAACAAACTTAACCAACTATTTTAACACATTATAACACTAATCTCACTGAACGACACATTTTACTTAATCTCAATTTTCCTAAATATTTACTAGCATTCCAAACTTTAAAAAAAAACAAATAACTTGCAATATTAACAACTTTACTTTTTTTTTTTTTTTGTGATTGTGATTTTTACACCATTTATCACTTTTTCTTCCCTGGATTTCTCAAACTTTGGTCACATTTGGCATGCTTTGGACGTGCTCCCACCTCTTTTTCCACAGTTCCTTCAACAGACTCTTCACTTCTCTTACAATCAGTCATGTTGCCCTTTTCATCCACTTCAACCTTCTCAGTCTCCTTTTCATTCACACTATCCAACTCTTCACCAGTTTCACTCCTGAAACACTCCTCAAGCATGAGATCATCAACAAACTCCTGAGGGGTGCTGCAGCTTGCAGTCGGGCCTGAATCTGTTGCCCGATCCATCTCGTTAGTAAAATGCTGCTGCAGTAATGCGGTTTCCTCTGCCCTTTAACTGGATTCTGTCCTCCACAAGCAGCTTGGACACCAGAACATCCGTGGCAAAGAACCTTTCAGATCCTACATTTAGAAGTTGGCGCAGCACGTAATCATCAATGAGAAATTCTGTCATTTTCCCAGTAAAATCTTCGATAGTCACTTTTGCACACAAAACTGCAACAACACCCCACACTGTTGACATCTTATTATTGCAGTGTCAAGGTTAACATTTGGCAAAACATGTCGCTTTGGACACATGTACTCCACTTTCACCTCTGCGGTGACAAGCTGCCCTTCAAAGACCTTCACGTTGTTTACAATGCCATGGACCTCCATATCAACATCTAGCAGAGTTACTTTAGACTGTGCTGTAGTGGAAATGGACGTTTCTCCACCGAACTGCCTCACGAACACATTTGTCAAGTAATAGCATTTTCCATTGTGCTAAATGTCGCCGCCCCATACACACAAACACACAAAGCGATACCGTGTGTTTTGTCTGCCACATCATAAGATCTTTTCTGCATCTTCTGATGGGATCTTGTGACACACACTTGGTCTTCAGTCAGTTGAAGAATCTTCACCGAGACATTAACCTAAAAATTCCCAAACAAACAACAAAGTACTTAGTCCCATATGACAACAACACACTTACACATTAATACAATTTTACTACCAAAAAGCTCATTTTGTGACAAACGAGTCATTAATTTGTATAGGACATAGATGACCTACTTTATGATATATATAATTATATTTACTTAATTACTGGCTGTTTGTAAACCATGTCATTCTTAATTTTTTGGTTTACATATCACAAATTATTAACAGTCAGTAAGGGTAAGGAACTACATATTTTTATAACCTTTTCAAGAAAAACAAGAACTACAAAAAAAATAAAAAAATAAAATAATACTACCAGTACATGCATCCATTTAATATATACAGTCTACATTTAACAATTATTTTTTGTCCATAAATCAAATGATCTATATTTTTCTGATCTAATCAGTCAGATCTTTACTTGTACAATTAATACATTCCCAACATCAGCTATTAATCTTTTAATGTTTCATCCACATTTAAAATAAGCAAGATATTATTAGGAAACACTCAAATAAAATACAAACAATATTATAACATTAATAAAAATACAATCTGTAATATGGCAACATTCCATGCATATGACACAAGCAAAAGATTTTCTCTCAAATGTTTGTTTTACGTTAGACATAACCAGGGCTTAATTTGAGCCTGAACACGCCGGAACATGTTCCGTCACCTCCGACGTTGGATCCAACATTGGACAAAAACCTCGTCTTATATTCGGGTATGGGATTGAAACTAATTAAAACTACTGTGGAAACAAAGACACCTACATCTTGGATGCCCTTGAGGTAAGCTAAAACATACCAAATTTTAATTTAAAAGTGAACTATCCCTTTAACTTCTTCATATTTTTGCAAATACTCTTGAGATATCGTGATATAATTTTGAGACTATATCGCCCACCACTACAACCCTCATATTTTTCACATAAATTGACAAATTAGCAAAATTAGTATTAGTGTTAACAATAATATTGATGCATCTTTGCAGTTCTACAATTTAAAATACACTACTTTTGCCATTAATTACATTATGCAATAACTAAAACGCCTAATAACATAGAACTACAGTACAATTGTCTTACTACACATTAGGACATACACTCACAATTTTTTTTTTTTTTTTTTCTCCCTCAAAAGTAAACAAATAAGTACAAACTTAACTTTTGCCAGCACCTTTAACATTATTTTCCTTATCCAAACCATGTACAAACATAAATATCTTACCCTTTGATACTCGCGGGGATCCTTCAAAATGTAATCAGCTTTCACATCTTCAACAACTTCATGCAGCGTCTCATCGAACACACCTTATTGATGAAGATGAATTCACCATAATGTCCATGTCTCCTAATAATAAGCAACAAGCAATATATTACATTTCTACATGAACAAATATTTCACATTACACCTAATTTCACTTTGTATTGAACAAAATCTCAATCCTTCACAATAACAATTATTGACTGATACAATAAAATAAATAAAATCAGATAAAAGTACCAATTATATCTAATATATTAATAAAAAATAACATTAAATATATTTCATTTATAAAACACATAGTATATATTAATTAAAACAATCTCCCTTCCCTTAACAATTCAAACAAACTTTTAAAATTATTACTATGTTGTAATTATTATTTAAAAATATATTATATCAATCTATAAAATTTAAATTATTTTATATCCACATTTGTTTAAAAAATGTTGTGCCTTTAAACTTTTGTACAATATCCATAGATTACATTATTCTATACATTTGTTCCTCTACCACACTTTTACTTTACTACATTTTTAGGGACTACATTAACTTACTTGTAATACTTGGTAAATGGAAACCATTCACATACATAATTAAGGAACAATGCAATAATTTGATGCATGAGACTATCATAGCAGTTATCACTACCAATCAGTCACAACTAATTTAATAAATATTCCCTTGTCAAGCCCTAAACACAACTGAGTCTACTGCGTCATTACCATGTCAATGGTTTATACAAGTATTAAATCAAACAGCATTTATCTGCTACTTTTAATCATAAGCCAAACAGTTGGACCTTAAATTTTAATACACACCTTCAGCTTCTCTATGTTTCATACTTTCACATTCAAGATGTATATTAATTATTGATGTAACAATAGACAAAATTAACAATCCAATACAAAACTCAGTTTTGAAGTCACAATTCAGTACAACAGGGTTGCAAAATCTAAACAATAAATATATATTTTTAGTCTATTTAGTCTTTAGTCAAAAATTGCAAATTAGATATCTCCCCCATATTGCACAGCCCTAGTACATAACATGATTTATTAATTACTTATCCCCACCTTTTGATTAACAATACACCTGCATAATCAAATTAATCAGATTGAATGGATCATGACAAATATAGCTGAGCTGAGGTACAGACAAAATGAAAATGATCGGTTAAAAAAATGGGCTGAAATATACCCATGTTAAGAGGCTCGCTGCGGAGTCAGCAGTAGCGATGTACAAACTGTTGAGGGCAAAGAAAAGAAAAAGAGAAGGTACTTTTCAAACAAGTGGCGCATTGATGACTAAGGGAAAAAGAGGGAATAGTTAGCCTACCTTCGCTTTATTTTTATTTTTAAATAAGTGTGACTTCTCCTAGGGGAAGTGAGGTATGCCTTAAAGCAGTCGAATTTTGTAGTTCTTTTTGTGCTCAGGTTACTACCCAAACAATTCAGTCAAACATACAAAGTCAGCGCTCTAGTCTAACCTTACAACGGAAAGTTTGGCTCAGCCCTCAGCCAAAACGATTGGCCAGGGAACAAATTATAGATTCACGAGACCAAATATCGCCCGTTAGATATACACAAGAGTCAAGACGAATTATATCTCATGTTTAACCACTACAGAGACGTCAGAGTCAGCGGCAAACGTCAGAAGGACTAGCCGATGAAAGGCTGTTCCAGGCGGGGTACATGAGCGCCGAGCGCCCGGTGATCGCCTGGATCTCACAACATGGATCAAATTTTCATAAATCTTTATAAATAAACCACAGATTTCAGCGTTGAATAACTACATTCTCGCCTGAAAAATTCTAAAAAACTACATTTCGTGACACAATAACAGTAGTTCCCCATCGTTACGGGGTCTCCCGCTGCGTCCAATGAACGCTACGGGGAATGCCTTCGGCATGCGGTATCTGAAGCCACTATACAACTATTCCAATCTGGATTGGTGCGCGTCATCGTGCGTCATGACGTTGCATGTGACGGTGTCCCGGATGCTATATAAGGGTCACAGGAACAAGGAAATGACAGCTTCTGTTCTTCAGCAGCGTTCTGTGTCACTGTTCGTTCTATTTGGTGTTGTCTGTCTTTGAGAGTGATTATATTATGGCGGAAAAGAGCTTTCAGAAATGTGTACCTCCTTGCCCACGTTTTTTGTGTGAGGGAGATACTCACGCTCTTTGTGTGGTTTGTTTGGGAATGGAGCATGCTCAGGCAGCACTCGAGGGTGCTGCCTGTGAGCATTGTGAGAGATTGCCCCTGAGAAAGCTCCGTTCCCGCCTGGCTCTATTCGATAAAGAGTCAGGTCAACCACGTGCTCCCCGTGGATCAGGACCCGCGTCTGCTGAGGCAGCGCGGCGACTGCATTCATGGGGATCACAAAAGGATTTAGCAATGGATGTTGAGACGACCGAGGTCCTTTCTCAACATTCCAATGCTGAATCCATTCGTCCCGCTCAGGGTTCGGGAGCCCGCGCTGCGGCTTCTCCCGTCCCCGAAACGGGCCCGATGCTCCACTTATCTAGCTCCGAGGAGTTAGATATTGTGGGTGTCGAGGCAGAGGAATGTGTGACACCACCATCCCATTCCCCTGCTTTCGAGGAGCTGCTGGATGTTGTGACCAGAGCGGTGGCCAAGTTAAATATTGAGTGGCCACCGCAGGTGCAGGAAACGGCTGTTAAAAGCAAGCTGGATGAACGTTTCCTGCAAACCCAGTCACAACCTCCACGCCGTAGCCTGCCGTTTTTCCATGACCTCCACACCGAGGTGTCGAGGACATGGGATAAACCCTTCTCCTCCCGTGTTTCCGGTCCCAACACACATATTTATTCAGATATAATGGGAGCGAGGGAGATGGGTTATGGGACGATGCCGCGGGTGGAGGAGACTTTCGCCTCTCATCTCTCTCCCGACGCGGCATCATCCCTGCAGGCTCCGGCGCTCCCCACCAAGCCCTGCCGTACTACATCAGCTTTGGTGGGGAAGGCTTATATGGCGGCAGGTCGGGCTGGTGGCTGCCTGCACACTATGGGGCTGCTTCAGGCGTACCAGGCCGACCTGCTAAAGGAAGTGGATGACAGTGGGGAAGTCTCCTACGACGATATTCGAGAATTACGTCGTACGGTAGACGTGTCTCTCCGTGCCACCAAGGAGACGGCCCGCGCTATCGGCCGCTCTATGGCAGCACTGGTGGCTACGGAGAGGCACCTGTGGCTGACACTAGCGGGTATCGGCGACAAGGACAGGGCTTGTCTGCTCGATGCCCCCCTCTCTCCTCGTGGCCTCTTTGGCGACGGCGTTAATAACGTCGTCGAGAGGTTTCAGGAGACGAGGAGGCAGTCAGCCGCATTTAAACAGCTGATTCCCCGCCGTCATCCCAAACCTCGCGAGCCTGCCGCCAGGGGGCTTTCTCGTGAGGGCGCCGCCTCCAGCTCCTCTCACATCCAGCAGCAAAAGGAGAGTGTTGCCTCCCGGATACCCCCGCAAAAGGCCTGGCTCCGGAGGCAACTCTCTCGGTCGAAAGCCCCGGCTCAGAAGGCGGATCTGAGGACCGTCATTCAGGGCAGGGAAGGCTTCGGCCAAGAGGCCATGACGGGATCCGCAGGCCTCAGAGGGTGTCCCCCTCCGTGTGACATTTTTAAATCTTCGCTCCACGGAGCCCTCAGGAAATCGATGTAACCCGACTCCGGTTACACCCATTTCTAACGAATGTACGGCATTATCAAAGACCCTGTCTCATTCGACCCTCTTGAGGTCTGCTGAAAAAAATAAGAAAAAGATTCAGTTACTTCCTGCCAGTAAACTGCTTCAGGTCACTGTGAAATCTGCTTTATCGCCTGAGACTAGCCCAGAAAGACTAATCCCACTTTCAGATTATTCAGACGCCTGGAAAGGCCTTCCGAATATATCGAAATGGGTTCTGGATATAGTTAAGAGGGGTTATAGGATCCAATTTAAAATTCAACCACCTCGTTTTCAAGGGGTGTTGCACACTTTGGTTCCTGCTGATCAAAGCCAGGTGATGGAAGATGAAGTTAGTTCCCTTTTAGCAAAAGAGGCGATAGAGGTTGTCCCTGTTCGGGAGAGGGAACTCGGTTTTTATAGCCGGTATTTCATCGTTCCTAAAAGGATGGTGGACTTCGTCCTATAATAGATCTTAGGGTTTTGAACAGATCTCTGACGAGATTTAAGTTCAAGATGCTTACCATACCCAATATCGTTCAACAAATTAGATCCGAGGACTGGTTTGTGACGATAGATCTTAAGGATGCTTATTTTCATATTTCCATCATTCCTTATCATAGGAAGTTCCTTAGATTTGCTTTTGGGGGAAAAGCTTATCAATATAGGGTTCTTCCTTTTGGCCTAGCCTTATCTCCTCGCACGTTCACGAAATGCATGGATGCAGCCCTTGCTCCATTGAGACTTCAGGGGATTCGCATTCTTAATTATATAGATGATTGGCTAATTCTGGCAGAATCAGAAAGCCTGGCAATCCAACATCGAGATGTTGTTTTGCGTCATCTTCAGTGCTTGGGATTAAGGCTCAATGTTAAGAAGAGTTCCTTGTCTCCCCAGCAAAGAACAACATTTCTGGGGACAGAGTGGGATTCGCAAGCCATGCGGGTCCAATTGACTCAAACTCGTATCGAGAGTATCTTAACTGAGGTCAAGATGATTAGGCTAGGTCAGGCTATCACTGTAAAACGGTTTCAAAGAGTTTTGGGCCTTATGGCAGCCGCTTCAGTGGTAATTCCCTTCGGCTTGCTCCATATGAGGGCCCTACAGTGGTGGCTCAGGACCAGGGGGTTTTCCCCGAGGGGTAACCCCTTCCGCACGATTAGAGTTACGTCCAGATGCCTTCTTGCTCTAGTCAGCTGGAAAGATGTACGGTTCCTGTCTCAAGGCCAGGTGTTGGGGACTTCGGGTCACAGAAAAATTCTGACCACGGATGCTTCCCGCACAGCCTGGGGTGCGGTTATGGAGGGCCGTTTCACCCGGGGGGTCTGGGAAGACCGCCACCTTTCTCGACATATTAATTTTCTCGAGATGATGGCAGTGTTTTTCGCCTTTAGGCATTTTCTCCCAGACCTCAGAGGCTATCATGTCCTGGTTAGGTCTGATAATGTATCAGTGGTCTCTTATATCAACCATCAGGGGGGCTTGAGGTCTCGACCTCTGTGTAAGCTAGCCCATCATATATTACTGTGGTCTAAGGACAAATTTCTCTCTGTGAGATCCATGTATATACCTGGGGTTGAAAATGTGGGAGCAGACACCCTGTCGAGGCAGGGGCCGAGGCCCGGGGAATGGAGGCTTCACCCTGAGGTGGTGAAGCTCATTTGGGAGAGATATGGCCAGGCGGAGGTGGACTTATTCGCTTCTTACGAGAATTCTCATTGCCCGCTCTGGTTCTCTCTTTCGCACCCTGCACCTTTGGGTTTGGATGCTATGGTACAGACGTGGCCGAGGCGACGTCTGTACGCCTTTCCCCCGGTGTCTTTGCTCCCTGGAGTTCTGGAAAGAGTAAGGAGGTATGGAGTGGATATCATTCTTGTGGCTCCGTTCTGGCCGTCACGGATCTGGTTTTCTGACTTGGTCAGTCTCCTGGCAGACTCCCCATGGCAGTTACCATTTAGGGGAGACCTTTTGACTCTGGCGGCGGGCTCTTTATTTCACCCACGCCCTGAAGAATGGAATCTTTGGGTATGGCCCTTGAGGGGGTCCATATCCCTTTAGTTCTAATTCCTTCCGGAACTCTTAGCTATGCAGGATAACTTTAGGGAGGGGGAACCCGGTCTTTACTGCCCATTGGCTTTAGTACGGGAACCTCTGCACCCTTCCGGGACCTCTCGTCCATGTTCAGAGCCTCTATGGCGCATACTGCCTCCGTATGCTCTGAGGGTGGGCATGTGGGACTGTCCCATGACCTCCATTGATCCTGTAGCTTCTTGGATGAATCCTGTCGTTGCAGGCTGACAGGTGACCCCTGGCCCCTGTTGGCGCTGCAGGGTGTTTTAGGATTATAAGCTCTTCTTTCATCCCCGGTCTCTAGAGGACCGGAGGCTTTTAATTCTTCAGGTATTTATCTTCTGTTGCATGGGCGGTACAAGAGAGCCTGGTTTTGGCTTCCAGAGTCTCCCTCTAGACGGGTTAGGAGTTGAAAAGGGGCCTGTTTATACTATACAGGTGGAATTTCAATTTTGAAGCTGCTAAGGCAGCTTTCCCTTACCACACAAAAAAGAAAATGTGATTCTTAGTCTAGTGGGATCTGTCAACTCTTAGTGTTAGCGCCTCTGAGTGTGCCAGATGTTTCACACCAGGGGCGCCTGTTCTCGGTGGGGGCTAGCTGGTACTCGTTCCCCGTAGCGTTCATTGGACGCAGATGTAACCCTGGTTCCCCGAGAGAGGGGAACGAGACGCTGTGTCCCCTCTCCCCACCTTCGGGGCGCCCTGAGAACAGCTGCTTTGAACCTTTTTCGAAGCTGTCATTTCCTTGTTCCTGTGACCCTTATATAGCATCCGGGACACCGTCACATGCAACGTCATGACGCACGATGACGCGCACCAATCCAGATTGGAATAGTTGTATAGTGGCTTCAGATACCGCATGCCGAAGGCATTCCCCGTAGCGTTTATTGGACGCAGCGTCTCGTTCCCCTCTCTCGGGGAACCAGGGTTACATCCAGTAACCCGAGACGTATTATATTTCAACTGTATATTAAAAAATTATGCTTCTTAATGTTGTCATTCCCCTTGTTGACGATACTCTGTCAACCAATCAACGTCCAGCAGTGAGTCTAGCTCCACCCTTTAGTACCGTACCACTGTGCTAGGAACCCCAACGGAAGGGAACCGGAAAAAAAGGTTCGGCATTTTGGTATCATTCACAACTTTTGACAGTGGAAACGGAAATAATTGCGTACCGTACTGCTCAGTGGAAACGAGCCATAACTTTAAACAGAACGTCTTTCTTGAAGTGCACATTGTAGATCATAACAGAAATTAGCACAGCCAAAACTGATGAATGATTGAAACCTCTTCCAGCAGCGGTCGGGACGAGTAGAGCGCAGTCTGGACGGTTTAGAAGTTGCAGATGTCCTGATCAGGCCAGTGTGCACATGATGATGGACAGGAGTTATAGTCCCATACTCCATTTCAATGAAGTCATTCAACTGTGCTCTCAGAGTTACAGTTATATTCATAAAGAGCCTTCGAGTCCCACCAGGTGTAATCCACGTTTAGAGAGTTGGGTCACTCTCCCACTCTTTACTGTAGATACAACTGTATATTTATGCCACTTTGACATACTGATCACTCGAATATACAGCTACAAATGATCTCACTAAAAACCCGTCAGTCATGAATGATCACGTCTGATTGCTGATCTCTGATTGGCTGAATCAGATCTGCAGTGGGCCGGTGTATTTACACATCATGATGACTGATTTTATGGACTACATGCACACTTGAGTTTTGTTTATAAACCAGTTAGTCTATAAAATGTAGGTGTTTGAAAACCGCCAAACCAATTTTTACCAGAACAATCAAACTCAAAACTGCCCAAATCTGGCAGCACTGGCTTCATGTCATTACTGTTTCCAAATGTCACTGGTTCGTCACTAGGGGGCGATGATCTCTGTGAACCCATGAACCACTGTCTATTTCATTTTACCTGATCTCAGATCAGTTTTTTAAATATTAATGTTTATTGACACATTTTTATAATAAAAAAGGAGTTGTAGTTTAAAGTGTCTAATTGGTCTGATTACCAAGCTCTCCATAAAACAAACAAAACAAGCCCTTCAATTTAATAAACTAACACATATTATAAAGACATTTCATATTTACTGGTATTAGATGATTTGGTAATTGCAATGAATAGATTAGACTTTAAATTAAAACATTTGCATTTGGTGTGTAAAAGGTGTTTTTATGCTGAGTTTCCGCTGTTCTGACCAGCGTGTGGCGTTTCCAGAGCTTCAATACAGTGAATCATTATGCAAATCAATCGGTTCAATGGTTTCTAAAAGCTTTGTTTCTCCATCACTAGAGCAACATGATTCTGGTTCACTCTTGAGTTGATAACAGCAGGCCAGAGAGCAAACTTTGCCTGGCCCACCTCCACTTCTGGCTGGGTCCCCGGCCCAAAACTGGCCCAACACACTGAACATGGACACACAGAGCTTCCTCTGGCCCAGATGTGGCCCACACCCTGTAAAGTGACTCTTATTGACTGATATGGCCCAGGTCTGGCCCAGGCACTGTAAGACAGATCTGGCTGAGAGTCGGCTGGGCAGAAACTGGCAGTGAAACACAAACTCAACCAAGAGTTTTTATTATAAAATTAACAAACACACTTTAATATAAACATGTATGAACAATGAACAAATACACTATGATATTAACATTTATTAACAACACACTGATTCTTCATTTGTGATCATGTATTAGTTATGATTTTCATAACATGTTCATATATATTTACACCATTGTCTATAAATGTATAATGATCTTTTTTAGGATATTTTTATATAATAAAGTTTTTAATCTCCTATAAATGATCAGTTTGTCTGCGCTGCTTCACTAAAGCAGAAGTGAAAGTGTTCCAGTCCAGATCATGTAACCAATCAGAGAGTGAGACTGAAACCCCATTTGCATTGTCAGGGTGGAGTGATTGTGATCCTCTCAGAATAGAGCAGCTCTGTCTCCAGAGACCATGTTCAAACCCCAAGAGCTTTATTTGACATTTACTGCTACATCAACCTTCTGAAAAGCACCTGCATCTTCATCTGTTAGTTGAATGATGTTGTCAGACACAAAGTGAACTTGTTGAGAAGCTTTATTGAATGTTGCAGCAAACACAGCAGATTGAAAGATCACACACACACACACACACACACACACTCAGTTTCAGTATTGAGTTGTAAATCACTACAGCTGCAGCACTAGACTCATGTGAATCCTGCCTGACACAGGACACTCAGATACGGCTCATCTTCAGGAGAGAAACATCAGCACTCAGAGCTCTTGTGGAACGAGACCTCATGAGGAGCTCCATCATGTGTTACTCTGCAGACGTACAGCTCTCCCTCTTCCCAGCGTGCTTTGCTGAGGGTCAGGACGCTACTGCGGCTGTAGCGGTCGCCCTGCTGGCTCTCTGCGCTGGTCAGAACCCCCTCGGTGACCTCTGACCCGTCCAGTGTCCAGCTCACCAGCGCCCCCTGTGGAGAGTAAGAGCTGAGCAGGCAGAGCAGTGCGGCTGAGTCTCCAGAGATCTGCAGAGAAGAGGGCGGCAGCAGAGACACTGAGGGCTTCACTGTGGGACCAGCTGCAGGAGACAAACACAACACATTCACACACACACACACACACACACACACAACACACAAGTTTTAGATTAAAACGATAATTAACAATAATTAAAACAACAAAAAAACAATATCAGTAACACTTTATTTAAAGCTTTCATACATATTTCATTATAAAAGTATTTTTAATGCATTAATTATGCACTGCTATATACATTAAAATGCATGTATGATCTAATCCATAACAGCAGATATAACACACATTATCTATTCATTGATCCACATTTATGAAGAACAACCCTTTTGAGATGAAACAATGAAATAGCAAATATTATAATTAGTGCTGTCAACGTTAACGCGTTAACGCATGCGATTAATTTTTGTCTGGTTTAACGTGTTAAAATATTTAACGCAATTAACGCAGCATCCGTCTGTCTTTTCTGCCATCCGTTGGCTAGCTTTACATTATATGATCACGCTCTTATTCATTTAAATGCTTTTAAACATTTCAAGCGCGGCAAGACAAAAGAGAAAGCGCTGTCTGTGAATGTCTTTATGTGACACACACACACACACACACACACACACACACACACAATGCATAGACAGGGCGCCAGAATCCAGTTCTCTTTCGCGCTTGAACTAACAATAACAATCCCAAAATGTCAGTTTTGTCGATTATCCTCATAAGAGCAGTCTTAAATGATTTATATAAAGTCTAAAATGAACGAAGAGTTGCGAGAGAATGAGGCGCGCGTGTGAGATCCATAGACAGTACGGTATATAAACGGTGAGATCCGCGTGTCTGTCTGCTCTTAAAGGGACAGCAGCCAATAAAGCTTCCTGTCAGTAAAGTTAAAGAACAAAGGGAACAGAGAAAATGACTCACTGCTGTTGACTAAATAACTTTTGTAGCTTTAATAAGGATTAACTATTTAATTTATAGTTTATGCAGTGCAGACTGCATATAACTTTGATAACTTTATTACAGTATATTTCCTAACTGTTAAGACAGGAAGGGCACGAATAAATATGACATTTATTATGGGTTTATGTTAGCATTGTTTTAAGTTCACTTAAATTAAAAAGTGTTATATTTTTGAAGCCTAATAAATGTGAAAAAAAAAAAAAAATCAGTAGCTGTATTAATATCAGTAATACTGGCCTTCATTCATAAAAAGATGCCATTAAAAAATTATTTAAAATATACTGTCTTTATGTTGTTTCTACATTAATTTGATTAACTGTGAAATTATTACATTATAAAATATATTAAAAACGTACAAAAACATTTCTTTTTTTATTGCGATTAATTGCGATTAATCACAGAAAAAATGTGTGATTAATCTAGTTAAAGTTTTTAATCGATTGACAGCACTAATTATAATGCATTTTAGATTTGGTTACAGCTATTTATGATAAGATATACGGCATTGTAACACATTATGAAACACTTTATAATGCATTAAAGGCTTTAAGTAAAGTTTCAACACAATATGTAATAATAATTATTAATAAATGCTGTTCTTTTTTCAACTTGTTTTAAATTGTATGTTTAGGAATATTATAAGAAATAAATAGACAGACTTACTGAACACTAATTATAACTGCAGTTATAACACATTATAATATTATCTATTCATTTTTACACCTTCAAAAAATTATAATACACCAAAATTCATGACAAACAACCATTATCAGATATTATAAAACATTTTAACTTTGGTTACAGTTATTTATGAAAACATATATGACATTATAACATACATTATTGATACCTTTATTATGTATTATACATAAAGGCTTTAAGTAAAGTTTCACCACAATATCTAATAATCATTATTATTAATAAATGTTGTTTTTGTTTCCACTGTAAAACACTTTCTGAAATCTAAATTGTATTTTTTTATTAGGTGATTAAATAGACAGACTTACCGATCACCAGTTTAGTTCCTCCACCGAATGTGTACCACAGTGATACAATCTAATGAAACGCTCGTACAAAAACCTCTATTCCACTCGAGTGAACACACACTCCAGCAGAGAGAGAGAAACAACACTTCAACACACTGATATTAGAAGATCCTCAGCTCTTCTCAACACTCACTCATTCAGATTTGACTAAATGCTTTCTGATATAACACTGTTTAAAGAAATATATTTGATGAGCTGTGACCTCTGAGGTGACCTTTGACCTCTTTGATCATGGATGATGTTGTGGAGTTTCTCATAATGATGCTTCTGTTCTTCATATGCAGATCAATCATCATGATTCACAGAAAAACCTGCAGCTTCAAATAAATGAATCAATAATTCTGAACATTTCAGATGCACATTGTTTAATATATAATGACCTGATTATGAGTCCTGATGAACTTCATGCATGTGGAAAATGTGGGAATAAATAGACATCATGATAATATTTCCCAGAGAGCAACATGTCAACATTGATTCCAAAGACCATAATGGACTCTTTTTTATTATGAATCTAAATATATTAAAACTGATTTATTTAGTTCTTGATTTCTCATTGTTAACATGCTTGTAAAGGTGTAGCACAGAACTGAACTCAGAGAAACTGCTGCGTATGACATATGTTTAAAATGATCTACATTCATGATTCTCCAGACAAAACCTAGTGTCTTATCAGCCTGACAAACATAACAAAAATATTTCACAATTAATAAATATGTGCAATTAATCACTAAATGGTTCAATAACATTATTCTGAAAGTAAAATCTTCTATGTAGAGTTTATGAGTTTGTTATCAGCACAAGCTGTTGTAAATCCTGCCCACTTCTTTGCATTGTCAGCACATGCTTCAGTGCTCTGAGAGTGTTTATAGTGCTGTGAGTTTAACACTTCATGACTGAGAGCAGAACACAATCTTCATCATCACACAAGACTAAATTACAGCAATGAACACAATCAACATCTTCATCTGGACCATTGCACTGTTTATTCAAGGTAAGATGTAAAAACTGAGTCTGGTTTTGGTGTTTTTGTAAAAGTATATGATGATAATAGTTTAAACACTAATCGTTTTTTTTCTTTTCTCTTCTTCAGAATCCAGAGGAGTGACTCTGACTCAACCTGAAGTTAAAACTGTCCAACTGAGTCAAACAGCAACAATAGAGTGTAATATAGATGTAGGAATACAAAGCAGCTACTTATACTGGTATCAGCAGAAACCTGGAGAAGCTCCTAAACTCCTGATTAAATATATAAACAGTAAACAATACTGGAACTCCATCTAGATTCAGTGGCAGTGGATCTGGCAGTGATTTTACTCTGACCATCAGTGGAGTCCAGACTGAAGATACAGGAGATTATTACTGTCAGAGTTATCACAGTACCAATGTGTTCACACAGTGATAAAGAGTCGTACAAAAACCTCTGTCAGTCAGACGTCACAGTGACTGCACTGATACAGCTGAGAGAAACTGCAGCTGCTGATGGAGGATCACAAACTACACAATATCAAACCTTCCACACACTTTATTCATTTTTTATGATGTAAGTAAACATGTCACACAATCTAATGTGGAGAAATGTGAGTGGTGCTTGTCTGCAAAACTTATTATATTAAAGGAGTCATAATGTAGAAATTTCACTTTTCCACGAGAATCAATGTATGTTATGATTGCATAATGATTGTACACTGGCCGGGAAGCCGATATTTAAAAGTGAAGCGTTTGTTTACCTCGGGGTTTGTAAAATAGGCCACGTGCACGCGCACGAAAAAACGAGATTTTTGATTTCTTCCCCCTCTTGACGTCAAGACAGGGGAGGATATACCAAATATGGACACCGCAAACCTATGCCGCGGGAAGCCCGCCCCTCTCCCCCTCTCCCCCTCAGATTCAGTTTAGTCGACTCGAGAAAGATGGAGAAATCGAGTGCACACCTGAGATGCTCTGTGGGTGACTGCCACAAACAACATGCAAATGTGTTTTATCTACCAAAAACGGACGAAACTATCAGGGAACAGTGGAGGAAATTCATTTTTAATGACGCTGTCCCAACAACTCTTTCAAGTGGCGTATCGTTAGGTGTGTGTGCTAAACATTTTACACCGGAATCTTTTACAAATTTGGGGCAGTATCAGGCGAACTTGGCCTCGAAGCTCCGTTTGGGAAAAGGTGCCATCCCCACCATCAGGGACTTGCCAGAAATTGAAAAGGTAAGACTGTGTTTTTATTGCTCTACTGTGGTTAACAAATAGCAGCTAACTGCTAATGCGGCTATTGTATGTAACGTTACCTTCGAGGTAAACACGGGGAATGGACTCTACGAATGCTAGCCACATCTTTCCACTTTGTTTTACACTAGCAGCTACAGTAGTGACGGTACAGGAGTCCATGCTCAGTGGCTAAAACTGTTTAAATGCAAGTATGAAAACAATATACCACTAAACATTGTCAGTTTGTAATGATGCTGAAGTTACCTGCGGTGTCAACCCCCCTCCTTCCTGCAACCAATCAACGCGCCCCTCATTTGCATTATTATAATGACCGTCCACGACAGCCAAAACATCGCATCAGATCTCGCGAGACAATAATGCCTTTAGAAATAAGGGTCTGAGGGGCTCTGTGTTGATTTTTTTTCCACTTTTCTTTTTTAGAAGTGCCTAAAATACTATAATAGAGCATTTGGGTATCCAAGGTAACACAACATTATGACTCCTTTAAAACTTATTACTGTAGGAAAGTCAATATCTTTAATTGCACTTACAAAATTCACCACTAGAAGGGCACGTCTTTTACATAACTGAGTTCCCTATCAGTTGCTCACGTTCGACGTTACGATGACGTGACGACGTAATTGGGATCACTTCAGGGAGCCCTATCATCTTTGAGTGTCAACAGAATGAGCCAATGAACGCTGGCGTGCGTGAAACGCGTCACGCCCCCCGCAGTGCGGGTATAAACAGCAAGCGGGCACACGCACACATTGTCTTTCATGTCGGAGCCAAGCTTCTGTTTGACTTCAGATCTACAAGATACAAGGTGCCTTCAGTGTTGGTGTGACGGCGCGATCAGCGAGACGTTGCGGAGCGTCTGACGCCAGGCCTAGTGCTCGTATGCTTGTGTAACTTGTGCTAGGCTGGGTTGCATATGTGGTGATCCCTGCGGCGATCATATGCGTATTCCTCCACGACCAGCTCTCTGCAGTGAGGCCGTGTCTTTCCCTTGGCAGAGTCCGCTCTGCCGTCTCTGTCCAGTTGTCCGGTGTCCTCCCCAATGTTCCCTCTAATTTTTTTCAGCACTGAGCAAATTATTTTTTTTTCTGAGCGCACATTTCAGTATTGTGAGCAATTCGCAACCACACGACCTGCCGAAAATGACCACGAGCCTGCGTTAGCCATAGGGGTTTCAAAGAGATGACAGCAAATGCATCAATATGTCTACAAGGTTGATATTTATTCAATATCCTTTATAATGGTTGGACTTTGGGAACATTTTAAAGATGGTGTTTTACCAGTCAGTTTAAGTCAAGTCAAGTATATTTGTATAGCGCTTTTCACAATACAAATTGTATTAAAGCAGCTTCACAGTATTAAATTAAAATAATACAACAAAGTTTGTTTCTAGTGGAATTTATTGATTGATAAAAATAAATTAATATTCCCAAAATATCCCCAACTTATGGGGATATTTAAGTTTAAGTTCAAGTTACAGTTTTTATTTCACTTTTAGATGCAATACATTTTAATTTAATCATTAAAAAAAGTACCTGTATGTAAGCAGAACAGTGTTGATTTTCAAACTGTGTTGTTACAATGTTTAAAGTGTCTGACAACAATACATATTCTTATTATAAATAAAACTGCCTAGTTTTTAAGCTGTGCATAACTGTAGCTGAATACTATGCTACTGTATTTTAATATTGGCCATTATGTGCATTGGAGAGCCAAATATTTTCTGAGGTGGTAACTTACTTGGTGTAAAAAGTTTGAGAACCACTGGCCTAAAGGATATGTATGCGTACCGTAAAACTTCAAATAATAGCCCGGGCTTTTATTTTCCCCAATCGCCGAACTGCACCGGCTTGTATTTGAGACAGGCGTCTATATGAGACAGGCCTTTAATTTAGTGAAACTTCACCCTGTGCTGCAATATACATTTAGTTTGACATTCATTTACAGAAATCAGCTGGTTGAATGGAAACTGCTGATGTTATCGGATTTTCAGGTGATATTCTCAATTCATTCAGTAAACGGACGATCTGAGGTAAAGTGAATTCAGACTGCAGACTTAGCAACGATTGTATTTGTACAGTACAATCATATAGCCTAGTACAGACATGATCTTAATTCCACAATGTCCTTAAACATAACTATATTGCTGGCCATAAACTGACAAAGTGCGCGTCCGGTGCGGTCTGCGATACCTCGAGTTGTCATGGACGCGACGCGGCGCTTCTCGTCCAGTGTGCGATACCTCGAATAATCATGGACGCGACGCGGCGCTTCTAGTCCGGTGTGTGATACCTCGAGTTGTCATAGACGCGACGCGATGCGGCGCTAACTCTCTCTGCCTGCCTTGCTTGCGCTTACAGCTCCCGCCCAGATGCGCAGGGCTCTCTTGCGTGCGCAAATCTGCACCATAGAACTGGCTTAAACCGACGATCTGACGGGTTTTAGAAGATTAAATACAACCCGAAACTAAAAAAAAAACAGACCGGGCCTCTATTAGAGACCGGCCTTTATTTATCCAAACCTGTATCCACACCAGGCGTGTAAAATAGACGTCTATTTGGGACTCGGCTATTATTTGAAGTTTTACGGTATGTAAACATTCTAACGTACATCCAGCTTGGTTGTCACATGTCAGTATTTTAAATGTTTATTACCTAGCCTGCATCGCCTTTGATGCTCAGATGTTTAACCCCTGAAAAAAAAAAAAAAATCGTTTGCGCGGTCTGAAAAATCTATTGCGCGGCCGCGCGCGCGCGCAGCTTAGAGGGAACATTGGTCCTCCCCCTTCTCAGGCTGGAGCCACCCCATGATATGCTCTATGATATATCTCTAGCTGAAGTCACCCAGCTAATATCACAGATCTTGACTGAGTCAGAATTCAATGATTTTGAAAGTGCTGTAAATCAATTCTGATTTTCAAATGACAGAAAAGGTGAATTGAGGGAGGGAGTTCTGAGAGTGTTAAAGAACATTGTTGGACCAAACATGGACTGGTCAAAGATCACTAGTTGTGTACAGAAGAAGAATGAAAGTGTAAGTGAGTACTGAAAGATTTTGTCAGTCAGCTGCAGCATACAGTGGGATAGCTGACACTCCAGAGAAGGTGCTACAGTAGATGATAATGACCCCCTAGTTCACACATGGTTTGATGGTCTTCTGTCAGAACATAGAAAGGCATGGCCTTTCTTAGGCTTCACAATGTCCTCTAGAACCCTGCAAAACAACTTGGACAGATAAGCAACTTGGGAAAGAGACTCTGATGTCAAGGCTAGAGTAAAGAGTAAAAATTGCAGCAGCATCCTTTAAGGTCAACACAGAGAATCAACAGACACGCAAATGTCCTAAGATAGAGGGCAGTTGTTATTACTGTGGTACGCATGGACATTGGAGAAAAGAGTGTAGGACAAACAAAGAGAACTTTAGAGAAGTTAACAATGTTACTCAGCTTCTACTCAGTCTGCTTGCTACTCTGAAGCAACCCCTCCCCTCGTCATTAAACTCGTGGGGCAGCTTGTTGAGGTGTTAACCATTTGGGCAGTGAGTGCTTAATTTCCCCAGTAACCTACAACAAAGATGAAAGACTTTTTTTTTTTTAAATAACAAAAGGAAAGTGACTGTCTCAGCCTTCCTTTGGGGGACACTGGTTAACTACACTCACAGCCTTAAATGTTATGCTACAGCACAAGCCATTCACTCATCCATCCTCTATGGGTTATGATGTCTGCTATGACTGATGTTTTCATTGGAAGATGGAGATGTTGCACAGTAAAGTTTGCAAATCGCCTACAGGGACAGAATAGGACACACAGACCAGTGAGGAGTCCAGGGAAGAACCGAAGTGCAACAGGCCTCGGGGGCCAACCCTGCGGTGAAGACTCCCTCATAGGTTTCCCCCTCTCAGTAGTTTATCCCCACCTTACTGGTCCATAGGTGTCAATTCAATACAGACTAGGTTATGGAAAAACACTATACAATCACAATGTTTACTGTAATACGGTTACGGTAGGTAGTCAACCAGAATGCCTATTACCGCCACGGCAAAAATAAACCAGTCGCATTTCAAAGTCATTCGTGAAATGACCGCCAAGGGGCGCAAAGGGATATTGTGCAAAACAGCAACAATTGCCGCATTTTGAAATGTAAGTGGCGTTAATGTCAGTTAACAGTAAGGTTGAAATACTACAACTATGGTAAACAGAATAGAACATTTTTTTTAGGACAGAAAAATAGAATCAAAAGTTAAAAATAGAGACGAGAACAATATAGCCTATATTTCATATTGTAGCCTAGACGTCGGTGGATGACATAAGCCTATTCCCCGGGGGAGCAGCGCGATACCAACAAAACAAACTAATAACAAACTAATAACAAAAATAACGAACAAAAATAAATTAGGTGCAATGAAGCTGATTATTTTTACTATTCTATTGAGGAATGAGACGAATGAAGAGCGTTTCTCGCTCATGAGCGAACACACACTGGAGAAACGAACGTTTGGCCATTTCTCAGTGAGTAAATTTCTCAGTGAGGGTTCCATAGCGAATTATTGCTATGACAGCATAGGCTAATTATTGACAGCTTCCTCAAATCATAAGTCTGCTGTTATGCTATTAAATATTGATAATGTAAATAACCTTCGTTTACAATAGCAGTTAAAATGTTAATGTAGTGCTAGACATTTGTCCTGCATTAGTTATTGATTAGTTTTGCATGAATTATGAAACTTTTTCAGTAGTTCTCTGGGAAGCATTAAAAAAATAGTAGTTATTGATTAGTTAATAGTGAACTAACACTTTCATCTGTGTGCTATTACTTACTAATTCATTAATCAGAGTTTCTTGTCAGTTAATATTAGTTAATATTAGTTACTAGATTGTTAATATTGTGTTACTCATTTGTTCCTGTGTAGTTATTCATTAACGAAGGAACCTTATTCTAAAGTGTTACCCAAAAATCTATACAATGAGCTTTGAACCGTTTAATAAATTTGTGATATTTTGCAGAATACCCAAGTGCTTCTTGTTATGCAACTGTGCACAGAGATTGAATTTGTAACTGATAATTAGTTTCATGTTGTGACTGATTACTAGTAAATGTGTGATGTGGCCAATATTCTAATTTATACTCTTATTTTTGGGGGAGTAGGGAACTATTCATTTAGGCCACATACACACAGCTGCAGAATATGGTTGTCAGTCCAGTATCAAATAATCTTAACCCCAAGTTTTTGCAGTATTTAAGCCTTTGTAAGTTTGGCATGTTTTTGGCAGGTTGCTGTAGGACAAGTGTCTGGAAATGGGCCACCAGTGGTCTGTTTATATTGCAGCAAGACTTTTCCATCACCGGAGATACAAGGGCATGTTGATCGCTGAACTGTAAGTTTATTTCTTAGGCTTTTCAGGATTTACATTCAATTTTATTTCTGGAGTGTCCAGTTTACTTCAAAGGCCATATTTACACATAGTATTACTGTAATATAATCTGATCACAAGTCTTTCACAACTCCACTTTAGCAACATGCAGGGCAGCTTTACTTGCAGCAATACACCAGCAATTAGTCCCAACACCCTACATTATGAGAGCAGAGTAGGTAGCAGCAACAGAATTCCCATTCTTCAGAGCAGCAACAGCTTCTCCATTCCCGAAAGCAGCAGCAGAGCAGGGAGCATTCCTTCTGGCAGAGAGCAGGAGCATCAAGAGACCAGTGGAGCTGAGGTTCGTGCTGAAGTGGAAGGTCTGCACATTCTGCAATATTCTAAATGGGCCTTTTTATCATGTCTTCAAATGCAATTGGGCAAAAATGTTCTCATTGTTTATTTACCATTTTTCTGCAGAACGTGTTATCTTAGCTCTGAGTTCACACATTGCCAGTCTTTCTGTCTGACCCTCTGTCTAGAAGTCTAACTGACATCTATCTGTCTGTCTGACTGTCTGTCTGACATCTATATCTGTCCATCTATGTCTGTCTGTCTATCTATCGGTGTGTTTGATTTCAGCGAACGCTGACAACGTGATTAATATTCATGAACAATAATATATATAATATTTTAAGCGCAACCACCAATCAGTTAAGTTAAGTTCAGTTAAAATGATAAATAGGAATTCATATATGGTTACCAAGTTTTAGTTCTAATTACTAAAGTTATAACTTATAACTTACTGTATACTAACTTATATTTTCAGATTGGAAAATCGAGAGTGATGAACAGCAGGCAGCGAAGAAACTTATTACATGGAGCTTGAAGGTTACACTAGATCTAACCAGCATATGCAAGACAGAGATACACAGTTTCTGTCATTCTACAAGTCAAACCGAACTGACTGGGCATCCCCACTATCAATCAACCTTAAACTTATGGTTAAAACGTAATCTTTTTTATTAAACATAGGATTATTATTTACTGTATATACTATTTGTATGTATAAAGAAAGCTTTGTATTGTGTCAGGTGATGCTGCAATTGGGGAGGGTGTTATTACTTTGCGATGCTTATGTCCAGAATACAATACGGCTTCATTTTAAACATTGTTAAGTGTATTTTATTTACTTCTCTTGTGTAACTGAGAAATATTTGTCTTAATTATTGTATGAACTAAATGCCAGCTTTTAAAACTTTTTAAGAAGACACTGGAAAAAAGCTGTTCTTCAATGGAGAAGATGATCACTTGGTACCATCGTCCTCACGGGTTCTTCTGGACAGTGATCTTTTTAAGGTCATTGGTCGAATGATTGGCCACTCGTTCATTTATGGAGGGCCACTCTTGACAGGGCTGAGCACCTCCATGTTCAACCTACTTCTAGGAAGTAGTGTTGCACGGTGTATCGATACTTCAAAAGTATCGCGATACTCGGAAATTAAAAACGTCACGATACCTAAATTTATCAGTATCGATACTTAAAAAAAAATTAAAAAAAATAAAAACCCTCCCTATGGACGTCTGTGTTTTTTTCCTGACGCACGCAGCAAAGAACCTTCCGCTGTCAGTCATGTGACAAAACACTACAGCGAGATGGCTGCATGTGCGAGCACAAGTGGGTCACGACTTGATGACGCGAGGAGTGACATATGGAAGTACATTGCCTACCTTGCTCTGTTGCACGGTGCACCGATACTTCAAAAGTAAATCGGAAATTAAAATCGTCACGATTCCTTAATTTATTAGTATCCATACTTCTAAGAATGACTGCTTTCCAGATTTGTAAGGCCGGCGACACACTGGCTGCGTGTCGTGTCCGTTTTTATTTCGGCTCCCATGTTAACTGCCTGCGTGACACACGAGTCTGGGCGCGCGGAAAACGCGTGCATGCTATAAATAGAACCGACGCCTATTTTTCTCGCGACACGCAAGCGTGTTGGAAGCGTTCCCAGGCAAAATAGAATAGGAAAAGATGTTTCTATGTCATTTTGACACGAATACATATTAATAAATGACATTTTGATGTTTGAAAGTTTTGACATAAATACAATATAAATGTAATTTAAAAAAATATAATCGATTTTCAAATATTGCACCTCTCAATACAGAACGAATTATTCTGTAGCCTATTTTGCCGTCAACACTGCCGACGTTGTCTTTGCTGCTATATTCCACAACTCTCTCCCCACGTCAAATATATCACCAATGAGGCTTATCATATGTTACCAATATTAAACATTGTTTAATATAATCGCTGTTCATATTTTTATTCAAAGTTCAGAATCAAGATAAAGCTCTTATGTTTCTTATGATAAATGAGATAATGCTGCTAAATTTATTTAAAAAAATGACATTGAATGTCATTGCTCTAATTAATTTTTTATATTTTGACATTTCATATTTTGTTCAAATGTTTAATATATCTGCTGTTCATATGTTCATTTATTAGTGTGTTATATGATTAGAATGTTGTCCCGGTTTTAAAATAAAGCACAGCAATGATATTTGAGAGTGTTTCTCCCTTTTCAGGAAAAGTATCGAAAAAGTATCGAAATCGCAATACTTGACTTGGTATCGGTATCGAAACAATAATTTTGGTATCGTGACAACACTATTAGGAAGTGACGAGCCAGCCATCATAGACATGAAAGACTGCCCAGACCAAGATATAATAGATTATATAGAATAGAGTTTCTCTGGTTAGTTTAATTCTACTTTAAGTCATCACAGTGCTTTTTATTTTGCAATTTAAATGACAAATAATTTATTAACAATATTTAATGTAAACAATGTGCTTGTTTTTTTCATAGCTTTAAGAGCCAAGGAATCTGGCAGATGTGGACCGATACAAAGTGAATGATCTTGCTTTTAGCTGGGACTTGCCACCATTAACTACAGGAAACCGGAAGTGGCTTGCAGAAACCATTGCAGTATTCAGTATTGTGATGTATTTCTGTGTGATACAGAATGTTGAATGTGAATGAATAGCTGGTTTGCTGTCACATGATTGATGAAGGGCAGGAAGTGAAAAGGAGAATAGACAAGATGAAGGAAAGTTTGTATTACAGGGTCATATCAACCAAATTTCAGAAACTTCCCTAGCTGAAATTTAGTGCTGGGCCGTTTTGAATCACTTTGTTGTTTTAAGATTCTAGCCTAACAACCCCCTTCAGCCGTGACTTGTTCACGATACAGCACAGCCTCTAGTGCCTTATTGCTTACATAAAAATTGTAAGGAAAAATAAAATTGTATTACATTTGTTTTTTAATCAAATCAGTACATAAAGCTAACAATTTAGTTAACAAAAATAGGTATGTTTTTACTATCTACAATTTCTGTAATTTCAATGGAGATTAACAAATAGTATATAATAGTAAATAATACCATTAACTACAGAAAACCATGTGAGTTACCTGAATGTGATCTCTTGATTTACGTGACTATACAACAATGTCCACTAACTCTCATTAGAGTATTAGTAGACTGTATAGTATTAGTATACTAAGTATTAGTTGTGATTGACGATCAGTTAAACTTCACAGAGCACATTTCTAGAGCTGCCCGGTCCTGCAGATCTGCCTTATACAACATTAGGAGGATCAGGCCCTTCCTATCAGAGCTACACAACTCTTGTTCTCTCCAGACTGGACTATTGTAATGCTCTCTTGGCCTTCCAGCATCAACTGTCAAACCTCTGCCACTGATCCAAACACTAATAACACTATATCATTACAATCAACATCACTCTTGTGTTTATGAAGAGAATGAGTCAGTGTTTCAATATGATCATCATGTTTTAGGTGTAATATATGATCCTGTCAATCAAACTGAACAGACTGCATTCAGTCACTTCTGCTGTCTGGACGTGATGCTTTCCATTTGAGACACACAAACTTTTACATTCTTACACAATTACTGTCACAACGGCTGATTCTTGATCTTGATCTTTTTTATGATCTTTTTATATTCTAAACTTTTTAATCTCCTATAAATATAATGATCAGTTTGTCTGCGCTGCTTCACTAAAGCAGAAGTGAAAGTGTTCCAGTCCAGATCATGTAACCAATCAGAGAGTGAGACTGAAACCCCATTTGCATTGTCAGGGTGGAGTGATTGTGATCCTCTCAGAATAGAGCAGCTCTGTCTCCAGAGACCATGTTCAAACCCCAAGAGCTTTATTTGACATTTACTGCTACATCAACCTTCTGAAAAGCACCTGCATCTTCATCTGTTAGTTGAATGATGTTGTCAGACACAAAGTGAACTTGTTGAGAAGCTTTATTGAATGTTGCAGCAAACACAGCAGATTGAAAGATCACACACACACACACACACACACACACACACACACACACACACACACACACACACACACACACACACACTCAGTTTCAGTATTGAGTTGTAAATCACTACAGCTGCAGCACTAGACTCATGTGAATCCTGCCTGACACAGGACACTCAGATACGGCTCATCTTCAGGAGAGAAACATCAGCACTCAGAGCTCTTGTGGAACGAGACCTCATGAGGAGCTCCATCATGTGTTACTCTGCAGACGTACAGCTCTCCCTCTTCCCAGCGTGCTTTGCTGAGGGTCAGGACGCTACTGCGGCTGTAGCGGCCGTCCTGCTGGCTCTCTGCGCTGGTCAGAACCCCCTCGGTGACCTCTGACCCGTCCAGTGTCCAGCTCACCAGCGCCCCCTGTGGAGAGTAAGAGCTGAGCAGGCAGAGCAGTGCGGCTGAGTCTCCAGAGATCTGCAGAGAAGAGGGCGGCAGCAGAGACACTGAGGGCTTCACTGTGGGACCAGCTGCAGGAGACAAACACAACACACACACACACACACACACACACACACACACACACACTTTGTTTAAAGCTTTTATACATATTGCATTATAAAAGTAGTTTAATGCATTAATTATGCACTGCTATATACATTAAAATGCATGTATGATCTCATCAATAAGTGTAACAGCAGTTATAGCACATATTATCTATTATCAGGCCGATCTGACTGCTTTAATTCCAGCAATTATTCACTCTGAACATTAATATCTTACATTTTGAGATATTCACCTGAACTGAAAATGTAACTCAATTTCAAACAGAGTTAAAACACAATTGAATCATACAGAATGAACAAAACACTGAATTATAAGCACAACATGAGCAAAAGAGATTCAGTATCATTGACTGAACTACAGAAAGCAGCAACATTTACATTCTGATGTCAAATCTCTTTTTCCATGTATGATTTCTACAATAAAAGATGAACTAAATATGAACTCAGTGTAGAAATAAATGAAGGAAAAACAAACCTGTAATAAACTGATTAAACTCATAGTGAGACACAGTGTGGAAATATGTTTAGAATTAATTTTTTGTTGAAATAAATAATGCAATATAATTGATATATTGATTTAATATAATTGTCTAGATTAAATGATAAATATGTTTAGAATTAATTAACTTATATTAATATCATTGTTTTAGATTAAATAAGTATACAACAATATCAGTAACACTTTATTAAAAGCCTTCATACATATTGCATTATAAAAGTCTATGCATGTATGATCTAATAATAAATAATCATTGTAATATTATCTATCCATTGTTACACCTTTAGAAATTATAATACATTAAAACTCATAACAAACAACCAATTTCAGATATTATAATGCATTTTAACTTTGGTTACAATAATTTATGAAAAAAATATAAATCATTATTATCTAAATTATTGAAATCTTTATAATGCATTATACATACATTTTTTTTTGTTGTTGAAAGGAATAATGTTATTCTTATAATAATATCATTTTTTTAGATTGAATAAGTATACAACAATATCAGTAACACCTTATTAAAAGACTTCATACATATTGCATTATAAAAGTCTATGCATGTATGATCTAATGAATACATTGTAATATTATCTATTCATTGTTACACCTTTAGAAATTATAATACATTAAAACTCATGACAAACAACCAATTCTAGATGTAAGAAGTAAAGTGCAAATATTATAAAACATTTTAACTTTGGTTACAGTTATTTATGAAAACATATATGACATTATAACATACGCTATTGATAGCTTTATAAAGCATTATACATAAAGGCTTCAAGTAAAGTTTGCCACAATATCTAATAATCATTATTATTAATAAATGTTGTTCTTGTTTCCACTGTAAAACACTTTCTGAAATCTAAATTGTATTATTTTATTAGGTGATTAAATAGACAGACTTACCGATCACCAGTTTAGTTCCTCCACCGAATGTGTACCACAGTGATACAATCTAATGAAACGCTCGTACAAAAACCTCTATTCCACTCGAGTGAACACACACTCCAGCAGAGAGAGAGAAACAACACTTCAACACACTGATATTAGAAGATCCTCAGCTCTTCTCAACACTCACTCATTCAGATTTGACTAAATGCTTTCTGATATAACACTGTTTAAAGAAATATATTTGATGAGCTGTGACCTCTGAGGTGACCTTTGACCTCTTTGATCATGGATGATGTTGTGGAGTTTCTCATAATGATGCTTCTGTTCTTCATATGCAGATCAATCATCATGATTCACAGAAAAACCTGCAGCTTCAGACTTCAATCTTCAGTGAAAATCTCTTCAAATAATGAGTTTATTGAATATTAGAGCCAAAGTCAATAGAAAGTGTCAACAATGAAAATATAAAAGGTATTTTGCATGTTCTACACAGTCAAGCATGTTTTCATATTCAAGGTCTGTTGTAAAAGTATCTGGACTGGTTATGAATCTCCACACAAGATCATGAAACGTGAACAAGCTCTAATATGTCTCCATCTTTAACAGCCTGTTTCTTCTCCATTTGATGATTTCAGACACACATGAGGCTTCATGATAGATGGAGTGACACCATGAACTCTGATTAGAGATTCACAATCAGTCCTGATACTTTCTGAACAGACTCATGATTCATGATCTTACTTTAGTGATGGCGGTTCATCTAGTGGAAGTGTAGCAGTGATGATGGTCACATGACTGAATATGGACACAGAGATGGACGTTCATCTGCACATCCTCAGTGTCTCAGGAGTCACAATAAAAATACAAAATAAAGTCATGATTCTGTAACTCTAGTGTATATTAGTTTGTTATCAGCACAAGCTGTTGTAAATCCTGCCCACTTCTTTGCATTGTCAGCACATGCTTCAGTGCTCTGAGAGTGTTTATAGTGCTGTGAGTTTAACACTTCATGACTGAGAGCAGAACACAATCTTCATCATCACACAAGACTAAACTACAGCAATGAACACAATCAACATCTTCATCTGGACTCTCACACTGTTTGCTCAAGGTTTGTGTAATATCATTTTTACAATGATTATTAATTCTCTTAAAATGTCAAATATACGTCATTTTCATTTTTGTTTGTGTTTTCTTTCAGAGTGTAGAGGACAGTATACTGTAACTCAGAGTCCATCAATAACAGCAGTTCAACCAGGAGAAGAAGTCAGAATAAATTGTAAAACCAGCAGTAGTGTGTGGGGTAATAATTGTTTAGCCTGGTACTCACAGAAACCTGGAGAAGCTCCTAAACTCCTCATATATTATGCAACAACCCGTAATACTGGAACTCCATCTAGATTCAGTGGCAGTGGATCTGGCAGTGATTTTACTCTGACCATCAGTGGAGTCCAGACTGAAGATACAGGAGATTATTACTGTCAGAGTTTACACTATCCAGGCAGCACTAGATGGTTCACACAGTGATAAAGAGTCGTACAAAAACCTCTGTCAGTCAGACGTCACAGTGACTGCACTGATACAGCTGAGAGAAACTGCAGCTGCTGATGGAGGATCACAAACTACACAATATCAAACCTTTCACAGACTTTATTCATTTATTAGGATGTAAGTAAACATGTAATATAATAATATAATCTAATATCTCGGTAACACTTTAGAATAAGGTTCCTTCGTTAATGAATAACTACAAAGGAACAAATGAGTAACACAATATTAACAATCTAGTAACTAATATTAACTAACAAGAAACTCTGATTAATGAATTAGTAAGTAATAGCACACAGATGAAAGTGTTAGTTCACTATTAACTAATCAATAAATACTATTTTTTTAATGCTTCCCAGAGAACTACTGAAGAAGTTTCATAATTCATGCAAAACTAATCAATAACTAATGCAGGACAAATGTCTAGAACTACATAAAAAATTTAACTGCTATTGTAAACAATGTGTGTGTGTGTGTGTGTGTGTGTGTGTGTGTGTGTGTGTGTGTGTGTGTGTGAATATTGATTAGTTTCTACACTTTAGGATTGGCTTTTCATTACTGTAAGAATCATGGTAACTAACTAATTGACGAGTGGGTAGAGGAGGCAAAGGCCTGTAGAGGATACGCCATTTGTCTAATGCAGATCGAGCATTTTTCCTATTTGACCATCTACATTTACATTTACATTTAGTCATTTAGCAGACGCTTTTATCCAAAGCGACTTACAAATTAGGACTAAATAAAGCGAGTCATCATGAAGAGGCAAAAACAACAACAACGCAAGAAGTGCTCAGAATACAAAGTTCAGGCATTATTCAGAGTAGCATAAGCATGATAAGTGATGTTTCAAAGGATTTTTTTTTTATTTTTTTTTATTTTTTTTATGAGGTTAAGTGCTCACGGAAGAGATGGGTTTTCAGCTGTTTTTTGAATGTTGCCAGTGATTCTGCATTCCGGATGAGGCCGGGGAGAGCGTTCCACCAGCATGGAGCTGTGAATGAGAATGTTCTGGAAAGTGATTTTGTGGCTCTCTGTGATGGAACCACGAGACGTCGCTCGTTGATCGATCGTAGGCGTCTGGTAGGGATGTAGACTCGTAGGAGTGAGTGAAAGTAGTAGGGAGCTGAGCCTGTGATAGATCTGTAGGCAAGCGTCAATGCCTTGAACTTGATGCGAGCAGCGAGAGGTAGCCAGTGCAGAGAGATGAACAGAGGAGTGACGTGGGCCCTCTTGGGCTCGTTGAAGACAAGACGAGCTGCAGCATTTTGGATCATCTGTAGAGGTTTTGTTGCACATGCTGGAAGTCCGGCCAAAAGAGCATTACAGTAGTCAAGCCTAGAAATGACCAGGGCCTGGACCAGAAGTTGTGTTGCATGCTCAGTTAGGAAAGGCCTGATCTTCCTGATGTTGTGCAGTGCAAACCTGCATGATCGAGCTGTCTTTGAAATGTGATCTGTGAAGGACAGCTGGTCATCAAGCGTTACTCCGAGATTTCTGACCGACCTTGATGGGGTGATTGATGATGACTCTAGCTGGATGGTGAAGTCGTGTTGTATAGACGGATTGGCAGGGAGGATGAGAAGCTCAGTCTTTGCCAGGTTGAGCTGCAGGTGATGTTCCTTCATCCATGTGGAGATGTCCGCCAGACAGCTTGAGACCCGTGCAGCTACTGTGGGATCATCTGGTTGAAACGAGAGGAAGAGCTGTGTGTCATCAGCATAGCAGTGGTAGGAGAAGCCGTGTGCCTGTATGATGTGTCCCAGTGATGTAGTGTAGATGGAGAAGAGGAGGGGACCAAGAACTGAACCCTGGGGAACCCCTGTGGTCAGTTGATGTGCTCTGGATACCTCACCTCTCCATGCGACCTTGAAGGACCTACCTGTGAGATAGGACTCAAACCAGTGGAGTGAAGTTCCTGTGATGCCCAGTGATGAGAGGCTGGACATAAGGATCTGATGATTCACAGTGTCGAAGGCAGCAGACAGATCCAGGAGAATGAGGACTGAGGACTTGGAAGCAGCTTTAGCGATCCGTAGGGCTTCTGTGACTGACAGTAATGCAGTTTCTGTTGAATGCCCTTTCTTGAAGCCAGATTGGTTGACATCCAGCTGGTTGTTTAGAGACAAAAAGGATGTTATTTGGTTGAAAACAGCTCTTTCAAGTGTCTTCGCAATGAATGGTAGGAGGGAGATAGGTCTGTAATTCTCTACAGATGATGTGTTTAGTGTTGGTTTTTTAAGCAGTGGAGTGACCCGAGCCTGCTTGAATGCTGTAGGGAAGGTGCCAGTATGGAGGGATGAGTTGATTATGTGTGTGAGTGATGGTAGAAGTGTCGGAGAGATGGCTTGTAGAAGGTGTGAGGGGATGGGGTCTAGAGGGCAGGTGGTAGGATGACTGGAGAGGAGAAGTGTAGATACTTCTTCCTCGGTTAGCGAGGAGAAGGAGAACAGTGGGATATTGGCTGTGGAAGCGGTCAGTCTGGGTTCCTGTGTGTGTGGAGCTGAAAACTGACTGCTGATAGATGTTGTTTTGTTGGTGAAGAAGTTCGCAAAATCGTCAGCAGTTAAGGAGGAGGAGGGTGGTGGTGGAGGTGGGCAGAGGAGAGAGTTGAATGTCTTGAAGAGTGAACGTGTGTTGGAGGAGCTGTTGATCTTGTTGTGGAAGTATGAAGATTTTGCAGCATGAACATCCGCAGAAAAGGAAGAGAGGAGAGATTGATACATACTCAGGTCAGATGCGTCTTTTGATTTGTGCCATTTCCTCTCCGCTGCCCTAAGTTCAGTCCGGTGTTCCCGAAGAACCTCAGATAACCAGGGGTTAGGGGGAGTAGCACGTGCTGGCCTGGAGGAGAGAGGGCAGATAATGTCTAGAGAAGAGGTTAGAGTGGAGCATAAGGTGTCCGTTGCTGTGTTCACATCCAGAGATGAGAATTGTGAGGGTGGGGGAAGAGAAGATGACACGGCAGAGGAAAGATAGGAGGGAGAAAGTGAGCACAGGTTTCGCCTGAAAGTGACTGGTGGGGGTGTTGGTGGTGAAGGGGTAGAGAGATGTAGACTGAAAGTAATGAGGAAATTATCTGAAACATGGAGAGGTCTCACCAGGATGTTGTCTGTGATGCAATTGCGTGTGTAAACCAGGTCCAGTTGGTTGCCTGATTTGTGAGTACCTGTGGTGATGAGTCGTTTGAGATCGAAAGAGGCTAGGAGAGAGGTGAAGTCTGTTGCATGCGGCTTTTCGAGATGGATGTTGAAGTCACCAAAGACTAGAAGTGGGGTGCCGTCCTCAGGGAAAGTGGACAGCAGCACATCCAGCTCATCTACAAAGTTTCCCAGCTGACCAGGGGGACGATAAATGACTACAATATGGATCTTAATGGGAGTTGTAAGTGTAATAGCATGATATTCAAATGAGTTGTTGTTGCATAGAGAAGAGAGTGCGGAGTATTTGAAATTGTTAGAAACGAGGAGCCCTGTTCCCCCACCTCTCCCAGACTGGCGAGGGGAGTGAGAGAAGGAGAAATTGCTAGAGAGAGCAGCAGGGGTTGCTGAGTTTTCTGGACGAATCCAGGTCTCAGTCAAGCCCAAGATACTAAGAGTAGAATGAGATGCGAAGGCTGGAATGAAGTCAGCTTTATTGACTGCTGACTGACAATTCCATAGACCCACGGAAAGAGAGAGTGGAGTGTGTGAGGATGAGAGAATTGGACGCAGATTGGCAGTATTGCGTTGTCTTTTGCGCGCGATGAAGGGGCGTTGGCGAGAGATCACAGTAATGTGTTGAAAGCACATGTTGATTAATGTCAACAATAAGATAAGAGAGGGAAGGAGAGGGGAAAAGGAGATACGTAAGTGCCTTTCTAGTGTCCTTGCTCGGTGGAGTCGCGCAGGTAGAGTCGCTGGTCTTTACCCGAGTCGGTCTTCACACGAGGAGGCTGAGCACGAGAGCTGAACGCTTCCGCTGACGCTTCCGCGACAGCGCGCAAATTACATAGTTATACAGATAATGCTTCACCGCTTGAGTGAGTACAGCTGTTTCGCTCGGGCAATTAAGTCAAATAACGTGACAATGTGCCGAATCGAAACTGCTGAGAGCAAATAAGGCTTAAGTGCAAATTAGACTGCAATATTAATTTTCACTCGCGGCTTTTGTTTAATGTAGTCAGCGCGTCTACTCAAATACAGAATTATGTGAAGTTTAAAAATTGAAAATAAGCAGAGAATCGAAAATGGCCTTACCTTGACTAAAACACAACACTTAAATGACAGGAAAACTGAGTAGTCCAGAAAAACACTTGCATGCGCGTTCGTTGGTGTGCCTCTTATGCTGAACGCTGGTCCTGACGAATGACCTTAAGTTCCTCTATTTATAACTGTTCCTACAGATGCTGTTTCGCTCGGGCAATTAAGTCAAATAACGTGACAATGTGCCGAATCGAAACTGCTGAGAGCAAATAAGGCTTAAGTGCAAATTAGACTGCAATATTAATTTTCACTCGCGGCTTTTGTTTAATGTAGTCAGCGCGTCTACTCAAATACAGAATTATGTGAAGTTTAAAAATTGAAAATAAGCAGAGAATCGAAAATGGCCTTACCTTGACTAAAACACAACACTTAAATGACAGGAAAACTGAGTAGTCCAGAAAAACACTTGCATGCGCGTTCGTTGGTGTGCCTCTTATGCTGAACGCTGGTCCTGACGAATGACCTTAAGTTCCTCTATTTATAACTGTTCCTACAGATGCTGTTTCGCTCGGGCAATTAAGTCAAATAACGTGACAATGTGCCGAATCGAAACTGCTGAGAGCAAATAAGGCTTAAGTGCAAATTAGACTGCAATATTAATTTTCACTCGCGGCTTTTGTTTAATGTAGTCAGCGCGTCTACTCAAATACAGAATTATGTGAAGTTTAAAAATTGAAAATAAGCAGAGAATCGAAAATGGCCTTACCTTGACTAAAACACAACACTTAAATGACAGGAAAACTGAGTAGTCCAGAAAAACACTTGCATGCGCGTTCGTTGGTGTGCCTCTTATGCTGAACGCTGGTCCATCTAGAGGGAGAGGCTCGTGAGGAAGTTCGTTATCGTCCTGAGATTGAGCGTGGGGACCCTGATAAAATTATTTTAGCCTTGCGTGAACTCTATGGCTGCTCTCAGTCTTACGTGGCTTTACAGGAAGCCTTTTTCTCCAGAAGGCAACTCGAAGGGGAAACCCTATTAGAGTTTTCCCTTGCTTTGATGGGCCTTCTGGAGAGGGTCAAAAGTCGCTCCCCTAATGTAATTTCCAATGGTGAGATTTTGTTGCGAGACCAGTTTGTGGAATATGTTACTGATAGTTCTGCCAGAAAGACTCGGGAGAATTAATGCTGTAGCATAGACATTTATTAATGAGCTCAGCTAGCAATCAAATTCTTTGGCGGAGGCCCCGTTCATGACTCGAATTCCAGGGGTATTGAATCAGCGACTGCTGACTGAAGATGAAGGCAGGGGCGCCGCTCACCCCCCGAGGCGATGAAGGGGGCCATCTGGTGGTGGTGGGGTGGATGGAAGGGAGGGCGTCTTGAAGACTTCAGGTTGGAGAGGAGAGCCCATTTAGTGATGTTGGGGATGGTGATGGTGGACACCTGGGTGGTCGTGATGGGGGGGATGGAGGAGAAGATCCGTCTTAGTGGTGGTGGGGAGGAAGGTGGTGGCTGGAGCAACAGCATCTGCGGACTCAGATATGAGTAAGTGCTGCCCTTTTATGCTACAGCAAGAAAATGAATGGGTAGTTGAAGAGGCAATTAGTGACGTAAATGATTGAGTCTCCCTGGCAGAACTTGCGCTAGCTTTATTTCATTGCGGCGTGAACTTAAACAACTGGTCCGTCGTCAACCCACCGCTACATTGCTTGAAGTTAGAGGTGAGGCGATTAGGTGGGAACGAAAAGGAATGCCTGGCGGGGCGAGAGGGCGTAGTCATTCTATGCCATTAGCTTATGGCGTTGGGCCTGCTCCGAGGGCTGAGAGTTCACCACAGCAGTCAGAGCTGGGTGAACTGCGGGATTTATTCAAACAACAGCAGCGGCAGTTAGATCAGCTTACCCAAAGTTTCGCCCGTCTTCAAACTCCTCAGGTTCAGGGTCGATCTCCCCGTTCTGGCCCCGTGATTTGTAGACGTTGTCAACGACCCGGGCATTTTGCAAGGGATTGTGATGGGAAAAGGCTTTCCCCACGCCCTATGCCACCATTAACTGGCGCTAATACGACTGGAAATGGGCAGTCTCGTAATCTACAATTTTCGGGAAACTAGTCCCCGCCGGGCTGTCGAGTCACAACCCGGTTGGGGAAGTAATTGGCTCAAGTAATTTAGTTATTCCCCGCTCACTGTCTCATCTAATGTCCTCTTGTCCACATCTTGTTGTTTGTATGGGAGGAGTATCAGTACCGTGTTTGGTGGATACCGGGTCCATGGTATCCACAATTACAGAAAGTTGCTTTTTGCAGCATTTTGAACCTTGGGGTCAAGATCGCCTTAAATCTTGTCAATGGTTACAACTTAGGGCAGCCAATGGGCTTACGATCCCATATGTTGGCTACCTGGAGCTTGATGTCAAACTTTGCGAGAGGGTAGTTTCAGGATGTGGTGTGTTGGTTGTCCGAGACCCTCCAGGCGGTATGTGTAAAGATGTTCCTGGTGTCCTGGGGATGAACATACTAGGCCGTTGTTATCAGGATCTGTTTGGACAGCATGGCCCTGCCCTTTTTGAATTGCCTGTTGTTACACAGTCTCCGAGTGTTTTGCAAGCATTACAGCATTGTTAACAAGTGAGTACTAAGAGTTGTTCAGACCTTGCAGGGAATGTACGTGTACGGGGACATCGGATGTGTCGAATCCCCGGGGGCACCATGAAGTTAGTTACTGCCACCTGCTCTTCCCAGTATTCTGGCTCTACAGTCCTGTTTGAGCCTCCTGAGTCAGGTTTGCCGGCTGGGCTCTTAGCATCCCCTGCACTAGTCAGAGTGGCCCATGGTACAGTTTGGGTTCCTATCGTAAATGTGGGCACTGTGGATGTGGTATTGTATCCAACAACTGTGATTGGTAGTTTGAGGGAGGCTTATGTCATCAGTTTACCTACAGGAGTTGTGGAAGTTGACCCGGTCGTTGCTACAGTTCAGTCTCTTTCTTTGGAGACAGCCTCTCAGTTGGCTCAGCAGATTGAGACTGTTGATTGGTCTGTTTTGTCAAAAGAGGAGCAAGTGCAGGTAAGGACGCTGCTTCAGAAATATCAAGTGGTGTTTTCAGCTCACGAGGGAGATTTAGGCTGCACCCGTCTTATTTCTCATGATATCCCCTTACTGGATGATACCCCTGTCAGGCAGCGGTACCGACGGATACCGCCGTCAGATTATGAAGTGGTTAAGACCCACATTAATCAGCTCCTGGAGACACAGGTCATAAGGGAGAGCAGTAGCCCTTATGCATCCCCCATAGTGTTGGTTAAGAAGAAGGATGGTAGTCTACGCATGTGCGACCAGACCAGAAGACCAGAAAGGATGCATTCCCATTGCCGCGTATATTGGAGTCCTTGGATTCGTTGACAGGGGCTCGGTGGTTTTCAACATTAGATCTTGCCAGTGGGTATAATCAAGTCCCTGTCACGGAACAAGACAAGTCTAAAACTGCTTTCTGTACTCCATTTGGTTTATTTGAATGGACTAGGATGCCGTTTGGTCTTTGCAATGCGCCCAGCACGTTTCAGAGACTCATGAAGAGGATGTTTGGCGACCAACAGCGACAATCCTTGCTACTTTATCTCGATGACATAATTGTGTACTCTTCCTCAATAGCTCAACACTTGGAGCGATTGGAGGTGGTTCTGGGCCGTTTGAAACAGGAGGGCCTTAAGGCAAGACTTGAAAAGTGTGCGTTCTTCAGACAAGAAGTAAGATACTTGGGGCATGTCATCTCAGCCGAAGGGGTGGCAACTGACCCAAGTAAAATTGAGGCTGTGGCGCAGTGGCGGTGCCCTACCAGTGTGTCTGAATTACGGACGTTTTTGGGTTTTGCCAGTTACTACAGGCGCTTTGTGGAGGGGTTTGCCAAATTGGCTTCCCCCCTGCATAAGTTGGTAGCTGAGGTGACTGGTGGTAAGTCAGGGAGAAGGAAGGGACAGAGTCTGGCTCAAGTGTGGACTGATCAGTGTCAGGAAGCATTTGAGGGTTTGAAGAGCAAGTTAACCATGGCTCCAGTACTGGCTTATGCTGATTTTTCTCGCCCTTTTATACTGGAAGTGGATGCCAGTTACGGAGGTTTGGGAGCGGTGCTCTCTCAAGAACATCAAGGTAAAGTGCGTCCCATAGCATACGCTAGGCGCAGCCTAATGCCCACTGAGCGCAATATGTCCAATTATAGCTCCATGAAATTGGAGTTTCTTGCGCTCAAGTGGGCCATGGCTGAGAAATAAAATAGAGAGTACCTTCTTGGCCACAAGTGTCTGGTGTACACGGACAACAATCCACTCAGTCATTTGGCTACTGCCAAGCTAGGGGCCACAGAACAACGGTGGGGAGCTGAAGTGGCAGCATTTGATTTTGAGGTAAGGTACAGGTCAGGAAAGAGCAATCGTAATGTGGATGCTCTTTCCAGACAGGATCCGACTGCTGGGGGCATTCCAGAAGGTTTAGTAGGTGGTAGTGCTGTTCCAGCATCATTGCATCAGGCCATTAGTATGGGGCGGGTAGCACAGGCAGTGGTGTCAACAATGAGTGTTTTGCCTGGCTATTCTGTGCTAGATATATGTTCCCTGCAGGAAGCTGACCCAGTCATCGGGGTTGTGGGGCAGTTTTGGGAACAAGGAAAGCGTCCAGGGCCTGAGGAGCGTAAAAAGTTGACTAAGCCAGTCTTGAACTTGCTCCAGCAATGGGATCGCTTGGTACTGAAAGAGGGAGTACTATATCGCAGGATTTCTCGTCCTGATGGAGGTGAGGATGTTTTTCAGATGGTTTTACCGGATGTGCTCAGACGGGAGGTTCTGACGCAGTTGCACCAACAGCATGGACATCAGGGGATCGAGCGAACTGGTGAACTAATACGGCAGAGATGCTATTGGCCGGGTATGTCGGCTGACATTACTCGTTGGTGCCAAGAGTGTGACCGTTGTGAACTTGCGAAGGACATTCGACCAGAAGCTCGTGGCTTTATGGGCCACTTGCTGAGTTCTAGACCCAACGAAATCCTTGCTGTTGATTTTACGGTGCTAGAACCTTCCTCTTCGGGACAGGAAAACGTCTTGGTAATGACTGACGTATTTAGCAAGTTTACAATGGCTGTGCCAACGCGTGATCAGCGAGCTGAGACTGTTGCCCGGCTGTTGGTTGATGAGTGGTTTTATAAGATTGGAGTTCCGGGACGCATTCACTCTGACCAAGGCCGTAATTTTGAGTCGGCTCTTATTCGCCAGTTGTGCGAGTTTTACCAGGTGAAGAAGTCGCGTACAACCCCCTATCACCCTGCTGGTAACGGTCAGTGTGAAAGATTTAATCGAACCTTGCATAACTTGTTGCGGACATTGCCGAGCACGAGAAAGAGGGATTGGACCGCTTGCCTGTCGCAAGTGACCTTTTGTTATAATACCACTCCTTTTTTTTAATGACTTTAACCCTCTGAGGTCGGCAAACGCGCCCCCGCGTTTTGCTGGATTTTCTTCACATTGTAGCACTTTAAACTTAAATTACTCCGTCATTTATGGTCATACAGAAAAAAGAAATAATAAAAAAGAATCTGTGATATTTCTACTTTTGTATGTGTCCACTTACAATCAAATCAAAACGTGCTTTTGAAAAATAAAGAAAATAAACAGGGTGTGCGTTCTGCCTCTCTGTCGCAGTGAACTTTTTTTTCTTGAGCACATCTATAAACTGAAACAAAACTCAGCGAATACTTGTCACACATTTATGAGCCATATACCTTTATAAACATTTAAGTGTGTACTTTTAAATGATCGGATTCAAACTGAAAACAAATATTCTCTGTTTAAGTAATTTGTATAAAACCAACAAGATGTCCAGCTTCTCAAACACTTCCTAATTAGTTTTAATTTGACCACGCCTACTCGCGCAAAAGATATTCACATGCAAATCTCCACATGGAACGCGAACGCGCTCATTACCTCAAAAACAAAACACCAAAACACTTCATCAGTCTCTGCTTTTCGTCGAGATTGAAAGACGCGTCGTGAGCTTACATTGGCTTTACCCCAGAAGAAGGACGCAATTTGAAGACAAGAAAGATAAGGTAAGAAATTCTTACATATTAGTTTGTTATTGTTGCATAAATTTCACATTGCAGTTGAACTGTTTCTAGATATATGGTGAATATTATAATATTTAGATCCGTGTTTACTGTTACTGTGTTTGTGGATATCTGCTCAAACGTAGATATGTATATGGTAGGCCTAACCATAATGTTTTATATTTGAGCGCGATCGCATTTGAATGTATCACATTTTGGATCGCGATTGCGTTTGAATGTATCATATTTTGGAAAAGCAAAACGCTCCAAACGGCTTCATGTTTTTACTATTATCTCATTTCATATCATCATAACGAATGGAAACATTTGAAGTAACATGATAATCAATATATTTTTCTCTAGCTTAGTTACTGAAATCTTTTGGAAGATTTAGGCTGCTATATTGTTATTATTTTATGCAGCACTGCACATAGCCTATACCTACAAGGCACAACAAACGTGGTGTTCATTATATAATATATTGTTGGAAACATTTGTGTGTGTGTGTGTGTGTATTCTGTGAATTTTAAAAAGCAATTTTAACCAGAAAAATCTAAAATGTATTCCCAAAATCGTGCAGGCCTTTCTCTTGATATCAGTATGTTCACTTTTTTTTTTTTTTTTTTCAGGACCCAGATGCCACTGAGTCCTGCTGACTTCAACATTCACAGTACATGTCTCTGTACATGAACATGGTAAAGTGAAAATCAAACACCTTGGAAATGAAAGGTATGTACAATGTTTTTAGGAATGGCACAAAGGTCTCTTTCTTTGGATCATGTTGTGTTGTAAATAAATCCAAACAATCTAAAAGCCATTCTTTTTTCTTCATTCTTTGTGGAAGGTTGGTCAGAATGATGGGCCCTGATAAGCTCCTAATAGGGCCATTAGGGTGTGTCTTTGTCTTTCTCAGGTGTAAAAAGCCTTACATATTAATGAGATGATCCGCCCCTTCGCATATTGCTTTTTCACACAAAACACGTCGTAAAAAATTTAAATCAATATATTGTCTTCTCTGAATGAGCAGTCAGGGTGATTTTCACATAGTTTTAGAGCAAATATTCTAGGCTACGTCATACAATTTTCAAAAGTCTTGTGAAGAAATAATCAGTATGGGTTTCATGACCTTATTTCAGTGAGATTTTTTTTTTTGCATTTTCACAAACCACGCATAAATGTCATTATCTCAAAACTACAAACTTTTACACACATGCTGCTGATATATTATTGTAGCAGAGTTTGTGCTGAATACAGTGTAATTAGACTTTAGCCATGAAAATGTCACAAGTAACAGAAATAACCACAAATGTCAGAGCATGTCAGAACACCTCCAGGGCCCAGAAAACAGCTCAGACCTCAGAGGGTTAAAAACTAATGAGAGTCCCCTTATTTTTTTATGTTTGGCCAAGAGCCTCGGCTGCCCGTGGACTTATTGCTCGGTAGGGTAACAGAGCCCTGTGCGGGTAGTGTGCACAACTGGATCGTGGAACACCAGATGCGACTACAGGTTGCTTTCGAGGGAGCGCGTGAACGTCTGAAAGCTGCTGCAGATTATCGCAAGTCACAACATGACCAGCATGTCCGTGACTTATCCCTAAAAGAGGGTCAGTTGGTCTACCTCCGTGATCATAGTGTGAGAGGCCGCCACAAGATCCAGGATTTGTGAAATCCCATAGTTCATCAGGTAGTGTGGGCGCCGAAGGAGGGAGGCGTTGTTTACACTATTGCACCAGTTGAGGATTTGGATAAGGTACGATGTGTTCACCGTTCACTTTTGAAGAACCGTATTCGGAGAGAATCCATGCAAGTGGATCAGCTTACTGGTCCAGTGAGTGGACCAGGGGTTTCCCCGCTGGAGGAACAGATGGACTATGTTGACTTGATGGTATTGGGTTTGGGTCATTTAGTGCCATTCGATCCCACAAATGAGTTATTGTTGGGTAGTAGAGGTCATTCCAATCCTCTAACTGTTGAACCGGAGGTATCCTCGGATTTACCTTCGGGTTCAATGGGTGACGGGCCGGTTGCCACACGCAGGACTGGACGCACCACGGCGGGTCAGCACTCTAACATGCATCGTCTCCCACGCACTGTGAGAGGGACAGAAAGGGAGGTTGAGGTTCCCATTGGGCCAGTGTCTAGGGCCATCTCAGCTTTGTTTAGGCCTTGGGATTAACCATCTTATTGTTCTGAGAATTCCTTTCCTTTTTTTTGATCGTCGGGACGACGACATAGAAAAGGGGGGTTGATTGTGGTGGGAAAGCCCTTTACCTTCCCTTATAATTATATGTGGATCGTAAGCCAATTGGCTGTCACCATGGGGATATAAAGTGCGATAGACCTGTGCTTGAGGTCAACGTCATTTGTCGACGTCACTGACGCGCCGCAAACACTGTACGGTGGCTGCTTCCGGCATCAGGTGTGGACATTAGAGAGTAAGCTCTTGATTGCTTGATGGCCATTTCCTCTCGTAAAGTGCGAGTCAGCTGTTCCGGACTGCCGTTGTTGGGTGTGTGCGCTCCCGATTATGCACGCATCATAGTCGTCATTGGTGCTCTCCCTAAAACGTTGGAGAGCGTAAGCTGATTGCTTGATCGCCATTCCCTCTCGTATGGTTCAAATTAACGGATTCGTTTCTCCTGCAGATCTCGCACTGCTGCTGCGACTGCTAGTTGGGCGCGTTTCACGTCCTGCCCACGGATAACATTGCTGTTCTCTTACGAGAGTTCTCTCGTACTGCGTCTTAGCTAAGACGCTGCGGGAAAAGTCTCTTTTCACGAATATTGAAGCAAAAAATTATCCTTAATTTTAATATTTGTAAAACGCATTTGCCACAGTATGCAGCCATAGGCAAGACGGCTCGTTTGCTCATTGGCTGTTCTACTAGCAAATGCATAAGCCTATCGAGCGCAGGCTGATGCAACATCAGACCAATGAGGCCACTTCCCGCCGACGCGGGCGTGGCCTCGCCCTATAAAGGTAGCTCGAAAAGGCTGACTCACTTGATTTTTCACCTCTTCAGCGAACCTCTCACATCGCTGGATCTCGGATAAGAAGCAAGCGTCGTCTGAGTGCAAGCACATCAGCGGGACGAGCCATCTGAAGTCGCTGGCCTTCGCCGCCTTCCACTGCCGTACCTGCTGCGCTTTCCGGCGCTCATATCCTTTTTCTGTTCCTCTGTGTGTGTGTGTGTTCGCCCTGCGACACACACTCGTAAAAGAGCTCGCGTCTTTTTAAAGATGCCTTCCTGCGGCTCGTGCCGAGCCCCACTCAGCGAGGGAGACCGTCATGTCATCTGTGTCTCCTGCCTGGGTGAAGATCATGCAGCGCTCGCGCTCGCTGACGGCGGCTGCCCTCACTGCGAGCTTATGCCTATGGTGACTCTGCGGACTCGCCTGGCAGTTTTCTCCGAGCCTGCACTCCCCGCCGCGTTGCCGCGCCGTAAAAAGCGCCGCTCCCAGCGGATTCCGGAGCCCTCTACAGCCCGACCGAGCTCGCCGGAGCGCCCGCTCGCTTCGCCGGCCTCGCCTGTATCACTTCCTGATGCTCAGCGCCCGCAGTCTGCCGCCGCTTCATCAGAGGGAGTCGATTTCAAAGCCGCGTCGGGGGATGAGGACACGTGCTCTCTGTTAGCTTCGGGCAGCGGCGATTGGTCGAGCTCTGAGGATCTCGCGCTCGCTGCTCGTAAGCCTAGCAGACGAGCTAACATCGAGAAGGAGTTGATGCGAGTGATGCGAGTGCTCGAGTGGTCTGCACCAGCACCTCCCTCTCGTACCCGGCTGGATGGTAGCTTCCTTCCCGGTGAGCATGCTTCTCCTGAGTCTAAGCCCGCCCCCTTTCTTCCTGAGCTTCATGAAGAAGTGGCAAAGGCCTGGAACGCTCCCTTCTCAGCACGAACTCGTTCGTCTGTTTCTCCAGCATTCTCCGCCCTGGACGATGCTAAAAACAGAGGCTACCAGTCACTTCCGCCGGTGGAACAGGCGATAGCGACGCACCTTTGCCCGCCCTCTGCTGGACGGCGGACGAAACCAGTGTTGCCATCCAAAGCCTGCCGCACGACGTCATCGCTGCTCGCGCGAATCTTTTCCGCTGCTGGGCAGGCTGCGTCTGCACTACACACCATGGCCACGCTGTAGATTTTCCAGGGAGATCTCCTCCGTAAGTTGGACGAGATGGGACCTGATGCAATCTGCCTCGCGGATTTGAGAAGCGCTTCGGATCTCACCCTTCGCGCTACTAAGTCTGCCGCTCAAGCTATGGGACGAGTTATGGCTTCCGCCACTGTGGCTGAAAGACATCTGTGGCTGACGTTTTCAGACATGGCCGAGTCTGAGCGCACCGCGTTCCTCGACGCCCCGCTGAATCCCACTGGCCTCTTCGGATCCTCTGTCAATGAGTTCATAGAGAGATTCGCAGAGGACCAGAAAGCGTCGCAAGCCTTTAAGCACTTCCTGCCGAAGCGCTCCAGTTCTGCAGCGAGTCGTGCTAAGCCGACCCAGCGGAGCTCTCAGCCACAGCCCCCTCCTCCTGCTGCGTCATCACGACAGCAACGCAGCGCGAGACCTCGCTCTCGCTCTACCAGCCGTCGCCCCGCGCCGCGTGGTCCACGGCAGAGGATTGTGGTGAAACCGGAAGCCCCGAACACATCCTAGCACGCCTAGGAAAGCGCCGGTGTACGAGTCCCGCTGCGGCCGGACTCACACCCAAGCGCGCCGCTGTTTCAGTTCCAAGTATTGCGACTGTCTCAGCGTCTTATGCAACGCGCAAGCCCGTACAGTTGCCCGCTTGCCTGCACACAAAAGCCGTTTTCACGGCTACCCAGATATATCCCATAAAGAGTGTATTTTCTGGTGTCCCGGCCACGGCCGATGGTGCTATAAATGTAACGCTGATGCCCACTATTCAGTGCCCATCCGTACACACAAGCACAGCCCTTCACACAGGGCTCGCGCCCATAAAATCGACTCAAGTCGATCGCGCGCACTGCATAGTAGACGTGCCCACTCCTCAGTGCACACAAACACTATGTCACGCACGTCTGACGGTTTCTGTAAAAACGAAACCTGTGCACGTTCGCTCTGCTCAGACAGACAACGCGCCAAAAGTAGTAAAGGTGCGCGCTTCCAGCCCACACTTACTCACAGACGATATGAGTCCCACGGGACCCGTTCAGCCCTCCCTCACTCAGCTAAGCGCCATAGTGGGGTCGAGGACGAGCGCTCTGCCCGCTGTCATCAGCGCGCCCCACGCCTCGAATGCCACAGACATAACGCCTGTGTTACAGCACACCGAAGCGCTTCCGTTGCTCAGCCAACAGAGTGCGCTTCGCATCCAACCCTTAGCCATCCATGCAGATGCATGGGCAGCGCTTCCAGGGGTTTCGGAATGGGTGCTAAGCATTATAAAGAGAGGCTACTCGCTACAGTTTTATCGACGCCCTCCCCGCTTTACGGCGCGTGTCGAAACTACGGTGAATTCGGAAGTAGCACACCTACTCCGAGCCGAAATTTCAAAACTGATGAGCAAAGGGGCTATAGAGCCTGTATCTCATGCTCAAAGCGAACGGGGGCTGTACAGCAGATACTTTCTGGTTCCCAAAAAAGACGGGGGCTGCAGACCCATACTGGATCTGAGACAGCTGAACAAAGCATTAGTGAAACGCAGTTTCAGAATGCTTACGACCAGGAAAATCCTCGCGCATATTCGCGAAGGAGACTGGTTCATGTCAATAGATCTGAAGGACGCGTATTTTCAAATACAGATAGCGTCACGTCACAGGCAATACTTGAGATTCGCCTTCGACGGTCAGACATACCAGTATACAGTCCTGCCATTCGGTCTGTCCCTAGCACCTCGCACATTTACGAAGTGCATGGACGCAGCGCTCGCCCCTCTCAGACTCAGAGGCATGCGAGTGCTGAACTATTTGGACGACTGGCTGATTCTGGCTCATTCACGATCAGAGCTCGTGGAGCACAGGACCATGTTACTCGATCACCTCGAGAAACTCGGTCTCAGAGTCAATTGGACGAAGAGTTCACTGAACCCCAGTCAAACGATTTCGTTTTTGGGCATAGTTCTGGACTCACAGTCTATGACGGCGCGGCTGTCGCCACAGCGCGCGCTCGGCATTCAGCGCGCAGCGAGATCTCTCCGCTGCGACGCGTCCTTCCCGCTCAAAACGTTTCAGAAGATGCTAGGTCTCATGGCCTCAGCATCGCCAGTTCTTCAGCTGGGCCTGCTCCGCATGCGCCCCCTACAGTTCTGGCTGAAAGCGCGGGTACCACGCAGAGCGTGGACTTCTGGTCGATTGCGCCTCAAGGTCAACCAGAGCTGCGTTACAGCTCTAGAACCTTGGACGGTGAACGACTGGTACCAAACAGGTGCAAGCCTGGGGACTTCCTCGAGAGTGAGAGTGGTGTCCACGGACGCCTCCACCTCGGGATGGGGAGCGCTGCTCGAGGGCAGACCGTTATATGGCCTGTGGTCAGAACGGGAAAAGCTCCGACACATCAACTGTCTGGAAATGCTGGCAGTAGAAAACGCGCTGACACGTTTTCGTCCCCATATCAAGGGCCATCACGTCTTAGTCCGTTCGGACAACATGTCTGTGGTGTCCTACATAAATCGCCAGGGCGGTCTCAGATCCCGAGATCTGTACAGGTTGGCGGAACGCCTCCTGGTATGGGCTCAGCACAACTTGCGCTCGCTGAAAGCGGCTCATGTGCCTGGGATACAGAATGTGGGTCCGGACAGGCTGTCCAGGAACAACATTCCCGCGGGCGAATGGTCTCTACACCCACAAACAGTCCAGCTGCTGTGGGAGAGATTTGGCAGAGCGGAAGTGGACCTCTTCGCGTCCAGCGAAAACGCTCACTGCCCCGCGTTCTTTTCCAAGAGCGAAAGCGCGCTGTCCCAGAGGTGGCCGCGCCGCCCGCTCTATGCTTTTCCCCCCGTCTCCCTCCTTCCAGAGGTGATAGAACGAGTGAGGGAAACGAAATGCTCAGTGCTGCTTGTAGCACCACTCTGGAGGAACCAACCTTGGTTTCCAGAGCTGATGCAGTTGGCAGACACTGCCCCATGGCCGGTGCCATTGAGAAGGGACCTTCTCTCGCAGGCCAGGGGCTCGATTTGGCACCCTCAACCGAAGTTGTGGGCCCTACACGTGTGGGCTCTCAACGGTTACCCGCTGATTTCTCAGTAGGAGTGCTAAATACTATCACTCAGGCTAGAGCACCGTCGACTCGACGGCTCTATGCCTCAAAGTGGTCGGTATTCTCCAGTTGGTGTGTGGCTCGGGGATGCTCACCCCTCGACTGTGAGGTAACGGAGGTTCTCTCCTTCCTTCAAGAGCTGTTGGATAAGGGCAGAGCCCCATCCACGCTCAAAGTATATGTGGCGGCTATCGCAGCGTTCGCTGAGACAACGCTCGGTCAGTCGATAGGAAGGAACGATTTGGTCATCCGCTTCCTCAGGGGAGCTAGGAGACTGAACCCTCCCAGAACCCCGTCGGTCCCTGTTTGGGACCTCTCTACGGTCCTGGAGGCCATGAAAGGTTCCCCTTTCGAGCCCATCCAGACGATTAGTCTCAAACATCTGTCATTTAAGACAGTGTTTTTGCTGGCCCTTGCTTCAGTGAAGCGCATAGGGGACCTGCACGCGCTCTCGGTGAGCCCGTCGTGTCTGGAGTTTGGGCCTAGTGACTCGAGAGTCATACTCAAACCTAGGCACGGCTATGTGCCGAAATCCCTCAACACGCCGTTTCGGGCTCAGGTTATATCCCTGTCCGCCCTGCCGGTGTTAGAAGAGGAAGGAGACTTGGGCTCTCTTTGCCCTGTCAGGGTTTTAAGAGCCTATGTGTCTCGCTCTGCTGCCTTTAGACAGACTGAGCAACTATTTGTCTCGTTCAGTGGACGTTCCAAGGGAATGGCTGTTTCGAAACAAAGCCTATCCAGATGGATAGTTGACGCCATAGCGTTAGCATACACCTCCAGAGGTCTTCAGTGCCCGCTGGGTGTCAGAGCGCAGAGTCTAGTGGGATATCTCTACAGGATATTTGTATGGCGGCGGGCTGGGCCTCGCCGTCTACATTTATCAGGTTTTATAACCTAGAGGTTCCCGCTTTGCAGGCTAAGCTGTTATCGGTGTAATTGAACACTGAGAATGCAAGCACAGTGCGTTACTACTATCTTACGGGCAGTTTTACGTAAGACCCATATTCCCACTTTAGTCAAGGGTGTCTTGTCTAAGTGATGTCTTATATTGCGTCTGCGGACGCAGCCACATATCAGAACGGAGAGTTCCTCCTCTTGTTCTAGGACTCTATGTCAGTCCCTCTGGTGATTGTGCACTGTAAATCCTGGGTCACCCTCCAGGTTTATGGTTGTTAATCCCTGCACGCACGGCGTCTTACATTGGGTTCCCGCAGCGTCTTAGCTAAGACGCAGTACGAGAGAACTCTCGTAAGAGAACGTACTCGGTTACTAACGTAACCTCGGTTCTCTCTAGTAGAGGGAACGAGTACTGCGTTCCTTGCCGTGCGTACGATTCACTTTGGTTCGCTTCTTCGTTGAAATAAATCAAGTGAGTCAGCCTTTTCGAGCTACCTTTATAGGGCGAGGCCACGCCCGCGTCGGCGGGAAGTGGCCTCATTGGTCTGATGTTGCATCAGCCTGCGCTCGATAGGCTTATGCATTTGCTAGTAGAACAGCCAATGAGCAAACGAGCCGTCTTGCCTATGGCTGCATACTGTGGCAAATGCGTTTTACAAATATTAAAATTAAGGATAATTTTTTGCTTCAATATTCGTGAAAAGAGACTTTTCCCGCAGCGTCTTAGCTAAGACGCAGTACTCGTTCCCTCTACTAGAGAGAACCGAGGTTACGTTAGTAACCGAGTACGTTTTGTTTTGTGTTGATTTTGCTTTACATTTTCTATTTTCTTTTGGTTTGTTTAAGTCGTCTTTATTTACATTTGAATAGAAGTGATACTCTCTGCTCTTTGCCTTTGCACATTCTAATATAGTTTGTTTTCTATTATTTGGTTTTCTATTTTGCAAAGAGCTTTATCTTTTTTGGGTTTGTTTTGCAGTGCATTTATTTTGTGTGGCTTATTTGATTTATCCTATTAAATGCAACTTTATTATTTTTCTTTTGTATTTTCCTAGTCTGTATTTTGTTTTACTGCTGAGTTAATTACTGCAAACTGTTGAGATCGGTTTGGTTTATTTTTCTGTAAACTGTAAAACCAGTTTGCTGTATTTTCCTGCAAACTGTTGAGATCAGTTTGGTTTATTTTTCTGTAAACTGTAAAACCAGTTTGCTGTATTTTTCTGCAAACTGTTGAGATCAGTTTGGTTTATTTTTCTGTAAACTAAAATCCATTGTCTTGCTTTTGCATTTCTTTTACTCTTGTTTAATTTATTTGTTTAATTTATGACTTGTAATTTGAGGGCAAATAGGCCTTGTACATTTCTTTTTCAGTTTTGTTAATTCTTATTTTGGGTTTTGTTTAAGTTAAATCGACATAGGGCAATTCGGCGCCTTAATAATTCTGTTTGCATTTTTAGTGACTCTTATTTAAGATTGCTCTGTTCTTGTGCCGCAGGATCTGGGTGCCAAAGGCAGGGAGGCCGGCTCTATTCCCTTCTAAGTGGTGGTGGTGTGTTGTTCACAGTGTGCCGTGTCCATCCGTGGAGCATGGTGTGAGTGCGTGTGTTTGCGTGCACTGGTGAAAGGAATGATTTCTCTGCTATAGGCAGCTTAATCTCTGATAGCCTGACCCTGCTGGTAAGCCCCAGCTAGCTGGTGTTTCTGTGACCTTTTTAGAGCCAAACCCTTAGGATGAGCTGTGCTTGGCTGAGGCCTGATATATTTTAATGATTGTTTTAAAGTGATTGTGTAACTTAATAAAGTCAACTGTTTTGTATTGTTACTCATGTCTCTGAGCAATTATTGATGAACGAACTTGCGTGTCCTTTTAGAGACACTAAATTCTCTGGGTGTAACTCCCTGAGTGGCGTGGTTGGCAATTTATCTTTCAAATCCACCTCTGGCTTCCCACACTTTCATACATATTGCATTATAAAAGTATTGCAAATGCATTAATTATGCACTGCTATATACATTAAAATGCATGTATGATCTCATCAATAAGTGTAACAGCAGTTATAACACATATTATCTATTATCAGGCCGATCTGACTGCTTTAATTCCAGCAATTATTCACTCTGAACATAAATATCTTACATTTTGAGATATTCACCTGAACTGAAAATGTAACTCAATTTCAAACAGAGTTAAAACACAATTGAATCATACAGAATGAACAAAACACTGAATTATAAGCACAACATGAGCAAAAGAGATTCAGTATCATTGACTGAACTACAGAAAGCAGCAACATTTACATTCTGATGTCAAATCTCTTTTTTCCATGTATGATTTCTACAATAAAAGATGAACTAAATATGAACTCAGTGTAGAAATAAATGAAGGAAAGACAAACCTTTAATAAACTGAATAAACTCATAGTTAGACAGTATAGAAATGTGTGTAGAATTGTTTTGTTTGTTTTTTTGTTATTTGCTGTTGAAAGGAATAATGACGTTCTTTTGAATGAATAACTTAATCACATGAATAACTTAATCACTGTATAAAAAGTATTTTGAATATTGTTATACACATTATATAGCATGCATGATCATATGAATAACTGTAACCGCAGTTATAACACATTATACTATTATCTATTCATTGTTACACCTTCCAAACATTATAATACACTAAAACACATTATAAAAAACTTTAAGATGTAAAAAAGAATTTGGAAATATTTTAATGCATTTTAACTTTGGTTACAAATATTTATGAAAAGATATAAGGCATTATAATCTACATTGTTGATAGCTTTATAATGCATTATACATACAGGCTGCAAGTAAAATTTCGCCACAATATCTAATAATCATTATTATTAATAAATGTTGTTCTTGTTTCCACTGTAAAACACTTTCTGAAATCTAAATTGTATTTTTTTATTAGGTGATTAAATAGACAGACTTACCGATCACCAGTTTAGTTCCTCCACCGAAAGTCCACCACAGTGATGCAATCTAATGAAACGCTCGTACAAAAACCTCTATTCCACTCGAGTGAACACACACTCCAGCAGAGAGAGAGAAACAACACTTCAACACACTGATATTAGAAGATCCTCAGCTCTTCTCAACACTCACTCATTCAGATTTGACTAAATGCTTTCTGATATAACACTGTTTAAAGAAATATATTTGATGAGCTGTGACCTCTGAGGTGACCTTTGACCTCTTTGATCATGGATGATGTTGTGGAGTTTCTCATAATGATGCTTCTGTTCTTCATATGCAGATCAATCATCATGATTCACAGAAAAACCTGCAGCTTCAGACTTCAATCTTCAGTGAAAATCTCTTCAAATAATGAGTTTATTGAATATTAGAGCCAAAGTCAATAGAAAGTGTCAACAATGAAAATATAAAAGGTATTTTGCATGTTCTACACAGTCAAGCATGTTTTCATATTCAAGGTCTGTTCTAAAAGTATCTGGACTGGTTATGAATCTCCACACAAGATCATGAAACGTGAACAAGCTCTAATATGTCTCCATCTTTAACAGCCTGTTTCTTCTCCATTTGATGATTTCAGACACACATGAGGCTTCATGATAGATGGAGTGACACCATGAACTCTGATTAGAGATTCACAATCAGTCCTGATACTTTCTGAACAGACTCATGATTCATGATCTTACTTTAGTGATGGCGCTTCATCTAGTGGAAGTGTAGCAGTGATGATGGTCACATGACTGAATATGGACACAGAGATGGACGTTCATCTGCACATCCTCAGTGTCTCAGGAGTCACAATAAAAATACAAAATAAAGTCATGATTCTGTAACTCTAGTGTATATTAGTTTGTTATCAGCACAAGCTGTTGTAAATCCTGCCCACTTCTTTGCATTGTCAGCACATGCTTCAGTGCTCTGAGAGTGTTTATAGTGCTGTGAGTTTAACACTTCATGACTGAGAGCAGAACACAATCTTCATCATCACACAAGACTAAACTACAGCAATGAACACAATCAACATCTTCATCTGGACCATTGCACTGTTTACTCAAGGTTTGTTTTTATAATGATTATTAATTCTCTTAATATGTGAAATATATTTATCATATACTGTATATCATCATATATATCATTTTAATTTTTGTTTCTGTTTTCTTTCAGAGTGTAGAGGACAGATCACTGTAACTCAGAGTCCATCAATACCAGCAGTTCAACCAGGAGAAGAAGTCAGAATAAACTGTAAAACCAGCAGTGATGTGTATGGTGGTAATAGGTTAGCCTGGTACTCACAGAAACCTGGAGAAGCTCCTAAACTCCTCATATATGAAGCAACAAACCGTTATAGTGGAACTCCATCTAGATTCAGTGGCAGTGGATCTGGCAGTGATTTTACTCTGACCATCAGTGGAGTCCAGACTGAAGATACAGGAGATTATTACTGTCTGAGTTTACACTGGCCGGGCAGCACTAGATGGTTCACACAGTGATAAAGAGTCGTACAAAAACCTCTGTCAGTCAGACGTCACAGTGACTGCACTGATACAGCTGAGAGAAACTGCAGCTGCTGATGGAGGATCACAAACTACACAATATCAAACCTTTTACAGACTTTATTCATTTATTAGGATTTAAGTAAACATGTAATATAATAATATAATCTAATATCTTGGTAACACTTTAGAATAAGGTTCCTTCGTTAATGAATAACTACAAAGGAACAAATGAGTAACACAATATTAACAATCTAGTAAACAATGTGTGTGTGTGTGTGTGTGTGTGTGTGTGTGTGTGATCTTTCAATCTGCTGTGTTTGCTGAAACATTCATACATTTTGTGTGTGTGCGTGCGTGCGTGCGTGTGTGTGTGTGTGTGTGTGTGTGTGTGTGTGTGTGAATATTGATTAGTTTCCACACTTTAGGATTGGCTTTTCATTAGTTACTACTGTAAGAATCATAGTAACTAACTAATAATGACTCAAGTGTTACTACATACTTCTACACTGTAAAAAAATTCTAACCCTCCCAAATCAAACATTTCAAGTGACCGATAACATCTAAATTTTTTAATTGGCCCAAGTGAAAATCTGTACATTTAATTTTTTAATTTAAATTATTATTTTTATTTTATTTTACCAATTGAAAAATTTAGATGTTATCGGTCACTTGAAATTTTAGATTTGGGAGGGTTAGAAATTTTTTACAGTGTATGGGAATTACTAATTATTTGGATCCGTATTATAAAGTGAAGATCATGGTAACTAACTAGTTACTGAAGTCATTTTAAGCTTTTGAGGTTTTTGGTGAAGTTTTAGATAGTAATTCCCATAGAAGTATGTAGTAACACTGGAGTCATTACTAGTTAGTTACCATGATTCTTACAGAAGTTACTAATCCAATCCTGAAAAGCCAATCATTAAAGTGTAGAATCTTCTAATCATTGACAAGATATTCACACACACACACACACACACACACATTTATGAGCTAGCTAATTATTGCTATATAACAGCATAGGCTAATTATTGACAGCTTTCTCAAATCATAAGTCTGCTATTATGCTATTAAATATTGATAATGTAAATAACCTTCATTTAGAATAGCAGTTAAAATGTTAATGTAGTTCTAGACATTTGTCCTGAATTAGTTATTGATTAGTTTTGCATGAATTATGAAACTTTTTCAGTAGTTCTCTGGGAAGCATTAAAAAAACTGTATTTATTGATTAGTTTTGCATGAATTATGAAACTTTTTCAGTAGTTCTCTGGGAAGCATTAAAAAAACTGTATTTATTGATTAGTTAATAGTGAACTAACACATTCATCTGTGTGCTATTACTTACTTGTTCGTTAATCAGAGTTTCTTGTTAGTTAATATTAGTTACTAGATTTAATATTGTGTTACTCATTTGTTCCTTTGTAGTTATTCATTAACGAAGGAACCTTATTCTAAAGTGTTACCAATATCTCTTACTAAACTGTCTAAAATGTGGAGAAAATGTGAGTGTTGCTTGTCTTAAATTAGATAAATGCCAGGCATTCTTCTTGATGCCCTGAGAGGACAAAGGACCTCACTGGAAATTAACAATTGAACTCACCCTTGTGCACTATATCGAGACAAAAGTCTCACCTCCGAGTCCTGAAGTGTCAACCAGTCTCTCCGTTTCCTGAAGTGAGGTGGACCCCGGCCATATCCAGACCAGATGGTGGATCTGCACCTGGACCCATCCATGATGCATCCTGAAGTGCCAGCCTCATCAGCCCTGTGAAGGCCTCATCGACACGACCAATCTGACCTCTGACCTGTAACGCTGCCTGGATCATAATCATACACTGTTCGCTCATTGGCCAGAGGAGAACTGGCCCCCGACTGAGCCTGGGTTCTCCCAAGGTTTATTTCTCCATTCTGTCACTGATGGAGTTTTGGTTCCTTGCCACTGTTGCCTTGGCTTTTGGCTTGCTTAGTTGGGGACATTTAATATTCAACAATATTATTGATCTGCCTTATTATGGGTGGACAATGATGCAATTTTCTTCTAGAAACAAACTTTGTTGTATTATATTCATGTTATCAATGTGAAGCTGCTTTGATACAATCTGTATTGTAAAAAGCGCTATATAAATAAAGGTGACTTGACTTGTAAGAAAACACTCATTTTACCTGGTCAAAAACAGCTCTGTTTTCAGCACGCCGTTTAAGTGAATGTCTCTTTAAATGATAATGAGCTTTGCTCACCCCGCCCCGCTGTTCTGTGCATACACCGTTTGTAATGACACAATAACCATAACGCATTGTTCATAATAAACTTGGGATTATGAATTATATTGAGAACGTTGTACATAGAAAACCAGCTTTATACTGACCCTCGTCTGTAAAGCAGTCTGGTGTGTGAAATGATTCGCGCAAACATGAAAGCATTGACGTTGATCGTGGGGAATATTCCCTTCGAAAACTAAACTCAGCCGCTGCGTCTTCAGCGGTTCGGATTTAGGAACATCAAAATGATGCTGTGTTTGTTATTACACTCAACAACAGAACACCACTTTTAGACGCCATTCTGCTCCAGCGTATCAGCAATGTCTGCGCGGACTATGGTGACAGCTCGCTCAGGGCGGTTCTGTGTTGAAACGCTGCTGTCAATCAACAATCGTGGGAGGGGCGTGTGACGTCACACGGTCAGACGGTTCGATTTGAGACGGTGGAAAACATATAAGGAGATAAAAAAAAAAAACACTGGATGGATTTGTATCCATTTTATGATGGTTGAGTACAGGCACTGCCAACAACATTTCAGTACAATCAACTTGTAAAAGTGCATGTACAGATGGTGGACAACCAAAATGCCTATTACCGCCGCGCCAGCTGCCGCGGCGAAATCACCGCGGCGAAAATAAACCAGCCGCATTTCAAAGTCGTTCCCGAAATGACCGCCAGGTGGCGCAAAGGGACATTGTGCAAAACAGCAGCAATTGCCGCATTTTAAAATGTAAGTGGGTTAAATAAAAAACCCTAAGCCTAATAGGCATATTTTTCATACAGGCTATATAAATAGGCCTATTAGGCTACAACAGGATAGAACCAAAGATAGAATAAATTTTAAAACTGAAAAAATAGAATCAAAAGTTAAAAATAGAGGCGATATTAGGAGCAATGACGCGGAATATTTTTACTATTCTATTGAGGAATTAGATAAATGAAGAGCTCTCGTGAGCGATACAATTAGCATAGTAATTTATAGTGATTTCAAAAGCAGTCCTTAAAAAAAAAATACATGGAGTAGTGTGGCATAATTTTTGAGAGATTACTCGGAACGCGTTTTAGTTAAGATCCTGGTTTCAATGCCCTTAATGTATATAGGCTAGGCTACTGCTTTAAAAAAAAATGTCACAACCACTGATCTATATAATGACTATATAGATCAGTGGTCACAACGCGTTTTGAGATTGTTTTGAATTAAACATTGAAGTTTAAAATGTAGTGTTTTGGCACACCAGGCCGAGTGGCGTTACGCATTGTTCAAAAATCAGGTTTTATTCTGGCATGTTGAATTGGCGTTAGATTTTTTTTTTTTTTGATTTATTAGATTTAGATTTTAGATTTCGTTAGATTTTTTTTTCTCATAACAGCTAAAATAACTAATATAGGCTATGCCTTGTCTTAATATGACCTACTTAATATAGGCAATAGGCATATAATAGCCTATATAATAAATTAGCAAAACTTGGCCACTAAATATTTAATTTTCAATTATTTTAATTATCACAATTAAAGTTTTAATTTTATTAAATTGAACAAGCGCAACAATCAGCATTTAATCAAATATTCTAAAAGATGTATTAATAATAATAATGCTATTTCGTTTTTTCGACATGTGTGCGTGCAAAAAGCAAGATGTGTATTTGTAAATCCGGTGATGCGTGCATTGATTTTTATCAATAAACTAGTGTTTTCTGACAGTGTCGACTGCAAAGATGAAGTTGACGATCGCCATATTTGTAGTGAACGCACCTAGAGAGAAATGCACATAAAGACATAATCAGAGAGTAGCCTTTTTCATTTCGTTTTGAATTATTTCGTTTGAAGACATTTCAAGCTTTGTGTATTTGATGTATTTATCATGTCTGTGTGAGGCATACGCTGAGTTTCGTTAAGTTAGGATGAGATGCGCTCCAACTGACGTGCAATGCAAGTGACCGCGCGGGCGCCTCCATGATTAGTGTCTGTTATATTTGCTTCTCTTACTTATTTAAATCCAGGCAATTGGTTGATAAAAAATTGATTAAAATTAAGATACAATTTATAGAAAACGAAATTCACTTAAAAGAAAGGTTTTCTACTAACCAAAACTTAATGAAGTGGTCAAAATCATGTCTGACCCACTCCATATCCATTTCTCGATATAATGCATCCTATCTTACTCGTGCTGTTCACTTTTCATATTCAACATAGATGGAAAAAAATAACATTATAATATTTTAACAAATATGATACTAAATTAGATTAGTTAATGGCTACAACAGTAGGCTATAGTAGGCCTATAGGCTTTTTTTTTTAGAATAGAATTTTGCTGTGCACTTGCATATTAGTGTCAGCTGGGAAGGAAATATAGAGACCAGACCTCTTGGAACTTTAATTGAATACATAGCGTTGGTAAAGCATACTGAAATTAGCAAAGCAAAGTAGCCTAAATGTTAAGACTGTAAGCCCTTTGCTTTTTTACGTAGCCTATAAAGGACTCTTATAGCCGACTTTGTGTTAATTTAATTTGTAGAGGATTTTTTTAACTCAAACATTAACACTGAAATAAATTAACTAAATTATTGTAAATTTTTTGGCACACCACGACGAGTGGCGCTATGCATTGTTCTAAAGCCAGGTTTTATTCTGGCATGTTGAATTAGTGTTCGACAAACGCGGCGGCGCGTTCATTTGAATGAAGAGCGTTTGAGCGAACACACACTGGAACGTTAGGCCATGTCGCAACGAGTGAATCGTGGCCGAGTGGTTGAACTTACGTTACGATCATTTAGATGACACGGGTTCGAATCCCGAGCTAACTTGGACTACTGATATTTTTAAATTAGCCTATTAATGCATTTTATAGTCTATTGTTGATGCAGAGAGATTTGTCTAGTTCTAAAACATAGTTTTTTGCTTATAGCCTATTTACAAAATAAAATCACCATGCATTTCCATTTTACACTAAGGAACAAATATTATCCAATGACTTTACTTCTGTAGCCTATAATAATTCCAATCGTAATTTCAAAAGCAGTTCTGTTAATATATATATATATATATATATATATATATATATATATATATATATATATATATATATATATATATATATAGCCTATGACGTTTAAACGACAAACAATAAAATCAGAACCAGTATTCTGTTGCGTTCCAGTGGCAGTAATGCATCCACGGCTTTTCAAAATGTCACAAAGCGTTTTGAGATTGTTTTGAATGAAATATTGAAGTTTATAATTAAGTGTTTTGGCACACCACGACGAGTGGCGAACTCTTTGTTTTGTTTTGCAAACTCCGCTAGCCTGTGGGGGGTTTGGAGAAGGCAATAGTTGCTTTATCGTGGGGGTGCAGGACAGAGGTGTTAATGTTCCGTCTTTCATATGGAGAGTGTCGGAGCCAGCCTGATGAGCAGGCAAAGGCAACATTCTTTTAAGGATTAATCTCAAAATCTCCAAAAGTCCATAGCCTATGTACAGTAGGCCCTATATCTTATTAAATTATATATTGTAGTTTTATTGATTGTATTTAAAGGTTTTCCACACACAATTTCAATTTAGCATACAGAGCTCTTTAATTCGCGACCCACCTCGTTTTATTGTAAGGTGAATTCAGCAAGGCATGCTTTATCTATGAAGGAACAAAAGCTATTTGTTACAGTTTTTTCTTTCGTGATTTGTGTGGATGACACACAGCGACATATACAGTATTATCAGCTGTATTATTAATGCTTAATTTCGAGAAAGACCCGCCGCGCGCAGTGAGGGAGACCAAACTTAGTAAAAAAATATCCAGCGCGAGAGAGGCAAAGAAAAACGCCTGTTCTTAATTTGTTGCTTTGAACTTTTTTCGTTTTGTACCGTTTTAATTTTTTAATTTAGCTGGAATTTCTTTGACAATAGACATTTAAAATGTTGCAAGAATAAGATTGTGTTTCTTATTTTGCATCACAAAGGGAATAAACTCTATCGATGCAACCCTGTTTAAATAAATAAACTGTCCCGACACTTTATTCATACCTTGAAATGTGCGATGGGTTTTCAAACTTAATTAATTTTCTTTTTCTTTTACATTTTCATTGTTTATTTTTAATTGAAAGTAATACTGTATTGAAAGTATTTTTCTGATTTGTTCGATCTGTTTTGAAAAACAGAATTGAATTCTCGTGAATGATTCACACACACACAAAAAAATAATTTAGCAGATTAAAGACGAGCTTCATCATCTTCATTTTCTGGTGCAATCGGCTGACTGTCTTCCTTCATCAGATTCATCAGTGTCGTCTTTGCAGCGGCACAACTGGAATGTTGCAAATGTATGTTGTAATGTACAATTGATAATTAAACAAGATGATTGGCTTTAATAAACAGATGCATATTTAAGCATCAAGAACGGAAAAACATAAACACTGCCAGCTACACTGAGATTCGATCTCAGATCGTTTGAAGCTCCGAGAGGCTATTGTTAATGCACTGATCACAGAGCTATCGTCTGAATAGCCTAGGTCTACTACTGTTTGTTCGGTATTTGAACCGATTTGAATTCGGATTTGTTTTGTTTTATTTTGTTTTAAATGTATTTTTACATATTTTGCTTTCGTTAATGTTAACCAATTCTGTTGTAGCATAATAGGCCTATATTTTTTTCCCTAAAAGTTTGTTTTATTCTCTGCTTTGTTTGTTTATATTTTTACATATTCAATCAGTCTAATTTTTGTTCAAATAATGAAAAAAGTTTTTATTTTTTTTATTTTTAAATAAACAGATAGGAAACGTACCTTTTAAAATGCCGCAGTTGCTGCTGTTTTGCCCTGTCACTTGCGCCACCTGGTATAGCCTAGTCATTTCGCGAACGACTTTGAAATTCGACTGGTTTATTTTTGCTGCGGCAGTAATAGGCATTGTGGTTGATTATTTATTAAATAATTCAATTGATAATCATAACAACATGTAAGCCTGAATATAACAAAGAATGCTTACACCGACTAACATCGGTTAGTAGGCTAACTTCAAGTCCTGAAAATGTTTTAATTTTATGTAAGTAAATGACAAGTAACCTATTGACATAGCCTTTCTAAATTATAGAAAAACTGGGCACACAATTTTAACGTGTCTACTTTGTTTAAATTTAATTAATTTGAATTCGTTTAACCACAATATTTATCTTGAATTTATCTGTGACCTCAGCTCAGATAACTGCCGCGGCAGATTACGTCATAAAGAGAATAAACGGACACTTTTCAAAGTCTGTGATTACAGCGCCACTCAGCGGTAAAAGGCAGCAAATACACATCCCAATTTTGCCGCCGCGGGAACGGCGGCGGTAAAAGTCTCATTCTGGTTGTCCACCATCTGTACCATTATAGGACCCCTTTAGAAAAAAAAAAAAGGTAGGTGGTCTTTAGACAAATGGTCTCATACCCCCAAAAGGTGTCAACTCTGAATGTAAATTCCCATTGTTTCCATGTAAAAGAGGTTTGTCTATATAATGAAATGCAGCCGGTGATTCTGTTTTTTTCTGTACTTCAGATTAGCCCGTGAGGCTGAGAGTGGCAGAGACTCTCAGCCTCATGTATTTCTTAATGTTGGGTTTGCATCTCTTCTCTTTATTCCAGAGCATTTGATGTTTATCTTTGAATTGATTATTAAATTAGCATGATACATTTACCTGACATAATATATTGTTACATTTGATTATTCTAACTGACACTGGGTTTCCCCATGCTGCCTTAAAAAGGCTGCCTTTAACAGCCTGTGTCAGAAAAGTTAAAAGGAATCAGTTGCGAGTGAATAGTAGTGAATTTATTAAATTCAAGAGTCAGTAGGTAGTAGTGCTGGTCAGAGTGGAGGCAGGCAGATGAAGATCCTGGACTCGGTAATGCAGGGACGCAATGGGCAGACGTAGATGCAGGATCAGGCTGTAAATCCACAGGGAAAACTTGGGAAGTCCACTGCATAGGAACAGGGACTGGAAATGCAGGAGAAACACGGTGAGGTGAACCAGGTGAGCCTCAACAATCATCTGACAAAGACAGGACGAAGTAACAAACAATATATAGGACATCCTTCACAATAAATAATAATAACTAGGACAATAAAGTATACCTAACCTAACCTAACCTAACATCACATTAAAAACAGCTGGCGCTGATGCGCTCATGATCAGCTCAGCGCCTCCTGGCACTCCCAGGGGAACTTACCCGTTGATTGTAACCATCAATAAGGGAGTGATCCAGGATGTCCCTAGCAGGAACCCAACTTCTCTCCTCCGGACTGTAACCCTCCCAGTCCACCAAGTACTATGCACCAAGTACTGAAATCCCATCTACGAGACACGGCGGTGGGGGAACCGGGGCAGGCGGATTAATGTGGGAATGAAACACGGGTTTTAATTTAGACACATGAAAAACGGAATGAATTCTCCTGTACGCAGGAGGGAGTTTGAGGCGGACTGCCACTGGGCTAAGGATTTTAGTGACAGGGAACGGGCCGATAAATTTGGGAGCCAGTTTATTACTAACGGAGCGAAGAGGAATGTTCTTGGAAGAAAGCCACACTTTTTGACCAACGACGTATACGGGAGGCTTCATCCGGTGGCGATCAGCCTGAGCCTTGGTGCGCGCCCCCACCTGGAGGAGAGTCTCACGGGCTCTTCTACATGTGTGACGACACCTATGGACGAAGGCGTGGGCGGAGGGACCCGCGACTTCGGATTCCAGACTAGGAAAAATAGGTGGCTGGTAACCTAGACTACACTGAAACGGAGAGAGGCCCGTGGACGATACTGGTAACGAGTTATGAGTGTTTTATTATTATTATTTTATTTATTTTTTATTATACCTTTATTTAACCAGGGAAGAAAATCACATTGAGATAGATATCTCATTTACAAGTGAGCCCTGGCCAAGGTAGCAGCACACAGTAAACATAATAAAAATAGACAAAATTAAACTAAGTACATAAAACAATAATCACAACACACACATACACTACACACTCACACACTCACACACACTCACAACCACACACATACACACTCACACACACAACAATAAAACAAAATTAAAAGTTAAGAACAGGTGCAGACAGTTCGGAATGTTTGATTGAGATATAACTTAAACTCATTGACTGAAATAAATACAGTAAGTTTCAATGATCTTTGAATCTCATTCCAAACAGTTGGTGCACTATAAATAAAAGCAGTTTTTCCAAACTCTGTCTTCATTAAGGGAACATTTAAAAGAATATATCTACTTGAACGCAGATTATACCCTTGACTATTGACAGTTAATAGACTAATCATATACAAAGGAAGCTGACCAACTATGGCCTTGTACACAAGTATAAGCCAATGCTTGTACCTTCTTAAGTGAAGTGAAGGCCAACCAACTATTTCATACAGTGCACAATGATGAGTATAATCATTTGTATGAGTTATAAATCTTAGAGCAGAGTGATAAACAGAGTCTAATGATTGTAAAAGAGCCTTAGTGGTATTTCTGTAAAATACATCTCCATAATCTAAGACAGGTAAGAAGGTAGCTTCCACCAACTTTCTCTTGGCTGACTGTGAAAAACAGGCACTATTCCGAAAATAAAACCCCAGCTGTAACCTTAACTTAGATAGCAATTGTTTAACATGTAACTTGAATGATAAGTCCTCCTCCAACACAAAGCCTAGGTATCTGTAGGAGGAGACCAGTTCTATAGATTTACCCTGCAGAGTGGAAAGAGGTGGAGAAGATTCACGCTTATGTTTCCTAGAAAAGACCATGCATTTTGTTTTCTTATCATTCAGAACTAGTTTTAAAGAGAGGAGGTTGCGCTGAACTATTACAAAGGCTTCCTGCAACTTTGAAATGCAACTATCAATGGAGGATGCAAAACAATAAATTATGGTGTCGTCTGCATATAAATGAATACTTGCATCTGATAGGTTATCACCAAGATTGTTAATATATAGTGTAAATAACAGGGGACCCAAAATGGACCCCTGTGGCACACCAGATTCAATACTGAGCCTATCAGAAAGAGACCCCTTAATTTGCACCCTTTGGTACCTATTCTTTAACCCTCTGATGGTTTATGGGGTCTTTTGGAACCCCAAATGACTTTTACTCAAATTAAAAAAAATGTTCCCTTTGTCCAAATGGTATGAAACCTTCTACGGCTCTCAACACTTTCTAGATCTACAAAAAAAAAATTACATTGGAATGATATCTGTTTTTATGTTGGCGTGACAAAAATTGTGACACTCGTGGTCTTCGGGGTCTCTGGAGACCCCGCAATCAAAATAGACACAATTCATCATCAAAATCAGAAACAACGCAGAACACATCGACAGAAATGGCACAAATTAAGTGGCACACTTCCACCAATGCAAAAAACATCCACAATGCTAAATTATATTGCTCACAACACGCGTGTATACACACACACACACACACACACACACACACACACACACACACACACACACACACACACACACACACACACACACACACACACACATAGAGGAATACATTTTTGAGACTATAAAAACTGTTCTCTTATCATTTGTGTGATGACGGGTGCTAAGATGACGTCATCACTGCCGAAGTCTTTACAATTTGTTTATGGACTTATGTATCTTTATTTGTTATTTATGGTTTTGTGTTTCTTTTGACTATGGTGCAGTCCCTTAGGTTCATTATTACATAACATTAATTTACAATAAGTTTAAGACATGCTGTTTGGGTTGGTTGCAGATAGGTGCACATATCAGCGGTCATCACAACATGTTATGTCTATTATAGTTTTCCTTTGTTTGTTCTCATTAACCACACAGAGACAAGTTGTAGTTATGCATTTTTGTTATTTATTATTTCAAATCTGTAATTATTTTCTCTTTGCAAACAGTCACCCCACATGCTGTCTACTCACCATTTCCTGTTCCTGTGACTCCTCAAAGGAGGGGGCGGGACTACGGCATGTCTTTTTATTGTGTTGGGTTAAACCATTTCCGTTAATAGGGAAGGGAAATTAACCCCTGTTAATGTAGGCATAGATAAATGTTTTTCGGTGTTGAGATTGTTTAATTTGCTGAATGAGTTTATTTTAATTATTTTTGTGGAAGTTAAATTGTTAACTGGTCATATGTTTAAGCTACAAAGATTTTTGGTATTGATACCCCTGCAGTTGGTACGGTCTTGAATGTAATGAGCATGTCCTAGGCCATATAAGTCAGTCCAAACTGAACCTTGGGAGGTAAAAGTGTGGTCATACTTCTGAAAGTATTCCTGAAGGTTTTGCTGCCTAAAGCAATTTGTTTATCTTTGTTTGTGAATACAGCAAAGTTTGCACTGCTTCAAGTGTATATATTTTTTTTCTTTAAATTCAGTATTTTTTTTTCTTTGTATTTGGCACATCACTGTGAATATGCCCACCTCTATTTATCCACTGGCACTGAATAAAAGATCTTCTTTGGATGCAATCTGAGTCCTTAGCCTATCTACCACCTTCCCTTGATCTCTACGGTACACACTATGACAATTTGTAAAATAAAATCATCCAAAATGCAGTACCACCACAAAAATAAATTGGTGACACTGACACATTGAAAATGTGCACACACACACACACACACACACACACACACACACACACACACACACACACACACACACACACACATTTGTAAGGCTATAATTTGTCAAATAAAATCATCCAAAATGCAGAACCAACACAAATATAAAGTGGTGACACTGACACCGACAATGTGTACTCACACACTCTCTCTCTCTCTCTCTCTCTCACACACACACACACACACACACACACACAGGAACATTTGTAAGGCTATAATTTGTCAAATAAAATTATCCAAAATGCAGTACCACCACAAAAATAAATTGGTGACACTGACACATTGAAAATGTAAACACACACATACACGCATACACACACACAGGAACATTTGTAAGGCTATAATTTGTCAAATAAAATCATCCAAAATGCAGAACCACTACAAATATAAAGTGGTGTGGTGACACTGGCACATCGACAATATGTACTCACACACTCTCTCTCTCTCTTTATCTCTCAGACACACACACACACACACACACACACACACACACACACACACACACACAATTGTGTGTGTGTTTAGAATCTAGAATTAGATTAAAAATGAGAATAATAAATGATAAAATCTTAAGACTCCAACATTTCTCTTTGTAACATTTTGTTCAGGTTTGGTTCTAATCATAATGTAACATTATTGAAAAACTGTTTTTTTTTGGTACAAAAAAATCCTAAACTTTGACAAAAATATTTTATTTTTGTTATAATTGTGATTTTATAATATTTAGATATGAATCCAACTGAATCCAACTTGTGAAAAGATATATTTCAGGTAGTCTAATAGCAAATAGCATATACTGGAGCTCTATAGCCATATAGTGGTTAAAATTATTATTTTTTATTTTAAAACAGCATTTTCCAAAAAATGGGCAAAAATTTTACATTAAACCATTTAAAATTATCCATGTTATCCCCATGAATGAAAGTTAGAAATCTGGGTCTTTTATAAAGTGAATTTTACATCAAATGCTGTTTTTTTGTAAAAAGGCTATTTAAATATTTATTTATTTATTTATTTATAGAAATTTAAAAAATATCATAAATTCTCCAAAAACTGCACAAATGTTGAGTAAAAACATTAACAAACAGAATAAAATTACATTTGTAAAAAAAAAAAAACTATTATCTTGTTACAAAATTAAATGTTATTGTCTGGGGTCTCTAGAGACCCCAAAAACCTCAAGTGTAGACATAAATAAAGACCATCAGAGGGTTAAGTAGTTCCTAATCCAACCTAATGCGGTTTCAGAAAGACCGATACTGTGTAGACGTGATAGAAAAATACCATGATTGACAGTATCAAAAGTTTTAGTCAAATCAATAAACACTGCAACACATGATCTTCCATTATCTAGGGCGCAGGTAATGTCATTTAGAACTTTTATAGTGGCAGTTACCGTACTATGATTCTTTCTGAAACCGGACTGAAACCTAGACAAAATGCTGTTACTAACCAAAAATTCCTTTAGCTGTTCGCTGACAATAGATTCTAAAATTTTGGCTATAACTGATAGCTTAGAAATCGGTCTATAATTATTTAAATTGGTTGCATCACCACCTTTCAACAGGGGTACAACCAGAGCAGATTTCCAGACATCAGGGACAACATTCTGTTCTAATGATAAATTGAAAATATAAGCTAGTGGGCCAGCAATGATCTGAGCAGCTACTTTCAAAAAATATGGCTCAACTTCATCAGGTCCTGCAGACTTCTTAATGTCCAGGTTTTTTAAGGCCTTTAAAACTTCACTTCTTAAGATTGGAGAAAAGCTAAAAGTAGGGCTATCTTCTCTCAGAAGTGGAGATGGATTTGGTATATCACTCACTGAAGAAATGAAATGCTTATTAAAGCTATTTACCATATCCGTCCTGTTAGTAATAAGACTATCTTTTACTAAAATTTTATCAGGAAAATCATTAGATAACGTGGAGGGAGAAAGTGATTTGATAGTCTTCCAAAAAAGATTATTTAGATTTTGTGAGGTTTCATTTAGATAGTATTCAGATTATGATCTGCGTATAAGAGCTGTACATTTGTTTTCTCAATATTCTAAATGCTACCCAATCTCTTTCTGTATCCGATTTCCTCGCTGTGGCCCAAGCCAAGTTTCTTTCATGAAGGAGTTCAGATAATTCATTTGAAAACCATGGATTATCACGGCCTTTTACTCTGAATATCCTAACAGGTGCATGCCTATTCACGATCTTAAAAAATAAAGTGTGAAAATACTGCCATGCAGTGGTCACATCAGGAATTAAAAACAATCTATCCCAGTCAGATGCAAACAACTCATGCAGAAACCCTTGAGTATCAAACAATTTAAAGCTCCTTTTTGTAATAATTCTAGGTTTTACTTTGGGAATTTTACAATTCCTTATAGCAACTACAGTACAATGATCACTGACATCATCAGGAAAGACCCCTGTATAGGTGTATTTATGGGGTTTGTTTGTTAGTATAATATCTATTAGAGTGGACTTGCTTGGGTTCTTATGATTAGGTCGTGTAGGTGAATCAATAAGTTGAGTAAGATTCACAGAATCACAATATGCTTTGAACTGATCTGAGTTTGATGTCAACCAATTCCAATTCAAATCACCCAATAATACAAGATCTTTAGAAAGCAGGTCACTTAAAACAGCTGACAGTGAGGTTAGAGCATCACTGATACTGTAGCTGCAGGTGGTCTATAGCAGCCAACTATACATAAATTACAATCCTTTCCATATTCCAGGTCGATAGCCAGAAACTCAAACTGAATTAAGAACAGTTGCATGAAAATTTGATTTAATATACATTGCAACCCCACCCCCCTTACTTTTACAATCAGCTCGAAACACATTATACCCTTCTAATGCGTACTCCACCCAAGAGATAAGCTGGCTCCAGGAGGAAGGATTCTGAGACGCCAAACATCGTAAAACTCTTTCTAAATCTTGGTTGGCTCGCTCAGCTTGACTGTTAGTCTGGGGATGAAACCCAGAAGACAAACTAACGCTCGCCTCCAGTAACTGACAAAACTCTCTCCAAAATTTGGATATAAATTGGGGCCCTCTGTCAGAAACCACGTCAGTCGGGAGGCCATGAATGCGAAAGACGTGATCTACGACAGTAACCGCTGTCTCCTTAGCTGAAGGTAATTTGGGTAAGGGAATAAAATGTGCTGCCTTCGAGAACCGGTCCACCACAGTGAGAATGACTGTGTTACCCCGAGATGGTGGGAGACCTGTGATGAAATCTAGTGCGATATGGGACCAGGGTCTCGAAGGGATGGACAACGGTTGAAGCAGCCCATCTGGGGGCCGATTAGAAGTCTTACCACGGGCACAAATTAAGCAGGCCAAAACAAAATCCCGAACGTCACGAGCCATAGCGGGCCACCAGAATCGTTGCTTGACCAAAAATCTGGTACGACTAACTACTGGATGACAAGCCACATTGGAACAATGACCCCATCTGATAACATCAGACCGGACTCCCTCCGGTACGAATAACTGACCCGGTGGGCAATCAGGCGGAGGCGTTACCCCTTCTAAGGCCGTGCGGACCTTCGACTCGACCTCCCATGTGAGTGTAGAGACAATAAGCCTCTCAGGTACAATGCACTCGGGAGTAGACAGGTGTTCGGAACGATCAAAAATGCGAGACAACGCGTCAGGCTTGATGTTCTTGGACCCCGGGCGGTACGAGAGCGAAAAATCAAAACGACTGAAAAAAAAGTGCCCACCGAGCCTGCCTGGAGTTCAGTCGTTTGGCGGACCTGATGTACTCAAGGTTCTTATGATCGGTCCAGACGATAAAAGGTTCCCCTGTACCCTCTAACCCAGTGGTTCTCAAACCTGTCCTGGCGTACCCCCAACACTGCACGTTTTCTTTCTCTCCCTAATCAAACAGACCTGATTCAACTCATCAGCTCATTAACCCATGTAATAATGAGCTGATGAGTTGAATCAGGTGTGTTTGATTAGGGAGAGAAAGAAAACGTGCAGTGTTGGGGGTACGCCAGGACAGGTTTGAGAACCACTGCTCTAACCGGTGGCGCCATTCTTCCAATGCTAACTTGACCGCGAACAACTCTCTGTTAACCAATATCGTAGTTACGTTCGGCAGACGATAAGCGATGAGAAAAAAAACCCCGCAAGGGTGCATCTTGTCCTGATCAAGTCCCTTCTCCATTTGATGATTTCAGACACACATGAGGCTTCATGATAGATGGAGTGACACCATGAACTCTGATTAGAGATTCACAATCAGTCCTGATACTTTCTGAACAGACTCATGATTCATGATCTTACTTTAGTGATGGCGGTTCATCTAGTGGAAGTGTAGCAGTGATGATGGTCACATGACTGATTATGGACACAGAGATGGACGTTCATCTGCACATCCTCAGTGTCTCAGGAGTCACAATAAAAATACAAAATAAAGTCATGATTCTGTAACTCTAGTGTATATTAGTTTGTTATCAGCACAAGCTGTTGTAAATCCTGCCCACTTCTTTGCATTGTCAGCACATGCTTCAGTGCTCTGAGAGTGTTTATAGTGCTGTGAGTTTAACACTTCATGACTGAGAGCAGAACACAATCTTCATCATCACACAAGACTAAACTACAGCAATGAACACAATCAACATCTTCATCTGGACCATTGCACTGTTTATTCAAGGTTTGTGTAATACAGTATCTTAAAATGTGAAATGTATATATTTATCATATACTGTATATCATCATATATATCATTTTAATTTTTGTTTGTGTTTTCTTTCAGAGTGTAGAGGACGGTATACTGTAACTCAGAGTCCATCAATACCAGCATATCAACCAGGAGAAGAAGTCAGAATAAACTGTAAAACAAGCAGTGAAGTGAATAGAGGTAATAGGTTAGCCTGGTACTCACAGAAACCTGGAGAAGCTCCTAAACTCCTCATATATTATGCATCAACCCGTAATACTGGAACTCCATCTAGATTCAGTGGCAGTGGATATTACAGTGATTTTACTCTGACCATCAGTGGAGTCCAGACTGAAGATACAGGAGAATATTACTGTCAGAGTGCAAACAGTGGTGCTTTCACACAGTGATAAAGAGTCGTACAAAAACCTCTGTCAGTCAGACGTCACAGTGACTGCACTGATACAGCTGAGAGAAACTGCAGCTGCTGATGGAGGATCACAAAGTCAAGTCATCTTTATTTATATAGCGCTTTTTAAAATAAAGATTGTTTCAAAGCAGCTTTACAGTGATAAAAGGAACATAATGCAACAAAGTTTGTTTCTGCTGTACAGCAGATCTAGAAGAAAATATCATCCTAGTCCAGCTTAAGTAAGTTCAGTGGTGGTTAACTTTTGTTGTAAAAACATTATTAATTTAGTTAATTTATATACAGTGCTTAGCGTAAGTGAAAATACCCAAGCCAAAGGTGACTAAAAAGAGGACTAAAAAATAATCTTTTGGAAATTGATCTTAATGCCTTAATAAAAAAAAAAAGAGAGGTTGATTGAGTTTACCCCTATATGTTAATTAATGCATTAATTATCAAACATGTACTAACATGTATTTAAGGCTTCTGTTATTCATTTATGAATCCTTATGTCGTAGTTAAGGATAGCTCTTCATTGGTTCATGATTAGTTCATATCTTCCTATTCATGAGTTCATGTTGAAGTAACTATTGATTCAGGTATTAGGATATTATTATTATTCATGTAGTGTTATTGAAAAGGGTTACCTAAGAAATATATGAGTTTCTCCTGTTACAGTATTGTTTTGGTTAGAAAACACATGCTAAAATCATAAATGTGATCAAGTTTTATCAGTGTAATGATTGTTGTCAGAGTGACTTACTGAACTGATCTGGATTCTTTAACCCCCTGAGGTCGGCGGTATCGCCGGCGATACCAGCTCGCTTTTTTTTTATCAGTGTAAAAGAAACTCATAAATACTCTGTTGACTTTGATTTTCCATAGGAGTTTCATACATCAATCGATTCTGTTAAATGTGTATTATTTTTGTGTATACTCACAATAAAAACAAAGTGTGGTTGTACTGTTCTCGCTGAGGTGTAACAACTCCAACTAAACAGTGAGCTAAACTCTCTCTATTCATGAACATGAAGAAATCCAAAATTCCTTGTATGCAGATTTATTTTCTTCACATTGTACTGAATCCATACATATGAGATGAGTGATGAGAAATGAGAGAGTGAAACTAGAAAACAAACAGCAAAATACTGAAATTAGCTAAACCACTTAGCTTTATGAACATTACTTTTACAGCACAAAATCAAATGCTTAAAAGTTATCTTAGTCAGAACAAAGATTATATACATACAAGCGATGCTTCTGCTGGGGAATCAACGGGCAAGATGAATTTTCTCTGACAAAATGACTGTCTGCATTTTTAACCAGTCTGCCGTTTCTATCGCGTTTCTAATGCGGTTTCCTACTTCCTGTTTTAGCTCAGTTAACAAACGTCAAAATAAGAGTCTGCATGAAACTGAAAGTATACCAAATTAAAAGCATAAAAATTTAACTTAAATGCCTGAAGGGCAGAACACTCCCCGTCTGACCTTAAAGGTCACTATTAACTATCAAATGTCTCCGAATCTTCAGTCTTTGGGCAGAAGAAGAACTACTTCTGACACTGGTCTCAAGAACACCTTCGCAGAACCTTGATCTGATGTCCTGAGCTCCACCTTCCTTACTTTGCTGTCTCTCCCAGGGAAGACAGCTGTGATCCTTGCCATAGGCCATGTGTTACGTGCAGCTTGACTGTCCTTCAGGAGCACAATGTCCCCTTCTTTCAGGTCCTGTTGAGAATCTCTCCATTTCTGGCGGACTTGCAGGGTGGGGAGGAACTCCTGACGCCAGCGACGCCAGAATCTGTCAGCGAGAGCTTGGACTTGTTTCCATTGTCTACTGAAAAGATCCTTTTCTGTGAAGTCTCCGAGCGGTGGAGCAACCCCAACCTTCTGGGTAAGTATCATTGCAGGAGACAATATGAACGGTGACTCTGGGTCAGTGGAGACTGGAACGAGAGGCCTGCCATTGATTATCGCAGTCACTTCCATCATGAGTGTGCACAGGACGTCGTGGGTAAGTTGGATGTTCTCTTGAAGCAGGATTGCATCGAGGATCCGTCTTGATAGGCCTATCATACGTTCCCATGATCCACCCATATGGGACGCATGAGGAGGATTAAACACCCATGAGCACCCTTGTTGACTCAAGAAGTTCTGCACTTTGAAGTCAGGTTGTTGTCGGCTTAATCCCAGTTCTTTTGCAGCTGCCACAAAGTTTGTTCCGCAGTCCGATCTTATCTGCTTTGCAGGTCCCCGTATGGCAAAGAAACGTCTCAATGCATTGATGCAACTGGACGTGTCTAGGGAGTCAATGATCTCGATGTGCACGGCTCGGGAGCTCATACAGCAGAAGAGCATTGCCCACCTTTTACTTTGGGCCTGTCCACCTCGTGTACGCCTGGAGACGATTTGCCATGGTCCAAACACATCCACTCCTACATAAGTGAAGGGTGGACATGTGTGCAAGCGTTCTGGAGGCAAGTCTGCCATAAGTTGTTCCTCTGTTCTTCGGCGTAACTTCCGGCACACTACACATTTGTGCAAGACAGAGGCAATAAGCCGTTTTCCACCTATGATCCAGAAGCCCGCTGCTCTCAGGGCCCCTTCTGTGAAGTGGCGGCCTTGATGCTTTACCTCTTCATGATATTGTCGCACCAACAGCAGAGAAACTTGGCTGGTCTTGGGCAAGATGATGGGGTTTTTTTCTTGAGTGCTCAAGTCAGTGTGTTTTAATCTGCCACCAACACAAATCAGATCACCTTCAAGAACAGGTCTGAGTTTGTGAAGAGAACTGTCCTTGGTTACAGCTTGTCCAAGCTCAAGAACTGCGAACTCTTTTGCATAAACACCTTCCTGTGCTGCTCTGATGATGATGTGTCTCGCCTGAGACAACTCATCCGGAGTACGTGGGAGGTTGCAGTGATGCCATCCCTTACATTCACTGGACTTGTTGTGTCTATAAGCACTGGCTATGTGGATGAGTAGGGCAATAGCCCTGGTGAGGGAGTGCATACATGAAAACCGCTGAAACCGCGTGGTGGTAAGACCTCGGTTTTGAGTCTGAGTAAGAAAACTACTCACTTCAGGTCGTATTTCCATGTCTGATTCTGGGTTGACAAGTTCAAACATCCAGCTTGTATCTGTGTCAGATGGATTTGGTTTGTGTAAAAAGGCTGGTCCAGTGAACCACATAGTCTTTGTCAGTTGGGACGCAGGAACTGACCTGGATGCGTGGTCAGCCGGGTTGTCCTCTGTGTTGACGTAGAACCATTGGTTAGGCCTTGTGGATTGACGAATTCGTCTGACTCGATTGTGAACGTAGACGTAGAAGCGTTTTGTCTGATTGTAAATGTAACCAAGCACAACCTTGCTGTCACAATAGAACTTGATCTCATCAAGCTTCAGGTCCAGTTCATCTTGGATAAGTTCGGCGACTTCCACGGCTAATACTGCGGCACACAATTCCAACCGAGGAATGGTAGGTTCGGACTGTGGTGCCAGCTTAGCCTTCCCTAGAATGAATCCTACTTCGACTTGTCCCTCAGCTTGAATGGTCCTGAGATATGCCACAACTCCAATGGCTTTTGTGGACGCGTCGGAGAACACACATAGCTCTTTGTGTACAGCATTGGAAAGTGACGTTGCTGTGTATGAACGAGGGATATGCAGCTTACTTAAGTCATGGAGTGACTCACGCCATGCTTCCCATTGCTTCAACTTTTGTTCTGGAAGAGGATCATCCCAGTCGCATGTGTTGACACGGAGTTCCCTCAAGAGACTTTTGCCTTCAATAATCACCGGTGCGACCATGCCTAAAGGATCGAAGACACTATTCACCGTTGACAGAACTCCCCTGCGAGTGAAGGGTTTCTTGTGCTCTGAGACTGTGAATGTGAAAGTGTCTGTTGTTGTCTCCCACAGCAGTCCCAAACTGCGTTGCACTGGTGTAACTTCACCACTCAAGTCAAGGTCTTTCAGAACTGCTCTGTCCTCTGGTGCAAAGGCCTGAAGAACAGCTTCACTGTTTGAGGCAAACTTGTGAAGCCTCAAATTCGATTCACTGAGAGAGGTCTGTGTTCTCTGTAGCAGACTGATGGCTTCAGCTTCAGTTGGCACACTGATGAGCCCATCATCTACGTAAAAATGATGTTCAACAAACTGGACCGTGTCTTCTCCGTATTTGTGTGCACCTTCATGGATGGCTCTCCTTAGTCCGTAGATGGCAACGGATGGTGACGGACTGTTGCCGAAAACATGGACCCTCATCCTGTAGTCGATAATGTCCTTAGACATGTCATTGTCTCTGTACCACAAAAACCTTAAGTAGTTCCTGTGGTCTCTGCGGACAAGAAAGCAGTGGAACATCTGCTGTATGTCAGCGATCACTGCTACCTGTTCCTTGCGGAAGCGGATCAGCACCCCAATTAGTGAGTTATTGAGGTCTGGGCCTGACAGAAGAACACCATTCAGAGATGTGCCGAAGTACTTTGCGCTGGAGTCAAACACCACGCGGATGCTTCCAGGCTTTTGTGGGTGGTAAACTCCGAAAGTAGGCAGGTACCAACACTCTTCATTCTCCTCCAGTGGAGGAGCTACTTCTGCATGTCTGTTGTCAAATATTTTCTTCATGAATTCTAGAAACTGGTCTCTCATCTCAGTTTTTCTCCGCAGCGTTTTCTCCAGGGAGGCAAAGCGAGTGAACACCTGTTCGCGGTTGTTGGACAAGCGTTGACGGGGAACTCTAAAGGGTAGAGGAGCGACCCAGTTGTTTGACGTGTCTCTATACATTTCTTGGTCCATGATTTCCAAAAAGATTGTGTCCTCCATGGACTGGGCGGGTTTGTTGTCGGACTCAGTCTCACTGAAGACATGTAGTCCAAGGGCCTCCAACGATGCCTTGTGTGGTTTGTTCTTCTGCTCCTTGCCATTGGACACATCTTCATTCAGCTTCATGAAGCCTTTACATGGTCTGAGAATAGAGGGTCGGCCATTCTCTAGCACACTTGTCTTCATTGCACTTACAGCTGGTTTGTGTGCATTTCCTAGGCACACGTCTCCTACCAAGACCCATCCCAAATCCAGTCTTTGTGCAAAGGGGGCGTTGTGAGGTCCGCTCACTTGCTGTCGGACTTTATGGACTCTCACAATGTCTCTGCCTAGCAAAAGGAGGATTTCCGCCTTGGGGTCGAGTTCTGGTATGTGTGCTGCTACTCTTCGTAAGTGAGGATGGTGACGGGCTGCATCAGGCGTCGGTATTTCAGAGCGATCAATGAGAATGTCATTACACTCAATTAGCGGTGGTAGCAATAGGCTAGTCTGCCTATCAAGCGATTCGACCTGGAAACCCTCTGCCTTTCTGCCTGACGTCTCAACCAATCCGGCACAGGTCTTCAATGTGTAAGGGAATGGTTGGCCCTTGATGTTGAAAAGCTCGAAGAAATCTGAACGCACCAGTGAACGGTTACTTTGATCATCCAAAATAACGTACATGTTGGTTGCCTTTTCACGTTGACCTTGAGGGTATATTCGTACCAGACAGATCTTCGAGCAGGATCTTGCTGTACGATCTGGACCACATACCTGGGTGCAGTGTGAGGATATGGCTGTGCTGTCGCTAACATGTTCCTCTTCCTCCCCGCCATTATCTGGTGGGGGTGTAGGCCTTCTGTAGACTTGAGGTGGTGGACCTGGATGCATAGCAGCATGATGTCGTTCACTGTCGCACTCCAGGCACTTTACTGCTGCTTTACAGTCTCTTGCAAGATGACTTGCTGATATGCAGCACTTGAAACAAATTCCATTCTCCTTGAGAATGCGCTTTCTTTCTTCAAGAGTCTTCCCTCTAAATACTCTGCATTTCCTTAGAGAATGTGGTTTGTTGTGAATGGGGCAGTTTTTCTCTGGCCCACCGGGCTTTCTCTCAGGTGAGTTCGCAGGTGGGTCTTTACCTGAAGAGATGTCTGTCTTGTAAACGGACATTTTTCTTCCATGATTATTTGAGACTACCTTGTCTGACTTCAGTCCGTTGTTGCTGGCGTATAGAAGCATGAAACTGGGATCATTCCTCCGGCGTGCTTCGTCGCAGATGAAATCGGCAAAGTAATCAAATGGGGGGAAGTAGCCTTTGTTATCTTCTTTAAATTTTGAGCCAACTGAGAGCCATTTCTCCTGTAGCCCGTGAGGGAGTTTCTCCACGATGGGCCCAATGCCTCTGGCGGTATCCAGGTAGGCCAATCCTGCGAGGTAACCTTCTTCTCTGGCACCCTGTATTTCCATAAGAAGATCGCCTAAGTCTCTCAGCTTCCCATAATCTTTGGTTGATATTCTTGGGAATTCATCCAATCTCTTAAAAAGAGACTTCTCCATTACTTCAGGCGCAGCGTAGCACTCTTGGAGGCGATCCCAGGCCTTTTTAAGTGCTACATCTGGGTTCCCGACATGCACAGAGCGAATCCTTTTGATGTGTTTCACAGACTCTGGTCCGAGCCATTTAATCAGCAAATCTAACATTTCAGTAGAGGTGAGTCCTAAGCCTGTAGTAGCATTGCTAAATGATGACTGCCATGCTAAATAATTTTCAGGTTTATCATCGAATCGGTAGAGACTTGTACTCACTAAATCACGACGAGCCAGGTATCGTGCCAGGTGTTCTGTTTCAGGTGTCACGCTTGGGTTGGATGAAGCATACACAGGCACGTATGATGGCGCTGTTGCTTTAAGTGGTGATTTGTGAGGATGATGTGTTGTCTTGGGTTTTGTAGGGTGTCCGTGGTCTCTATCAGGTGTTGTGTGAAGTCCACCGTCTCTAATGGGTGCTGTATGATGTCCATCATATCTTACCAGACCTGCATGACCTCCATTAAGTGGTGTGCTGATGTGGGTTACATCCCTGAATTTAGCATGGTTGCTGAAAAATGGCTTTGTCACCACTGTGTTATACTCAGATGGTCTGTTATGGGTTTCAACCTCTTCTTGCCCATCCACTAACTGTAAGTTGCGTTCTGCTGGAGGATTCCATGTGACGTAGCTCCCTTCTGACCATGTTGCATCGGGTAATGTTGCATTGGCAGATGGTTGAGTTTGTGGTACGTTGTGTTCAGCTTGTGCTTCAACATATTCATTAGTGCGTGTTACAATTTTATTTTGTAAATTTGCTTGAGAAGATACATCGGTCTTGATTGAACCTTCTAGATCTAGTTCGGCTGCTTCTAATGCCTCAGCTTGGGCAATAGCTGCGGCTGCCTCTCTTTGAAGTTCCAGTGCGCCTAGTTCGGCTTCCAGCTTTGCTTTGCCTAATTGTAGCTCTGCTTCCTTCTCTGCCCTTTGTACGTTCAGCTCTGCTTCTTTCTCAGCAAATGCTGCTCGTGCCTTCGCCGCCTCTGCTTTAGCGCGCGCCCTTACCGCTGCACTCGATGCCGATGAGTGAGAGCTCCTTGATTTTCTTGTGCGCGCAGATGCATTGTCAGTCCTTTCAGATTCCATTTTACTTATCTTGCTTATCTACTTGCTTCTCAAGATGTTGAAAACTCCAGCCGGATTGCGCTTTTTCACTGTACTGTTCTCGCTGAGGTGTAACAACTCCAACTAAACAGTGAGCTAAACTCTCTCTATTCATGAACATGAAGAAATCCAAAATTCCTTGTATGCAGATTTATTTTCTTCACATTGTACTGAATCCATACATATGAGATGAGTGATGAGAAATGAGAGAGTGAAACTAGAAAACAAACAGCAAAATACTGAAATTAGCTAAACCACTTAGCTTTATGAACATTACTTTTACAGCACAAAATCAAATGCTTAAAAGTTATCTTAGTCAGAACAAAGATTATATAAATACAAGCGATGCTTCTGCTGGGGAATCAACGGGCAAGATGAATTTTCTCTGACAAAATGACTGTCTGCATTTTTAACCAGTCTGCCGTTTCTATCGCGTTTCTAATGCGGTTTCCTACTTCCTGTTTTAGCTCAGTTAACAAACGTCAAAATAAGAGTCTGCATGAAACTGAAAGTATACCAAATTAAAAGCATAAAAATTTAACTTAAATGCCTGAAGGGCAGAACAGTGGTGCTTTTTGCCAAATAAAGAAAAATAAACACGAAGCTAGGTTCTGCCTTCTCTCTGTCCGTGTAGTCCATTCTGAAACGCGTCCGAAAATGAATCATAACTCAGCGAATACTTCTCACACAGGCATGTGAGTTATGTCTTTATGAAGCTTGAAATCTCTTCTTTTAAATGAAGTAATTTATATAAAACACAAATGTTTTCAACTCATGTAATCCGTTTGAAAGCAAGGAGAGGTACCGTTTTTCCTTCTGCCTCATTATCTTTATAATCAGCTGCGGGCGCCCCGCCCCCAGCGCGATTCACATGTAAATAGTTTAGGTGATCTAGTATGCATCGCATACGCCCCCCGATCAATGCCATAAAAACACAGTTTCTATCAGACTTACTGATAGTTCATCGCGTTTTGAGTATGGCACGCTTCTCCGGTAATAAAGACGCCCTTCAGATGATTCTGGACAGCGAGGAAGGAAGAATGCACGATACCGGGTTGTTTCCTCAGAGGAAGATTGTAACAGACGACGAACGGCAGCATATTGAAGAGCGAATTCCGCCGAGGACACAATTTCGGAGTAAGTTTTACTTTAAAGTCTTTTGTCTTTTATTTTTCGTGTTCGCATCTACGAGGAAAAAAACAATATTACGTGACAGTTCTCCATTATGGACGCGAGCGCTCTAAGCACTAAAAGACTTTCAAACATTCACAGAGACCTCAAAACAGAAAGTACAAATCCTTTCTTTAAAACGAATTTCGTTTTGTATCAATTATATCTTAATTTTAATAATTTTTTCATTAACAAATTTACTGGATTTAAAGTAAATATAGGCTAGCAATCACAACATAAGGTCTGAACTGGAGATCATCATGAACCATCATGTCTAAAAATTTTTAAATATATTTACAGAAAGCTGGTTCTAAACAAAACCATCCAAAAAAAAAAAAAAACTATGTAGCCTAATAAATGTGCATTTCTCCGGTGCGTTCACTAGCCTACTGCGAAGATCGCGAGTCAATCATCAACTTCATCTTTGCCAGAAGTTAAATTTAAATCGCGTGTGTGAATGAATTATGTTGTTTTAGCAAACTGTATTGCTATACTGAGATGAGTAAAAATCAACTGAAATATGTTTAAGTAAAATGTAGGCTATTTGTATAAGCAACGTATTAAACGGCAAATTAACAATATGCACTAATATTTCATGAAAACAACGTTACAGTCAGGCGAAATATGAAAGACAACATTTTGTTTAGATTTGGGTACAGTTTTTACTGTAGAATATACTGCCACATCAAATAAGCTTTTGTTTAGCAATTTCTATATATAAAATAGCCTACTATTTTTGTCAAAAATAAAGTCATCAACTAAGATGTTAGCTGTTCCAATGTTGGCTATATTCAAAGTAATGAATACATAGATAAAATGTAGGCCTATAATCTTTTTTTTTACAAAGAAAGAGTACACTTGAAATATTGTTGAAATTGTAATTATTGTTGTTGTAACCTTTTTAACTTTGAAATATGTATGATAAAATGTATACTTTAGTTTTTACAAAGAAAGATTACACTTGAATTGTTGTTGTAATTGTAACCTTTTTAATAAAAAAATATATTTACAAGGTAGATGTAAACAAACAATTAAAAGGTAAATATAAGCCTTTTCTTTAAATAATTTTTATTGTGTTTTATTAGTGACAAATTTGGGGAGAGGATAAATATTCCAAAACTGAAAATACAGTATGAGAATTAACTGCACAATTACTAGACATGTTTTCCTTGGATATTATAGGCCAAATTGCAAGCACAATATGTGGAAAAATAAAAAAGAATTGAGATGCTTCCAACTGTTGCTCTTGCATTCTTGTGGCTCAGTGACTCACCTGAATGAATGGCTAATTAAGTATGCAGGCCCCATTGTCTCCTGAGGTGTGAACCACTACATATGCATTATCTGTGACGCCCACTCCGCATATTGGCTTTCCAAACAGAAAGTGCTTTGCAAAATTCAAATCAATGTATTGTGTTATGTGAATGATTAGGCAGGGTGATTTTCACATCATTTTGAAGAAAAAACACTAGGCAATGACATCTATTAGACAAAAGTCTTATTGGCACATATTTAGTATGTGTTTTATGACCTTATTTCAGAAACTTTAGTTTTTAGTTTTTTCAATAACCACGCATAAACATTATTCTCTCAAAAATGCAGACATGTACATTCTTGTTGCTCACATATTATGGTAGCCCTGTTTGTGCTAAATAGTGTGTAATTTTTTTTTGCCATTAATATGTTTATAAGCAACTGAAAAAAGCACAAATGTCAGGGCATGTCAGAACATCTCAAGGACCCCAAAAACACCTCAGACCCCAGAGGGTTAACCACAGGCAGCAGCTTATGAAGAACTTCATCTGCTGTATTGTGTGCTCCAATAAACTGATTTAGATCAGATTTGAAGTCTTACCTGAGTATTTCCAGTTTACAGTGAGGATCCTGCAGTAGATCAGAAAGCTGCTTGACTCCTGAATCTCCTACTTTATTAAATGTCAGATCCAGTATTCTCAGGTGTGAGGGGTTTGATCTCAGAGCTGAAGTCAGAGCAGCACAACCTAAATCTGTAACACCATAATAACTCAACCTGTAGAGAACAATGACACTCGTCAGTCACTCAGTTCAGGAAACACTGATATAAATGTCACCGGTCGAGGGTGGGTGCCAGATGACCGGCTGCTTCAACCCCCAACTTACGTGCCACCACGAGGAGCCGACACCACAGAGAACACAGGAGGCAGACAACAATTTAAAAGTTAAAATACAAGATCTTTATTGAGTAAAACACGTTAAAAACAGACTCGAATGCAGCCGTCGTGCCCCACGGACCTTCCTCTTCCCCTCGCAGAGCTTTAACAGGGGCAGTAATGACTTCACAGCGGGGCCAGCTCTCTTCACGAGGCTCAGGCAGACAAAGAGAGATAAGGGTTCAACAGCGGAGCTGGCTCTCTTCACAGGGCTCAGGCGGACAGAGAGAAGGTAAGAATTCAACAGCAGAGCTGGTTCTCTTCCCAGGGCTCAGACGGACAGAGAGAGGTAAGAATTCAACAGCGGAGCTGGCTCTCTTCACAGGGCTCAGGCAGACAGAGACAAGATAAGAATTCAACAGCGGAGCTGGCTCTCTCCACAGGGCTCAGGTAGACAGAGAGAGGGTGAAGATTCAACAGCGGAGCTGGCTCTCTTCACAGGGCTCAGACGGACAGAGAGAGGCAAGAACTCAACAGCGAAGCTGGCTCTCTTCAGGTAGACAGAGAGAAGGTGAGGATTCAACAGCGGAGCTGGCTCTCTTCACAGGGCTCAGGCGGACAAAGAGAAGGTAAGGATTCAACAGCGGAACTGGTTCTCTTCCCAGGTCTCAGGCAGACAGAGAGAAGGTGAAGATTCAATAGCGCAGCTGGCTCTCTTCCCAGGGCTCAGGTAGACAGAAAGAAAGTGAGGATTCAACACGGAGCTGGCTCTCTTCACAGGGCTCAGGCGGACAGAGAGAGGTAAGAATTCAACAGCGGAGCAGGCTCTCTTCACAGGGCTCAGGCGGACAGAGAGAAGGTAAGAATTCAACAGCGGAGCTGGCTCTCTTCATAGGCCTCAGGCGGACAGAGAGAAGGTAAGGATTCACAATAGTTGACTTCCTTCATAGGCCTCAAGCAGACAAGAATACGAGCGATGTTTCTACAGCCAGGATAGCTTCCCCAATGCCGCCGCAGTACACTTTCACTCGTGTTCCACTGTAACCCACATAAATCATTACACGTGATTATATCAATATACAGCACTGCAAAATCTCCTCACTCACAGAATAGGGCATTGGCATGGGGTCTAGTTCCTGTGCGTCACTACAGTCTCCTTGCTTTCTCCAATGAAGCGTGGGACTTTCAAACCTTCTCCAAAAAGACAATTTTACATGCCATGAAGTTTCATCACGTTCTCTAATATATTCCCCATATCATAATTTAAACATAGACAGCCCTTATCTCTCATCCACCATGGTTCTCCTCTTCACTCTTCCAATTCGAGCTCCACACTTCCAAATTCGCCCGAGCACCCGACCGCTGAACACCGCCGACTGAAAAGAAACAACGGACCAAACACCACACGGCGACGGTGCTATAAACACCCGCTGTTCTCTCCCCCAGTTGACAATGTAATACCCTTTTATCCTTCTCCAAACGACAATGTGTCCCAATTCACTCTCTCCTACACCTGTTAATAATTCTCCGTCTTTGCCCGGAGTTCCCGGAACCGGAGTCTTCCGGGTCCCATACCGGAAATACTTCCCCTCGGAAACTTCAGCCGCGATTTAAATGTTCCGCTTCTCCTATATTCGTCACCCCGGTGACATAAATGATAAGATATATATGAATTTTTCCTTTCTCCTCAACATATTTGTATATGAAAGCAGTTGTCACCTCTTCACATCATCCAGTCATGCTTATAACTATTGTTGTGGAAAATATGCAATTTTCCTGTTACAAGTATGCTTTTTTTGTAAACTAGTTAACCTGTAAATAATAAAACTATATTTAATTGAAACTTAGAAGCTCGTCTGCCAAAAGTCTTTGATTTCTAAAAAACTGAACTGAACAGACCACGAAGAAGTCTTCTGACCTGTAGATTGTGAGTATGAAAATTCAGATGCTTATGATTCAGGACAGATTTGACGTACTTTACCTAACCTGAGAATAATCAAAATAAGGTTAAAGGTGTTGAGAAATACGCACCATAAAACACTATCAAAAACTACCAAAAGTAAAATGACCTCAGAAGCTTTGTAAAGAATCTAATGAAGATTAAACATCCTTTTCAGTTACTTGATGGTTAACTTTTTTTGTATATTTTATTTTTGTATTCATTCATTATTCACCACAGGAGAAAAACAGACGACATTGAAACTTAAATAATTAGATGAGTATTAAATCATATTTGATTCATATTCAGAGTACTTATTTATTCTTACGGAGCCTGGTTGATTTAGTTTACCCCTATGTACTATTTAACGTAGTTAAGGCTTCTGTTATTCATGTATGAATACTTACGACTGCTGTCGTAGTTAAGGATAGCTCTTCATTGGCTCATGATTAGTTCATATCTTCCTAATCATGAGTTCATGTTGAAATAACTATTAATTCAGGTATTAGTATATGATTATTCATGTACTGTTATTGTAAATGGTTACCTAAGATATATATGAGTTTCTCCTTTTACAGTATTGTTTTGGTATGAAAGCACATTCCAAAAATAATAAATATGATCATGTTTTGTCAGTGTAATGATTGTTGTCAGAGTGACTTACTGAACTGATCTGGATTATTTAACCACAGGCATCAGCTTCTGAAGAACTTCATCTGCTGTATTTTGTGCTCCAATAAACTGATTGATCAAAAACATCCATCTTCTGCTCTGATGTCAGCAACACATAAACCAGAGCTGACCACTGTGAAGAGGAGAGTTTGTTTTTTAAATTAAATTTTAAATCTTTGGAATTAAAATAGCCCCACATCATCACATACCCTTGAACACACCTAGATATTAGCATGGTTTTATTTCAGTTAGCCTAATAGCTGGTTTGATTTGCATTAAGAGATGATCTTATGGAAACTACCCCATGCCAATCTGTAGGTATGGTGAAGGGTATGTGATGGTGTGGGGCTATTTTAATTCCAAAGGCCAAGGGAACTTTATCAGGATGCATAGTATCGTGGATCCATGAAGTAACTGGCCTTTAAAAATAAAAAGCTTCCTGTATTTTAAGGAAGAACAATTATTATTTACAATACGTTATTCATTCACAAATAAAATTGGTGTCCTTAAAGGTTCCTGTTTTCCTCATTTATTTTAATTAAGGCATTAAGATCAATTTCCAAAAGATGATTTTTTTAGATTTTTTTCCTCTTTTTAGTCAAGTCAAGTCAAGTCATCTTCATTTATATAGCGCTTTTAACAATGTAGATTGTCTCAAAGCAGCTTTACATAGATAAATGTATAATTTAACGTAAGATTGTTTTGGCTTTATAGCGGTTCTTTAATAAAGTTATTTTCCAGCTAAAGTTAGTTTTGATTGATTCGCTTCCGTCGCAATGATCATTTGTTATTAAATTAGGGCCGGCAAGACGACACCATTCCCTCTACACAGACTTTAAACAATCCTGTGAGAAACGCTGATGGCGTTCAGATGCGCATTAAGAACGGGTTCAATAGTTATGTGCGTTTGAATATATGTGCGCAGGTTTGGAATTCCCTACAAACCAAGCCTAAACAAATTACTGGTGTTTCCTTATAGTTTTGATTCAGAATTTTATTTTATTTAATCAAATCGGAGCAGATACGCGAATTGAGTTTCCCGACGACGCTTTATCTGTAGAGTGGGAAAGGGATCCTCCATAGGGAGAGACTAGTTGGTACTTCAGCACTGCGTTGACATCGGGTCCAGGAAAGGTCCTTCGTCAGATCTGGAAACGGCCTGGATCCGGCAGGCTGCGGGAAAACCTCGGGATAAACACAGACACTAAAATTAGCGTAGATGCCATTCTTCTCATGATGTAACAAGTACATCAGGATTTATGGGAAGTGTTCCCGGTTCCAGTTGACCTAATCTATGCAGCCTAACACTGAATTATAGAAGTCTATAATGTATTATGTGAATGCTATGTCAAAGAGATGTGTCTTTAATCTGGCTTTGAACTGACAGAGTGTGTCTGCTTCCCGGACAATGTTAGGAAGACTGTTCCAAAGTTTTGGTGCTAAATAGGAAAAGGATCTACCGCCAGCAGTCGATTTTGATATTCTAGGTATTATCAACAGGCTGGAATTTTGAGATCGCAATAGACGTGAAGGAGTATAATGCGTTAAGAGCTCGCTGAAGTACTGCGGAGCTAAACCATTTAGTGCTTTGTAAGTAATCAGCAATATTTTAAAATTGATGCGATGTTTAATAGGGAGCCAGTGCAGTTTTGACAGAACCGGGCTAATATGGTCATACTTCCTGGTTCTGGTAAGAACTTGAGCTGCTGCGTTTTGAACTAGCTGTAGTTTGTTTATTAAGCGTGCAGGGCAACCACCCAGTAGAGCATTACAATAATCTAGCCTTGATGTCATGAAAGCATGAACTAATTGTTCCGCATTTGTCAATGAGAGCATATGACGTAATTTAGATATATTTTTAAGATGGAAAAATGAGGTTTTACAGATACTAGACACGTGACTTTCAAATGAAAGATTGGTATCAAAGAGCACACCCAGGTTCCTAACCGACGACGAAGACTTAACAGAGCAGCCATCAAGTGTTAGACAGTATTCTAAGTTATTACGTGAGGAAGTTTTTTGTCCAATAATTTGAATCTCTGTTTTTTCAGAATTTAGAAGTAGGAAATTACGAGTCATCCAATTTTTTATATCAGCTATGCATTCTGTTAATTTAGTGAATTGGTAAGTTTCGTTAGGTTTTGAAGAAATATAGAGCTGAGTATCGTCGGCATAACAGTGAAAGCTAATTCCATGTTTCCTAATGATATCTCCTAATGGTAGCATGTACAGAGTGAACAGCAGCGGTCCTAGTACTGAGCCTTGTGGTACGCCATACTGAACTTGTGATCGATAAGACATCTCTTCATTTACTGCTACAAACTGATAACGGTCAGATAAGTATGATTTAAACCATGCTAGTGCAATTCCACTAATGCCAACAAAGTTTTCGAGTCTATTTAAAAGAATGTTGTGGTCAGTGGTGTCAAACGCAGCACTAAGATCGAGTAACACTAATAGAGAGATACAACCACGATCGGATGATAAGAGCAAATCATTTGTGACTCTAACGAGAGCAGTCTCAGTACTATGGTACGGTCTAAATCCGGACTGAAAATCCTCGCAGATATCATTTCTTTCTAGAAAGGAACACAGTTGTGAAGATACTGCCTTTTCTAGTATCTTTGACAGAAAAGGTAGATTCGAGATCGGCCTGTAATTGACTAACTCTGAAGGATCAAGTTGCATTTTTTTAACAAGCGGTTTAATCATAGCCAGCTTAAAGTTTTTTGGTACGTATCCTAGAGACAAAGACGAATTAATGATATTAAGAAGAGGATCTATGACCTCTGGAAGCATCTCTTTCAGTAGCTTAGTCGGTATAGGGTCTAACATACATGTTGTCAATTTAGATGATTTAACGAGTTTAGTAAATTCTTCCTCTCCTATAGCAACGAATGAATCAAATTTTTCCTCAGGGAGACTACAATGCACTGCCTGATGCGATACTGTAGTAGACGGTTGCATAGTTATAATTTTATCCCTGATATTATCAATCTTATAAGTGAAGAAGTTCATAAAGTCGTTACTGCTGTGCTGCTTGGAAACTTCGGTGCTTGAAGCTTTCTTTTTCGTTAGTTTAGCCACTGTTTCAAATAAATACCTAGGATTATGTTTATTTTCTTCTAATAGGGTTGAAAAATAAGCAGATCTAGCAGCTTTTAAAGCCTCTCTGTATGCAATTGAGCTCTCTTTCCATGAAATGCGAAATACCTCTAGTTTTGTTTTCTTCCAGTTTCGTTCCATTTTTCTGGCTGCTCTCTTAAGTGCCTGAGTGTGCTCGTTGTACCACGGCGTTGGATTATTTTCTTTAATATTCTTTAAGCGCAACGGAGCAACTGTGTCTAAAGTGCTGGAAAAGAGAGAGTTAAAAGTTTCTGTTGCAATATCAAGTTTTTCTAAGCTTTCCGGGATGCTAAAATGATGAAACTGATCAGGAAGATTATTAATAAAGCAATCTTTAGTGGCAGAAGTGATAGGTCTAACATATTTGTAACACGGAGTCGGCTTTTCAGCCTTGGCTAAATGTAATTTACACGAGACTAGATAATGATCTGAGATGTCATCGCTCTGCTGCAGAATTTCAACGGCATCAACATCTATTCCGTGTGATAATATTAGATCTAGAGTATGATTACGACGATGAGTAGGTCCTGACACGTGTTGTTTAACTCCAATAGAGTTTACAATGTCTTTAAATGCCAATCCCAATGCATCTTTTTCATTATCGATGTGTATATTAAAATCACCAACAATTAGTAATTTATCTGCAGCCAATACTAACTCTGATAGAAAGTCTGCAAATTCTTTGATAAAGTCTGTATGGTGCCCTGGTGGCCTGTATACAGTAGCCAGTACAAATCTCAAACGTGATTTATCATTTTTACTATCTATTTTTACATTAAGCACTAACACTTCAAAAGAATTATATTCGAAACTCGATTTCTTAGTGGTTTTGAAAATATTACTATAGATTACAGCAACTCCTCCCCCTTTGCGTTTAAGACGAGGTTCATGTTTATAACAGTAATCTTGCGGTAATCTTCCATTGGGTGGACTCATTTAAAGTAATGTAATCGTTTGGTTTTAGCCAGGTTTCTGTCAAACACAGCACATCTAGGTTATTATCTGAAATCATATCATTAACAATGAGTGCTTTTGAAGTAAGCGATCGAATATTCAGCAACCCAAGCTTTTGCATTTGCTCATCTGTATTATAGCTGTTTTTTATTTGTTGAACATCAATTAAATTTTTAACCTTAGATAGGTTTAAACATTTTTTTGATTTCCAAATTCGGGGAACAGACACAGTCTCTATATGATGATAGCTAGGTGAAAGAGGCTCTATGTGATGGGATTTATCTGACCTTGGTGACGTGAGGCCGCTAGCAGACGGTCGGTTTAGCCAGTCTGTCTGCTTCCTGACCTGAGCTCCAGATTGTCATGTTTGAGCTCTAAGACTATGAGCCATATTACTAGAGAGAAGAGCAGCACCATCCCAGGAGGGATGAATACCATCTCTTTTCAACAGGTCAGGTTTGCCCCAAAAACTTTTCCAATTGTCTATGAATTCTATATTATTACACGGACACCACTCAGACAGCCAGCGATTCAGTGAACACAATCTACTGACTATCTCATCACTCCTGCGAACAGGAAGGGGGCCAGAGCAGATTACAGTGCCTGACATCGTACTTGCAAGTTCACACACCTCTTTAATATTAATTTTGGTGATCTCCGACTGGCGGAGTCGAACATCATTAGTGCCGACATGAATAATGATCTTAGAGAATTTACGATTAGCATTAGCCAGCACTTTTAAATTTGCTTTGATGTCAGGCGCTCTGGCTCCCGGCAAACATGTGACTATGTTCGCTGGTGTCTCTATTTTCACGTTCCGTGTGATCGAATCACCAATTACTAGGGCACAATCAACAGAATTCTCAGTGGGTGTTTCACTGAGTGGGGCAAATCGATTTGTTATGGTAATCGAATCCGTGTATCATTCGTTCAGTCGTTTTTTAATTTAATATTGAAAGCAGAAAAATGAGAAAACAGTTCCTTTTTCGATTTTTCCTTTTTTCCAAAAAACGAAAAACAAGAATTCATTTTGATTTTTCGTTTTTCGTTCTGAGGTAGAAAAAATGTATAAACAGCTGGAATATTCGATTTCTACACGTGGGCGGGAATGAAACGCAAACGCCCCTTTCCTCTGATTTGTCAGCCGACGATCAAACTGTCCCGTCATCAGTTCTTCCTCAGTTCTGCACTGCAGAATAAGAGTCTTCCGTTGTGCGGATTCTTAACGCGTTTATTGCAACTACATTTCATCTTTTTTTTCATCAAACAACCAGACTAACGAATGGTTCGACACAACCCGTAGGCCTACTGGGAAATACACTAGACAGGGCTTTCTTCTGTGTATAAATTCACCTACGCTTTGCATCAGCTGGGTATGCAGGGTAGCCTAAATGAGGCTGTGAATTAACCTACCATGGTCACCATGGTCGCCCTTGCCCAGTAATTTTTTTTTAAATAATAAATGAAGATATAAATCAATATAATTAGTTGTAAATTAAATATTTTTAACACTAATACAAAAAGAAAAGAATAATGCATTGACAATAGTATAGGCCCATATTAACGTAAACGCATGAACTGTCATTCAGACTGACTATCTAACAACCGGAGAACAGAGAACAACGGATATATTAAAATACATACTCTTCTGAGTTTTATGATGTAGGCCTTGTGTTTTATTAAAATGTATTAATTTATATCTCAAAGATGTGCGCTTTTGTGCGCAGCGCATCAGGTCATGTTGAGAGGGAAACAAACGCATTTTATTATTATCCTATTCAGAAAGAGTGTAAAAAAACGGTAAATAAAATACAACATTAACATCATAAACACTATTAATAACATATAGGCTATGTCTATGCGTATTTGACTTTCCCTGTATGTCAAATCCTTAAATGAATGGTAGGCTATATAGAAAACAACAAGAATAAAAAATAATAGCCACCTAAGCCACGTATAAAAATATAGCCTAATAGCTTATAAAAAATACCCTATTGTGTCTATTAGTATAAACAACATTTAGCCAATTTTAAACGCCAAGCCTAAACAAATTTATTTGGATCGAAACTGAAACTGTACCGACGTTGATTTCGCGCATCTCTCATTTGTTCCAAAGTTTCCATATTTGCAATGTAACATTTGGATGCTAACTAGTAATGTAAAGAAGGCTTTATACTTCAGTCGAGTCCCAATATACACGTATAGGCTAAATCAGCATCTTCACAGCAAGGGAAATGAGTTTGGAATAACAGCAAGTTGTGCGGCACAGCCTTTACAACAGACCAATTAAATTAAGTAGAATAACTTTTTATATGTTTGGTTGACTGTGTTTTATTTTAATAATGAACAGGCTGCGATGTTAAGTTAGCAATGCCAGAAGTGAACTGATAATAGCCTAGATGTTGTGTGAGCGAGCGATGCGCGGGCGCCATCACTTGGATTTGTGCTCAGCAGGGGAAATAACTTAATATTCTGTCGTTTAATACTCTGTCATTCGAAACAGTAACATTTATATTTTTATTTGTGTACATTCAAAATGACTACAAAATGTCATGCCTTTGAAAAATAAAGAAAACAACATGATGCGCTGCTTTAGCGCGTCTCAGTCTCCTTGAACATCTTTCTGGCGCACACCACAAATGAACCAAAATAGAGTGAATAGCCTTCTGACGTGCCTACTTTTCAAAGTCAACATTTAGATTATTTGAAGTAAAATGCATTATATAGGAATAAAACACAGCGTGGTTCATGAAAAAAAAAAAAAAAAAAAAAAAAAAAAAAGTCACTTTACAGTTCGGAAAATATGAAAATAGCAAACCCCTAGCACTGAACTCCTACAAAGAAGAAATCCCTGTCTAGTCTATTCCCCAGAACGGGTTGTGTCGGTGTTAGTCTGGTTGATGGAAAAAATATGAAATGTAGTTGCAAATTAAACGCGTTGGTTAAGAATCCACACAACGGAGGACTCTTATTCTGCAGTGCAGAACTGAGGAAGAACTGATGACGGGACAGTTTGATCTTCGGCTGACAAATCAGAGGAAAGGGGCGTTTCATTCCCGCCCACGTGTAGAAATCGAATATTCCAGCTGTTTATACATTTTTCCTACCTCAGAACGAAAAACGAAAAATCAAACTGAATTCTTGTTTTTCGTTTTTTGGAAAAAAGGAAAAATCGAAAAAGGAACTGTTTTCTCATTTTTCTGCTTTCAATATTAAATTAAAAAACGACTGAACGAATGATACACGGATTTAATCGGAACGGAAGAGTGGTTTTTTGATCCGCGACTAGAGCGATCCCTCACCGTCACCCATTTGCCTGGCTGCACAGGCTCTACTTCAGCTGGAACCGCACCATGTAAAGAGTTCACGCTAGGCGCATCCAAAATGGTATCTAAAGCTCTAGCACTCTTGCTATCCTCAATTAAGGTTTGGATGCGTGTCTCTAATTCTGAAATCTTCTCTGTCAGCCTAACTGACTCCTTGCATTTATCACATATAAATCCTACATTGCCAACAGAGAAGTCTATGCTAAACATGTGACATGAAGTGCAGGTGACAATAACAGGACAAGACATTACTCACCGTGTTTGTTGACTGATTATTACTTACCTGAGCTTTTATTAACTCAAAGGCGCGAGCGCGCCAGAGAAAAATAAATAAATAAAATAGCTGAGCACACGGGTGGCGCGTTAACAGGCTAGCAGTAGCGAATTTACTTAGCGTGTTGTGCTAGTAGTAACGGAAGCTAGCGATGTCAATCTGAGATGTTGGGTAAGCTGTATTTAGTATAAGTATAGTATTTAGTATAAACAACTACAAATTGTAGTAAATGATGGTTCAAAACAAAGAAATACGAGGCTAAGACGGAGCTTACAGCAACCGAAGCAAACAAACTCACAGCAGGCAGAGGCAGACAGGAGCAATCTATTGTCACCTTTAGCTTGGGGTCTGATTTAGTCACCTTTAGCTTGGGTGTGTTAACGTATGCTAAGCACTGTACACGTACGTTATAAATTTAGTTAATATATATATATCCACTCTGGAGAAAACAGTGATGTCATCGTCCAGGGGTGCGTTTCCCGAAAGCATCGTTAGCCAACTATGTTCGCAAGTTCCGTCGTTATCAGCATAGTTTGTGTTTCCCGAAACCATTGTTCAAACGAACATTCGCAAACAGCATCGCAGAGTTGTATGGTTGGAACGACAGCTGTCGAGCTGTGGTTAGAATCATAGTTTCTAGTTTGCATGACATGTGGACTTAATAAATCCTTATCTTGAGCAAAATAAGCAAGCTGACATTCAGTACAACCCGTGTTATTTATTTAGAATACATACAAATGTCATTTACGACTTTTAGTTTGTCAAGAGATTTAAAGCACCGTTTTTGAAGAGTGCGCATGTGTGAACGTGCTCTACTATGTAAGAATGAGCCTATGATTGAATCTGGAAATAAAGCCAAATAACAGAAAAATTAGAAATAGTCCTCAGATGCAATGTCTGTTATTTATAGCAAAACATCGAGCGTTAATTCGATCTCAAACAGATTCATTAAAAGAAGTTATAACTCCACCAAGTGCGTGACGTCATAAACCAAGATGGTTGAAAGACCACTTTGCGACGGTACGGTTTCGGGAAACAGTCGTGACTAGCTAGTTGATTTCTTCAACAATGCATCGTACTATGGTAGGTAAGCAATGAGTAACGTCGTTGTTCGGGAAACACACCCCAGCTCAGTTCAGTTCTCATATAATGGTGTCAATGCAGGCAGATCAATAATATTGTTATTGAATATTGTTGGTGGTTGAGGAGATTTCCCCTTCCATATCTAAAGGGCTTTGGATACCTAGAAAACCGCTATATAAATGTAAAAAAAAAGAGATTTATTTTTATTATTATTAAGTGTCCCCAACTAAGCAAGACAAAGGCGAAAAAGGCGACAGTGACACGAAGCAAAACTCAGTCACAGAATGGAGGAAAAAAACCCTTGGGAGAAACCAGACTCAGTCGCTCAGTTCTCCTCTGGCCAACGAACCAACAGTGTATGAATATGATTATGATTCAGGCAGCATTACAGGTCAGAGGTCAGATTGGATCAGAACATTCAGAATATTATCCAGTTGCATCGGGTTAAAGATCGGAGTCACACCGTTATGAAGACGGGGACAAACAGCACAATGACAATGTTTAGCAAAGTTTCTAAAGACTTTAAAAATAAATATACATTTATACATAATCATTTATTTGATATGAAATAAGAGTTAGTGCTGATATTGATTATGGCACTGGGATGTTTTATTGTCAGTGTTTCAGATCACAGTATGAGAGCGATGCAGAGTGAAGCAGAAACACCAGTTGTTTTTAATGTTTTCTCTCACTCCAGGATTGATCTAAGTGGTTTCTTTCATCAGTGGTCATGGAAATGTCCGACACAGGATGAATTGTGAACACAATGAGTATTTTAAATGTGGTTTTAGCTATTAATGATGAGATTCTTGTCTTATAAGATGAACGGCATAGAGTAGCTCTGAGCAAACGCACTCTTGAAAGGATTTTAACCCCCTGAGGTCGGCAATCGCGCCGGCGCGATAGGCTCGCTCTTTTTCTTATCAGTTCAAATGAGATTCAAAATACTTTGTTGACTTTGATCTTACAAACCAGTTTCATACATCAATCGATCCTGATAAGTGTGTATTATTTTTGTGTATACTCACAATAAAAACAAAGTGTTATGCTTTTTGCCAAATAAAGAAAAATAAACATGATGCGAGTTCTGCCTTCTCTCTGTCAGTGAAGTCAATTCTGAAACGCGTCCGAAAATGAACTGTAACTCAGCGAATACTCAGTCAAACAGGCATACAGACACACAGGCATGAAGCTTGAATTCTCTTCTTTTAAATGAAGAAATTTATATAAAAAATAAATATATTCATCTTGTGAAATCTGTATTAAAAGAGAGCGATTCCAGTCAAGCTCATTAGAGCTCATTCAAATGTAATGTGACCACGCCCCGGAAAGCGCGCGCTATTCAAACGCAAATTCTGAGAACCATTTCAGACCTGTGAAACGCCCACATCAGCTGTAAACACAGCGCGCAGCGAGTGAGGCATGATATAGCCTACCTAATAATCCTGGAGAAAAGTTTCCTCTGAACAGTGCTGATATGAGGAGCAATAGATCCTGCTGAGGAGTGAGGTAGGCTAAGTTATCTTTTCTCAAGTGTTAATGTGGAATAACGTTATGGAATAACGTTAGTGTAGGCCTATGTAAACCGCAAAAAGATGAATCGCGTTTCTATAATATGAATCGCGTTTCTGTGAGATGAATGAAGGGTACATATTTGTAAAGACTGTTTAGCCTAAATATGAATCGCGTGTCTGTGTGTGAAAGAATAAACCACTTTAATCAACTAAAATGCTTTGCTATACTGAGATGAGTAAAAATCGACTGAAATATGTTGAAATTAAATGTCTTTGTATAAGCAACATATTAAACTGCAAATTAACATTTATATGCCCTAATATTTCATAAAAACAATATTACAGTCAGGCGAAATATGAAAGACAACATTTTGTTGACTAGATTTGGGTATAGTTTTTACTGTAGAATATACTGCCACATCAAATAAGCTTTTGTTTAGCAATTTTTTAGTTTAGCAAAAAAAAAAAAAAAAAAGTTTAGCATATGTTCTATATATATATATATATATATATGTTAGATGTTCCAATAAGATGTTAGATGTTCCAATGTTGGCTATATTCAAACTAATGAATACATATGATAAAATGTAGGCCTATAATAATTTTTTTACAAAGAAAGAGTACACTTGAAATATTGTTGAAATTGTAATTATTGTTGTAATTGTAACCTTTTTAATAAAATAACAAAACATATTTACAAGAATCTTAAATGGTCAATATAAGTCTTCTTCTAAATATATCTTTTGTCCTTGCATTTATTCTTGTGGCTCAGTCAGTGTCACACCTGAATGAATGGCTCATTATGCAAGTCATTACGCATAATGGGTGGGACATTGTATTCTCAGGTGTAAACTACTCCCCCTTTATGCCCCCCTCGCATATTGGCTTTCCAAGCAAAACCTGTCTTACACAATTTAAATCAATGTATTGTTTTATGTGAACGATAAAGCAAGACTATTTTCACATAATTTTGAAGCCAGAACTCAAAGCGACAACATCCATTAGTCAAAAGTCTTGTGGACACATATTTAGTATGTTTTTTGAGGTCTTATTTCAGCAACTTTCATTTAATTTTTTTTCAATAACCACGCATAAACATTATTCTCTTAAAAATACAAACATCTACATACATGTTGCTCACATATTATGGTAGCCCTGTTTGTGCTATATAGAGTGAATTTACACCTTTGCCATTAACATGTTTAGAAATAACTGAAAAAAGCACAAATGTCAGGGCATGTCAGAACATCCCAAGGGCCCCAAAAACACCTTAGACCCCAGAGGGTTAACAGTGTTGGGAAAGCTGGATAATGTAGAGAGCTAAGCTAGCAGTTACTGTACATTAAATGAAGCTTCACTACACTGAAGCTTCACCCTGGGAAATGTAGCAAGCTAAGATACAGCAATATGGCAAAAGTAGTTTACTACATCTAAGCTATTTTTTTAAATTAAATGTTTATATTGAACCATCTTCACTCCAAGTCACTGCTATCTCAGTGATCAATAAAACTATCAGTCAAACAGATAGACAGGCATAATTAATCAGTTCAATTGTTTATTCAACAACTGTTCCAAGCCAATTTAGCAAAAAAATTAATTAAATAAATAAATAAATAAATAAATAAAAAACATAACTATATAAAACCATAACTACAACAACTATAACAAAACCAGGTGTCGGGAGTGTGTGCATCTTTCCATCAAGTAAATTTCTCCCAAGGACTGGTCAGCCCAAGGACTGGTACGTAATGTCACCGTCCGGAGCAGAAAGTGGTGGTAATGCACCAGAAAGCTGCTTGTAGGGCCTATGAAATCTGTTTTATTTTTTCCCACATTACAAATAAATTTTTTTCCATGTAGATTTTTTCTGTATTCTGTTTTACTTTTTTTGGACTCCCATTTTAATGGTTAAATTCAATTAAAATGAACATTTTATTAATAAAACATGTCTAATTAATTGAAATTATGTGCAATTTTGGCCACGATTTGGCAGTCTGAGACAAATTTTGCAAATCCTAAAATAATCCTCTGATCCAAAGATAAAATCTGAAGTCTTTGATCGTTAGTTTGACATGTTCACCGACAGCTGATTAATGACCGTTACGATCAAATTTGAGCTCAGCTGAAATTCTGTTTTTTCAAGACAAGCCATGACCAAAATTAACCTTAGAGATTCCTCAGGGGCAGGGGCTCAAATGTAAAAAATGGCATATATATATTAGTAAATATTACAGTAATATTTAACTTTATTAACTTAATAAAATCTCTGAATATCATTTACTTGATTGTTTGAGTTAAACATACCAAAATAATTGACAAAAAATCCAACATTTAATTTTATCTAAAATTTTGTTATATTTAAGTTTTTTTTTTTCACTAAAATAATTTAGTATTCGACGAACCAATTATTTCTTTATAATACACTTAATATATTTGGGAAATTTCTATCAAAATATTTGAGAATGGAGAATTAAACTGATCTGTTTCAAGAAACAAAAATATTCCTTAATTCAAATCAATATTATTATTATATTTAACACTCTTAAGAAATTGAGTAAGTTTACTCAATTAAAACAATGCACCCCTCCCCCGCCCTCTGACGTGAGGACAGCTCAGCGGTTGAGTAAGCGCGGGCTGTTTGAACTCTCTCCAGTCCAGAACAGTTCTTCTCTTCTCAGCTTTGCAGAATTGGTGCATTTCCTCTGTGAAATTCAGGTTTGTGAATGTTTTATTGTATCTATGAAATCATTACTGTGCTTTAAATCATTTCATTTAATGCAAAACAACATACAGAGGCATAATGTGACACCTAAACAAGAGTCGCGCCTGTCTTTTCGCTTGATTGAAACGCCTTGCATAAACACACGACTTTATTCCTAATGATAATGAATATAATTAATTTGGATTATAAATGTATAATATTGTATACATGTTAAAACAGTGTAAAATATGCTGTATTGCTGTACTCATAAACAATAAAGGCCATTGTCATGTAAACTGGTGGTTGTATGGAATACTATTTTACAAAGGTTTAGAGGAAATAAAAAAGTTAATATTACTCAAATAAAAACAGTTAATATTACTCATAAATATTGGTTTTTAAATGTTTAAATGTTAAATTATTTCTACTCAATTGTATTTGTTAATGTACCAGATGCAGTTACTCAGATTTACTTATTTTTTTTACTTGCATTTACTCCATTCATACAGTATATTTAATTGATTTCGCAGCTTTAAAATTTACTCAATTATTTTGAGTGTAAAAATGTTTCACCAACAAATTTTAGTTAATAGTTAAACTTTTTGTGTGCAGTGGTCAGAAAGAGGGGAGACACTTTGTTTCTCTCAATATGATTCTAGAGTCACTACTCGCTCCACAGCTAATCGCTGTCACTCTCTCACTTCTCCCTCGCTCTACCACACAGTCCCCACACACACACTTGCCTGCTCGACGCACACACCAGCGCCCAAGTATACACATCAGGCCACTTACATCCGGTGAAAGCTCTGCGTGGAGCCTCCACAGGAACATAAAGCAATGAAGAAATTGACAGAGACAACCAAAACAAAGCGAAAGAAAAGAAAGGACCTAAAGAAAGAGCGAAGGGAGCCAGTGGAGCAAAAGAAAGAACACAAAAGTAAGTAAATGAGTGTTGCTCAGGGAGAAGATGAAATAACAGAGATATAAAGTATTTTTCAGAAGGTCAAAAGTAATGCCTCCTCGGCAGCTTGGACATACTTTGATTTCAAGCCAGCAGATGTTGCACAGACTAATACACTATGCAATGGTGGTAAGCCACACAAAAGGCAATACAACAAACCTATATTCGCATCTTAAGAACCACCACAAGCCACTTTATGATGAGTGCATGATGCTACCCCCCCAAAAATAATTTTTTTAACTCTAATACGCCAGAGCTAGCCAAACAAGCCTCGCTAGCGAGTGCTTTTGCTAGTGGCACAAAAAAAGAGACATACCGAAATCACCAATTCTATAACGTACTATTTGGCCAAAGATATGATGCCATCTACACAGTGGAAAAGAAAGGCTTCAAGAAGCTTCTGAATGTACTAGAGAAACGCTCCCAAATCCCATCCCGCACCTGTTTCTCACAGGTAGCTATCCCACAACTGTATGAACAGTGCAGAAAGGCGGTGCAGGCAGAGTTTGGAGTCGGGAAAGATTGAATATGTTTCATCCACGACCGATCTGTGGTCCAGCCGCACTACAGAACCGTACATAAGTCTCACTGTGCACTATATCACACCCGAGTACGAGCTCGTCAGCAAATGCCTTCAGACTTCCTACTTCCCCGAGGACCACACAGGCCAAAAGATCTCCGTTGGCCTAAGGGTATGGCGTCAAATGGTGGACAAAACAGTGCAAGCGCATAAAACACAGCGCGCAAGTGAATTACAACAGTGTGAGCAACGTGACAAAGCTCGCACGTAAAATGTAAACATGCAGAACTCTCAAATCCCAAACTGGAGCACAAAAAATATGATTGTGCGCACAAATTAACAAGTCGCAAGCAGAAATAACAGCCGTGAGTCCTGACAGGTTCTACACATGCAAGTTCTTTTGCACACGCGCGCACAGATTTGAACACAAGCTCGAGTTCTTTTCTACACGCGCGCGCAGAATAGACCACTGTCTATTTCATTTTACCTGATCTCAGATCAGTTTTTTAAATATTAATGTTTATTGACACATGAGTTGTAGTTAAAAGTGTCTAATTGGTCTGATTACCAAGCTCTCCATAAAACAAACAAAACAAGCCCTTCAATTTAATAAACTAACACATATTATAAAGACATTTCATATTTACTGGTATTAGATGATTTGGTAATTGCATTGAATAGATTAGACTTTAAATTAAAACATTTGCATTTGGTGTGTAAAAGGTGTTTTTATGCTGAGTTTCCGCTGTTCTGACCAGCGTGTGGCGTTTCCAGAGCTTCAATACAGTGAATCATTATGCAAATCAATCAGTTCAATGGTTTCTAAAAGCTTTGTTTCTCCCATCACTAGAGCAACATGATTCTGGTTCACTCTTGAGTTGATAACAGCAGGCCAGAGAGCAAACTTTGCCTGGCCCACCTCCACTTCTGGCTGGGTCCCCGGCCCAAAACTGGCCCAACACACTGAACATGGACACACAGAGCTTCCTCTGGCCCAGATGTGGCCCACACCCTGTAAAGTGACTCTTATTGACTGATATGGCCCAGGTCTGGCCCAGGCACTGTAAGACAGATCTGGCTGAGAGTCGGCTGGGCAGAAACTGGCAGTGAAACACAAACTCAACCAAGAGTTTTATTATAAACTTAACAAATACACTTTAATATAAACATGTATGAACAATGAACAAATACACTATGATATTAACATTTTTTAACAACACACTGATTCTTCATTTGTGATCATGTATTAGTTATGATTTTCATAACATTTCCATATATATTTACACCATTGTCTATAAATGTAATGATTATGTAACAATTAGTGTCAGAACGGCTGATTCTTGTTTTATTTATGATATTTTTATATTCTAAACTTTTTAATCTCCTATAAATGATCAGTTTGTCTGCGCTGCTTCACTAAAGCAGAAGTGAAAGTGTTCCAGTCCAGATCATGTAACCAATCAGAGAGTGAGACTGAAACCCCATTTGCATTGTCAGGGTGGAGTGATTGTGATCCTCTCAGAATAGAGCAGCTCTGTCTCCAGAGACCATGTTCAAACCCCAAGAGCTTTATTTGACATTTACTGCTACATCAACCTTCTGAAAAGCACCTGCATCTTCATCTGTTAGTTGAATGATGTTGTCAGACACAAAGTGAACTTGTTGAGAAGCTTTATTGAATGTTGCAGCAAACACAGCAGATTGAAAGATCACACACACACACACACACACACACACACACACACACACACACACACACACACACACACACACACTCTGTCAGTATTGAGTTGTAAATCACTACAGCTGCAGCACTAGACTCATGTGAATCCTGCCTGACACAGGACACTCAGATACGGCTCATCTTCAGGAGAGAAACATCAGCACTCAGAGCTCTTGTGGAACGAGACCTCATGAGGAGCTCCATCATGTGTTACTCTGCAGACGTACAGCTCTCCCTCTTCCCAGTGTGCTTTGCTGAGGGTCAGGACGCTACTGCGGCTGTAGCGGCCGTCCTGCTGGCTCTCTGCGCTGGTCAGAACCCCCTCGGTGACCTCTGACCCGTCCAGTGTCCAGCTCACCAGCGCCCCCTGTGGAGAGTAAGAGCTGAGCAGGCAGAGCAGTGCGGCTGAGTCTCCAGAGATCTGCAGAGAAGAGGGCGGCAGCAGAGACACTGAGGGCTTCACTGTGGGACCAGCTGCAGGAGACAAACACAACACATTCACACACACACACACACACACACACACACACACACACACACACACACACAACACTTTATTTAAAGCTTTCATACATAGTGCATTATAAAAGTATTTTTAATGCATTAATTATGCACTGCTATATACATTAAAATGCATGTATGATCTCATCAATAAGTGTAACAGCAGTTATAACACATATTATCTATTATCAGGCCGATCTGACTGCTTTAATTCCAGCAATTATTCACTCTGAACATTAATATCTTACATTTTGAGATATTCACCTGAACTGAAAATGTAACTCAATTTCAAACAGAGTTAAAACACAATTGAATCATACAGAATGAACAAAACACTGAATTATAAGCACAACATGAGCAAAAGAGATTCAGTATCATTGACTGAACTACAGAAAGCAGCAACATTTACATTCTGATGTCAAATCTCTTTTTTCCATGTATGATTTCTACAATAAAAGATGAACTAAATATGAACTTAGTGTAGAAATAAATGAAGGAAAAATAAACCTGTAATAAACTGAATAAACTCATAGTGAGACACAGTGTGGAAATATGTTTAGAGTTTTATTTCTTTTTTTATATATATATATTTTTTTGTTGTTGAAAGGAATAATGCTATTCTTATAATAATATCATAGTTTTAGATTCAATAATTATACAAAAATATCAGTAACACTTTATTAAAAGCCTTTATACATATTGCATTATAAAAAGTATTTTTAATGCATTAATTATATATTGTTTTACACATTATAATGCAAGTATAATCTCTTCAATAATTGTAACCAAGGTTTTAACACATTATAATATTATCTATTCATTGTTACACCTCCAAAAAATTATAATACACTAAAACTCATGACAAACAACCAATTCTAGATGTAACAAGTAATTTGCAAATAGTATAAAACATTTTAACTTTGGTTACAGTTATTTATGAAAACATGTATTACATTATAACATACACTATTGATACCTTTATAAAACATTATACATAAAGACTTTAAGTGAAGTTTCGCCACAATATCTAATAATCATTATTATTAATAAATGTTGTTCTTGTTTCCACTGTAAAACACTTTCTGAAATCTAAATTGTATTTTTTTATTAGGTGATTAAATAGACAGACTTACCGATCACCAGTTTAGTTCCTCCACCGAATGTGTACCACAGTGATACAATCTAATGAAACGCTCGTACAAAAACCTCTATTCCACTCGAGTGAACACACACTCCAGCAGAGAGAGAGAAACAACACTTCAACACACTGATATTAGAAGATCCTCAGCTCTTCTCAACACTCACTCATTCAGATTTGACTAAATGCTTTCTGATATAACACTGTTTAAAGAAATATATTTGATGAGCTGTGACCTCTGAGGTGACCTTTGACCTCTTTGATCATGGATGATGTTGTGGAGTTTCTCATAATGATGCTTCTGTTCTTCATATGCAGATCAATCATCATGATTCACAGAAAAACCTGCAGCTTCAAATAAATGAATCAATAATTCTGAACATTTCAGATGCACATTGTTTAATATATAATGACCTGATTATGAGTCCTGATGAACTTCATGCATGTGGAAAATGTGGGAAAAATAGACATCATGATAATATTTCCCAGAGAGCAACATGTCAACATTGAGTCCAAAGACCATAATGGACTTTATTTTCTGGCTTACTCTAAATATAATAACTATTTATTTAGCTCTTGATTTCTCATTGTTAACATGCTTGTAAAGGTGTAGCACAGAACTGAACTCAGAGAAACTGCTGTGTATGACATATGTTTAAAATGATCTACAGTCATGATTCTCCAGACAAAACCTAGTGTCTTATCAGCCTGACAAACATAAACACAAATATTTCACAATTTATAAATATGTGAAATTAATCACTAAATGGTTCAATAACATTATTCTGAAAGTAAAATCTTCTATGTAGAGTTTATGAGTTTGTTATCAGCACAAGCTGTTGTAAATCCTGCCCACTTCTTTGCATTGTCAGCACATGCTTCAGTGCTCTGAGAGTGTTTATAGTGCTGTGAGTTTAACACTTCATGACTGAGAGCAGAACACAATCTTCATCATCACACAAGACTAAACTACAGCAATGAACACAATCAACATCTTCATCTGGACTCTGACTCTCTGCATTCAGGGTAAAATCTTGTATAAAAATCTTGCTAAATAAACATTCACATCTCATTTACAATCATATTAATGACTAAACTGTCTAATTTCAGAGATCTGTGGACAAGTGACAGTGACTCAGAATCCAGCAATAAAACTTGTCAAACAAGGAGAAACTGTTACGATCAGCTGTAAAACCAGTCAGCCGATTACTAGCTGTAATGTCTGTTTGTTTTGGTATCAGCAGAAACCTGGAGAAGCTCCTAAACTCCTGATTTATTACGTAAGCAGCCGTTATACTGGAACTCCATCTAGATTCAGTGGAAATGGATCTATGGACTATGGCAGTGATTTTACTCTGACCATCAGTGGAGTCCAGACTGAAGATGCAGGAGATTATTACTGTCAGACTGTACTAAGTATCAGTGGTAAACATGTGTTCACACAGTGATAAAGAGTCGTACAAAAACCTCTGTCAGTCAGACGTCACAGTGACTGCACTGATACAGCTGAGAGAAACTGCAGCTGCTGATGGAGGATCACAAAGTCAAGTCACCTTTATTTATACAATAAAGATAGTTTCAAAGCAGCTTTACAGTGATAACAGGAAAATAATGCAACAAAGTTTGTTTCTGCTGTACAGCAGATCTAGAAGAAAATATCATCATAGTCCAGCTGAAGTAAGTTCAGTGGTGGTTAACTTTAGTTGTGAAAACGTGATTAATGTAGTTCATTTATAAACAGTGCTTAGCATAAGTGAACACACCCAAGCTAAAGGTGACTAAAAAGAGGACTAAAAAATCATCTTTTGGAAATTACAAAATGAAGATTTGGAAATTGTTTGGCCGCACATCATCACATAGCCTTCACCATACCTAGAGATTGGCATGGTTTTATTTCAGTTAGCCTAATAACTGGTTTGATTTGCATTGAGAGATGATCTTATGGAAATACCCCATGCCAATCTCTAGGTATGGTGAAGGCTATGTGATGATGTGCGGCTATTTTATTTCCAAAGGCCAAGGGAACTTTATCAGGATGCATATTATCCTGGATCCATGAAGTAACTGGCCTTTAAAAATAAAAATCTGCCTCCCTCTATGGGATTTTAACATAGGGGTGTCCTGACTTATGCACACTGTATTTTAAGAAAGAACATTTAATATTTACGATACATTTTTCATTCACAAAGAAAATTGGTGTCCTTAAAGGTTGGAGTTTGCCTCATTTTTTTTTAATTATATTAAAAATAAATATACATTTATCAGTAGGAATATATTTGATATGAAATAAGAGTTAGTGCTGATATTGATTATGGCACTGGGATGTTTTATTGTCAGTGTTTCAGATCACAGTATGAGAGCGATGCGGAGTGAAGCAGAAACACCAGCTGTTTTTAATGTGTTTTCTCACTCCAGGATTGATCTCAGTGGTTTCTTTCATCAGTGGTCGTGGAAATAATATACATACTAACTAATCAGATTTGGTCTGAGAGGAAAGTTAGAAAGTTATTGCTTATAGAACTGTTATATAAAGTAATATCAAATTCACAATCGTGTGTCATGAAATGATGGAAGGAAGCAAGATGCAAGTAAACTCTTTTATTGTGATATAATTGACGTAACGTCCAGAGAATAGGCTAGCGGCGCAGGGACCCCGATGGCCAGATGAACCCGGTGGTGAAGGTGCAGCAGTGCGATGAGGTGAGTCCAGAGGTGAGATAATCCAAAGTAAATCAACAGGAACAGGAACACGAACAGGAACACGAACACGAACAGGAACACGAACAGGAACACGAACAGGAACACGAACAGGAACACGAACAGGAACAGGAACACGAACAGGAACAGGAACAGGAACACGAACACGAACAGGAACACGAACAGGAACAGGAACACGAACACGAACAGGAACACGAACAGGAACAGGAACACGAACAGGAACACGAACAGGAACACGAACAGGAACACGAACAGGAACACGAACAGGAACAGGAACAGGAACAGGAACACGAACAGGAACAGGAACACGAACACGAACAGGAACACGAACAGGAACAGGAACACGAACACGAACAGGAACAGGAACAGGAACAGGAACAGGAACACGAACAGGAACAGGAACACGAACACGAACAGGAACAGGAACAGGAACAGGAACAGGAACACGAACAGGAACAGGAACACGAACAGGAACACGAACAGGAACAGGAACAGGAACACGAACACGAACAGGAACAGGAACAGGAACAGGAACACGAACAGGAACAGGAACACGAACACGAACAGGAACACGAACAGGAACACGAACAGGAACACGAACAGGAACACGAACAGGAACACGAACAGGAACAGGAACACGAACAGGAACACGAACAGGAACACGAACAGGAACAGGAACACGAACAGGAACAGGAACACGAACACGAACAGGAACACGAACAGGAACAGGAACACGAACACGAACAGGAACACGAACAGGAACACGAACACGAACAGGAACAGGAACACGAACACGAACAGGAACAGGAACAGGAACAGGAACACGAACAGGAACACGAACAGGAACAGGAACACGAACAGGAACAGGAACACGAACAGGAACAGGAACAGGAACACGAACACGAACACGAACAGGAACACGAACAGGAACACGAACAGGAACAGGAACACGAACAGGAACAGGAACAGGAACACGAACACGAACAGGAACACGAACAGGAACACGAACAGGAACAGGAACACGAACACGAACACGAACAGGAACACGAACAGGAACACGAACAGGAACAGGAACACGAACAGGAACAGGAACAGGAACACGAACACGAACAGGAACACGAACAGGAACACGAACAGGAACAGGAACACGAACACGAACACGAACAGGAACACGAACACGAACAGGAACAGGAACAGGAACACGAACACGAACAGGAACACGAACAGGAACACGAACAGGAACACGAACAGGAACACGAACAGGAACACGAACAGGAACACGAACAGGAACACGAACAGGAACAGGAACACGAACACGAACAGGAACACGAACAGGAACACGAACAGGAACACGAACAGGAACACGAACAGGAACACGAACAGGAACACGAACACGAACACGAACAGGAACAGGAACAGGAACACGAACACGAACAGGAACACGAACACGAACACGAACAGGAACACGAACACGAACAGGAACACGAACAGGAACACGAACACGAACAGGAACACGAACAGGAACACGAACAGGAACAGGAACACGAACACGAACAGGAACACGAACAGGAACAGGAACACGAACAGGAACAGGAACACGAACAGGAACACGAACAGGAACACGAACACGAACACGAACAGGAACAGGAACAGGAACACGAACAGGAACACGAACAGGAACACGAACAGGAACACGAACACGAACACGAACAGGAACACGAACAGGAACACGACCAGGAACAGGAACAGGAACACGAACAGGAACACGAACAGGAACACGAACAGGAACAGGAACAGGAACACGAACACGAACAGGAACACGAACAGGAACACGAACAGGAACACGAACAGGAACACGAACAGGAACACGAACAGGAACACGAACAGGAACACGGAAGGCACAAGACTCGAACGCAGACTGGAAAACACACCGGGACACCACAAACAACAATCTGACAAAGAAGATGAGAAAGTGGTGAGTATATATAGGGTGATGAGATGAGCTGCAGCTGGTGATGGGGATGATGAGCTGGAACGCTGATGAGCACTAATGAGCCGGCACGCCCACACAATCAGCACTCACACACACACACAACAACAGAACACGAGACAAGAAAGAGACATAGGATTTATGAACCGTGACATCGTGCTGCTCTTCATGTCTATGGTAGAATCACAGGCGTGCTGATATTCAGTATAACGGCACTCTTGATCATGTGACACTGCTTAAATGTGGCAGGAGGAAAGAAAAAACAGCACAACACCTTCACACATTTAAAGACAACTTCAGCAAGGGCATTTAACCCTGATACAAAAATGGGAGGTAGTGTTTAATTGTCATTCATAACACACTGAACTAAAAAACACTAACAACAGGAGCATTACACAAATGATTAACTTTTATCTTTAAAGTTTGAATGATTTTTTTTTTCACATTAATATTCATTATATGATAAGAATAGGATATTTCCTTTTACTGACTTTATTGCAGTATAAAGAGAAATGAGAAATATGAGAAATACAGCAATTTGTTTTTGTTTTTCTATATATTTACATTTTTAGTACCACTTTTAAAAATTAAAAGTTGAAACAACAACAACAAAGTCGTGAAGCAATAATAATTACAACAACAAAACCAAATCCACCAAACATGTCTAGTATATGGAAGCCCATTATCGCCACATAAGGAAAAAAAATTATTATTACGAGATAAAAAATTTAAGAATCTCATACAGAAATTTTGACATACCAATTCGAAATTATGACATACTATGTCGAAAGGATGAGATTACAAATAACTAAATCGAAATTATGACTTGCTGCTCAATGATCTGACGCGACCCAACACAGGATGAATTGTGCACACAATGAGTATTTTAAATGTGGTTTTAGCTATTAATGATGAGATTCTTGCCTTATAAGATGAAGATGAATGGCATGGAGTAGCTCTGAACAAACGCACTCTTGAAAGGATTTTAACAGTGTTGGGCAAGCTGGAAAATGTAGTGAGCTAAACTATCAGTTACTGACAAAAAGCATTTTATTCACTTCAATACAGTTTATATCCAAAAACACTTTGACATTTAATTATTTTCAGGTGGTTCCCACCTTCTCATCCACTTCCATAATGGGAAGTTTTACAGTGGTGACACCTCACAGCCCAGCCACACAATCTTTTTAGATTCTCAGTTCTCTAATACTCTATCCCTAAATGCCATCTCCATGCCCTCATCTCACCTATTGACATCTTGTGTTTTTTAGACAAGTTATATGACAAGAATAATGTAAATTAAAAGGGTTAGAGCAAGAACAGAAAACCAGTCAATAAAACAAAACGTCTTGGTTACCAATGTAACCCTCGTTCCCTGAAGGAGGGAACGGAGACTTAGTCGATCGTATACCGACTGTATGGGATAACGCCTAGTGAGCCCAATCACTCTGATTACTCTTAAAATCAAGCCAACAAGCTTAGGCATGCTTAAAATGCATGTATGATCTAATCAATAATTGTAACCGCAGTTATAACACATATTGTCTATTCATTGTTACACATTTAGAAATTATAATACATTAAATCCACCAATTTCCAATGAAACAATGAATTTGCAAATATTATAATGCATTTTAACTTTGGTTACAAAAATTTATGAAAAAAATATAAAGCGTTATTATCTACATTATTGAAACCTTTATAATGCATTATACATAAAGGCTTCAAGTAAAGTTTTACCACAATATCTAATAATCATTATAATTAATAAATATTGTTCTTGTTTCCACTGTAAAACACTTTCTGAAATCTAAATAGTATTTTTTTATTAGGTGATTAAATAGACAGACTTACCGATCACCAGTTTAGTTCCTCCACCGAATGTGTACCACAGTGATACAATCTAATGAAACGCTCGTACAAAAACCTCTATTCCACTCGAGTGAACACACACTCCAGCAGAGAGAGAGAAACAACACTTCAACACACTGATATTAGAAGATCCTCAGCTCTTCTCAACACTCACTCATTCAGATTTGACTAAATGCTTTCTGATATAACACTGTTTAAAGAAATATATTTGATGAGCTGTGACCTCTGAGGTGACCTTTGACCTCTTTGATCATGGATGATGTTGTGGAGTTTCTCATAATGATGCTTCTGTTCTTCATATGCAGATCAATCATCATGATTCACAGAAAAACCTGCAGCTTCAAATAAATGAATCAATAATTCTGAACATTTCAGATGCACATTGTTTAATATATAATGACCTGATTATGAGTCCTGATGAACTTCATGCATGTGGAAAATGTGGGAAAAATAGACATCATGAAAATATTTCCCAGAGAGCAACATGTCAACATTGACTCCAAAGACCATAATGGACTTTTTTTATTATTACTCTAAATATAGTAAAACTGATTTATTTAGTTCTTGATTTCTCATTGTTAACATGCTTATAAAGGTGTAGCACACAAAAAAAATAATTATGGTGTTTGACACAAATATTTAAAACTCATGATTCTCCAGTCATTTCAGTGGCCTAGAACATATCTTCAGTGGTCCCTCTTTATGGTGTCCATCATGTTGAGATCACATGTCTGAATTCTGCTCACTTTATCTTGGTAGTAAATTATCAGAAACATTCACTTTAAATAAATGAAACTGCAAGACAGTGAATAGATTATTTCTACAGCGGCTCTGAAAACTGAAAATGTTTCATCCACACTGAAAGACGTCAATATAAAGAACCCTAATTATCAGCCAAACATAAAGTATTTCACAATTAATCACTAAATGGTTCAATAACATTATTCTGAAAGTAAAATCTTCTATGTAGAGTTTATGAGTTTGTTCTCAGCACAAGCTGTTGTAAATCCTGCCCACTTCTTTGCATTGTCAGCACATGCTTCAGTGCTCTGAGAGTGTTTATAGTGCTGTGAGTTTAACACTTCATGACTGAGAGCAGAACACACTCTTCATCATCACACAAGACTAAACTACAGCAATGAACACAATCAACATCTTCATCTGGACCATTGCACTGTTTATTCAAGGTAAGATGTAAAAACTGACTCTGGTTCTGGTGTTTTTGTAAAAGTATATGATGATAATAGTTTTAAACACTAAGGCTGCGTCCGAAATCGCGTACTATGTGAGTAGGTACTACATTTAAATTAGAACGTACTTTGCGACCGTTAAAAAAGTACGTTCTATATAGTATGAATACGGGTAGTATGAATGGAGTCCGGACGTACTACATGCGCCATGTTGGAAATGTCACGTGACATACGCTGTCAACAGAGCATGTCACGTGACATACGCTATCATAACAGCGCGAAAATTTAAAGAGCCCATTCCACTGACAGCATCAACTGCGAGCGATGTTTTTAGTTCTGCTTTCTGTTTTCATCGGCGTTTTTACGTCGTTCGAGCTTACAATCCAGAGGAGGCGTCGGTCAGCTACTCGCAGATCACGCCTTCGTCGAGAGCTTTTACGGAATTTCTCAAATAACGTAAGTATCATAATTTATTTAGCTAATAAATTTTACCTCAGAAAAACACACAAACCTGTGAACGATGACAGATGTTGATATTTGGCAAGGAAAAAGTAATTTATTTGCTTGTGCTATTACCATCGATGAATAAACATTAATGAATCAATAGAGATTACGTTATGTAACTTATGTGTGTGTATCTCTATTGATTCATTCATTGATGGTAATAGCACAAGCAGTGTGCCTGTACGTGTGTATGTGTATATATACGTTATATATAATGTACAGCTTGTGAAATTACCATCAATGATGAATCAATAGAGATAACTTACATTTTTATTTAATTTTAATGGCAATTTTAAATTTAATTTTAATGGCAATAGCTCACATTAAGAAAAGACATTTTCATTACCATTAGTGAAATTACTTAACATAAATATACAAGCTTGATAAAAATAATATTTTAATTTTAATATTTTAATAATTTCTCCTATAAATCTAGGATAGAATTTCAATTGGCAGTTAGTTAGAGGCTTTTACATCTGATGTCTTATTTATAATTTATTATATTTATAATATATACACATACATATATTCAAATACATCATGCATAAGAAATGGATTGTATACATATAAATACAGACATACTATATTTATAAATAAGCCAACACAAGAAACAAGTATCTTGTTAATTAAAATTGTATTCTAATATAAAACTATATACACGTTTACAGACTGTGAGCCCTACAACCTACTGCCACCTGAATGCTGCTGTGCCAATTCTTCGGCTGTATTTTGAAGATGGAGCTGACCTCCGCCCCAACCTCCGACTTTCACGGCAGTCCATCCAGTCCTTGATTGCTGCAGTGAAGCCTGAATGCGACCATGGGTGGGAAAAGGATGTTGAGGTGCTGGTTTTCCTCTACTGGCTGGCCCATGCAGCATCATACCGGGTAGTGTCACTCGCCTTTGACATCCCGAAGTCTACTGTGCACGACATTGTGCACAGAATGAGCAAGGCAGTCATCGGCATTTTGAGGCAGCTCATCGTTTTCCCCAGCGCAGATGACCTGGAGGTGGTGGGAGCAGGTTTTGCTCAGCTGGCAGGGTCTCCAGCTTTCAGGGTAGTAGCTGGGGCAATAGATGGCTGTCACATCTGCATCAAACCACCAGCAAGTGATGTGCAGTGCTATTTCAACAGGAAGCTGTTTAATTCCGTACAGCTGCAGGCCATCACTGACCACCAGGGGAGGTTCCTTGACATTTTTGTCGGGTATCCTGGGTCGGTGCACGATGCCAGGGTGCTGAAGAACAGCCCTGTGTACACTGGCCGCCTGTTTCCACCTGCAGGAAAATGCATCCTTGGAGATGGTGGGTATCCTTGCCTGAGTGCGCCCATCTGCCTCATGACGCCATACAGAGAGCCTGTACAGAATGCTGTACAGGCTCGCTACAATAGGAAGCATTCACGTGCACGGAACATCGTCGAGAGGGCCTTCGGGATGCTGAAAACGCGCTGGCGTTCCATTTTTTTCAAGGCACTGGAAGTCAGCCCTGCTTTTGTGCCAGATGTTGTTGCATGCTGCACGGTGCTCCACAACCTCTGTCTTCTAAATGGGGACATAGTTGATCCAGAAGTTGAGGAGGATGACGATGGCCCACCTGAACCCCGCAACACAGAAGCCAGCGCAGGAGAGCACGTGCGGGACCATTTAGCTGCAGCGGTGTCTGCACCAGGCAACTGTGTGCCTGCTCTTCATGAGCATGATTACCTGTAAGACACTTAACACAGGTTAAAATCAGTTCTTGTTCTTAGATTGACAGTGTTCCAGCTTGTCTGTTAGTTATGTTAGTTATTATGTAAATAGTTAGGTGTGTGTGTGTGGGCACAGCCCACAGGGTGCTGTGATGCGTACAGTGCAGTAGTAGTAGTTAGAGAGGTGCATGGCTATCTGTGTGCATCCCTCTGTCTTACAGCTCACTGCCGCTGGACAAAGCCTCTCCATCACCAAGACTCCTGTCGGGCCTCCTCGCGGCTGCACATGGTAACTGGGGTTATTGCAGACCCAGGCTAATCGACAGGGGATCTCGGAGCTACAGTGGTCCCTAGAGGTGACACCCACCAACCACTGGCACACTTAGGCTATATGTGAATTTGTATACCAAATCTTTAAAATTATAACTACATATCACATACTTGAGCTTAATTACAAATTACTTACTTCAAATCCAAATCCAAAATTACCCAAGGTGTAAAGTCCTCATCTTGGCTATCCGCCACACTGGCGGGTGAATGTTCATACCAAAATATGAAATATTCTCTAATTTTGATCAATATATAGATTTTTTTTATTATAGGCTACATTTCAAATTTTGCTCTGGACAATTTTTTATTTTGTATTCAACATAATACCTTATTATCTCAATTAAATGTACTGAAATTAATGTATATGTGACAAAAAAAGGCTGTTTATTATTTTGGCCGGTAAAAAATATGCTTGGCTGGTGGATTTTTTCATCTACCAGTCCCCGTGGCAGGTGAGCCAAAAAGTTAATTTCGGACCCTGCCTACAAATGAGATCGCTTGTATCAAAGTCCCTTTAGATCGTTAAGAAACCTGTGAAAATTACCTTACTGAAGCTGCTGAAGTTCATTTTCTTTCCTCATCATGACACTATAATAAAAATGTTTTAATAATTTTCCTTTTGGTGGTGCTTTAAGCTCTATTATACTACTTTATGCCAAAGTTGTGATTTTGTTTTAAGCTTTGTATTCTGTATCCATTTTAAAGTTATATACACAAAAAATAAAACAAATACCCTTTAACAGTGTCTGGAGTGTGTGGGTATTTCTCTACAGTGCGGCACTTGTTTCAAAAACCATCTGGAATCTGCTACAAAACACACACACAAAACACCTAAAAAATATTAATTACTCAATGCCACATATTAAGCACTTTACAACTGACAATCTAGCTACTGTAAATCCCTGGGAATTAAGTGTTTTGTAATAAAACTAGCAAAAACAGCATGACACTGTGAACTTACTAACAAATAAATGAAAAGAGAGTGTGTAGCATTTGATTCCTTTATTATTTTTTTGCAATTATTTCTAACAGCTGAAGAAATCTTTCCTCTCTCTCTTTTGTCTCCCTTTCTCTCTCTCTCACTTCTCGGTCTCTTCGTTCCTCTCTTTCTCTGGCCTCCTGTTCTAGTCTCTTCTCATGCTCTCGTCGCTCTCTTTCTTTTCTTTCCTCCTTTTCCTCCATCTCTCGCCATCGCCTCTCCTCCCTTTCAATGGCATCTCTTTCTCTTTCAGCTTCCCTCTCCTCCATCTCTCGAATCACCTCCTCAAAATCTTTCCTTTTCCTCCCTACTCTTTCACGCTCTGACCTCACTGAGGATGGAGAGGTAACAGCAACATCTGGGCCAGATGAGGCAATAAGGGTGGGTGGTGTGATGGAGGGTCTGCCCCCTATTGCCTCATCCATGGCAGAATACCATTTCCAGGATGCTGCTGTTACCCCCCCATCCTCAGTGCTCACCCCAGTCTGTGGACATTTCAGATCCTACACATATTTGAAAACAGAATATCAAGACAGTCAATTACATTGTAAAACATATGATTTGTTAAATGATTGCATTACAGGGCCAAACATGAGCATGATTCAATCATGACAGAATTCTCATTTTAGGGTGAACTACAATAATAATAATAAAAAATCTTACTTTGTATTTTTGTTTAAGGTTCTCCCATTTCTTTTTAATCTGAAGAGCAGACATTTTGCCCTCGAACCTCTGCTCTGTGATAAAAACTCTGCAATAAATGCACAGAAATCAAGCATAAAAGGAATGCAGTAAGAGCCTGAGTAGAAATGTTTACATACAACTAACTTACCATTGAATCTACACTTGAATAAATTAACATATTACATTTGTCTTGAATACTTACTCAAAACCTTTAATGGCAGCGTTTCTTTTTCCAGTGAAGAGGGCTTCATTAGCCACTCTCCACTCAATGAGAACACGTGTGTGTTCATCAGCCCCTGCAAAATCAACACAAATGATCCATGGTCAATCTATTAATACTGTTAACCAGTGTAACTTTACCTCAGCTTTTCCATGTAACATTTATTAATGTTACATGGAAAAGCTGAGGTAACATAAAGTTACACTTGTTAACAGTAGCTTGCTATGTAACCAACAAATATTTCATAATATCAACACTGGTAAAGGAGAAATAAAATCGTTTTAATTTACTGTAGTTTTGTAACCATCTCATTAAACTGCTAAACAACGAACGTATTTGTTTAAAGAAAACAGTGTTAGCTAGCTGCTTTACATTTGCTCGGACTATTCCGTAATAATAATGATAAAACTATATTTTTTCTGAATTGGCTGGAAAAGAACACCCTCAATTTACATTATTTAAACTTTTAACAAGTCAATCGTTTACTTAAATGATGTTAAAATAATACGATTTAACCACAAAGAAGTTTTATAATGTACTTACACTTGAATACAGCCGCGTCTCCGCTTTCCGCCATTTCCGCCATTTTCAAATATAACGACAACTCCTCCCCCGTGGCATCATGGGATAGTAAAGTGTCCATCGTATGCGCACTTCGGAATCTCGCCGGATGTAGTAGGTCATCCGGGTACTTCTCGCCTACTGTTTTTCGAATTCTATGATTTCGGACATACTACTCTGCTCGCGTACTGTTTTTCGCATACTATATAGTAGGGAAGTATTCGATTTCGGACGCAGCCTAATAGTTTTTCTTTTCTCTTCTTCAGAATCCAGAGGAGTGACTCTGACTCAACCTGAAGTTAAAACTGTCCAACAGAGTCAAACAGCAACAATAGAGTGTCATATGGATGTAGGAATATTAGGCAGTAACTTATTCTGGTATCAGCAGAAACCTGGAGAAGCTCCTAAACTCCTGATTTATTATGTAAACAACCTTTATACTGGAACTCCATCTAGATTCAGTGGCAGTGGATCTGGCAGTGATTTTACTCTGACCATCAGTGGAGTCCAGACTGAAGATACAGGAGATTATTACTGTCAGAGTTTACACTATATCAGTAGTAGCTGGGTGTTCACACAGTGATAAAGAGTCGTACAAAAACCTCTGTCAGTCAGACGTCACAGTGACTGCACTGATACAGCTGAGAGAAACTGCAGCTGCTGATGGAGGATCACAAACTACACAATATCAAACCTTTCACACACTTTATTCATTATTATGATTTACTAAGTTAATATATAATCTTATATCCCTTACTAAATTGGACTAAAATGTGGAGAAAATGTGAGTGGTGCTTGTCCCTGCAAAACTTGCCACTGGACCCTGGACCACAAAACCAGTCACATGGGTCACAATTTTGAAAATGAGATGTGTACATCATATGAAAGCTGAATAAATATGCTTTCCATTGATGTATGGTTTGTTAGAATATGACAAAATTTGGCCGAGATACAACTATTTGAAAATCTGGAATCTGAGGATGCAAAAAAATCTAAACATTGAGAAATTCGCCTTTAAAGTTGTGCATTTGTGTTGTGCTGCATTCACTCACACAAATAAATGTTTTATATATTTCCGGTAGGAAATTTACTAAATGTCTTCATGGAACATGATCTTTACTTAATATCCTAATGATTTTTGCCATAAAAGAAAAATCGATCATTTTGACCCATACAATGTATTGTTGGCTATTGCAACAAATATACCCGTGCGACATGTGACTGGTTTTGTGATCTAGGGTCACATATTATCTATATTATGAACTGTAGGAAATTCAATCTCTTGAATTGCACTTCCATACTTCACCACTAGAGGGTCACATGTCTTTTTCATAACTGAGTTCAGACAAGACCACTCTTTCAAGTTACTTGGGTTTATTAAACACAATTTATCTTTGGCGGTATGGTTCCTTATGGGGGTTCTTGCTCCATTATTAATGACATACAGAGCTTTAGCATTAACCCCTCATGGACCCATCAGCTTGAGTGATATACAGATGATTAAGACACTTCAGTAATGTCTTTAAAGTAAAACAGTTTTAACATGCAGACATATACTGTAGCTTGGCTATGAGGATGACAGTCTCTCAGCGATGATGTCCGTGACAGCCAGGACTTGAAAGCCTCAGTAATCTGAAACAAAGAGACGACAGCCAGAAGGTGCACAGAAATATGCTTGATACTTACAGTGATGAGGCGGGAGGGTTGCGAGCGGGTTGAGCGTGCTTACCGAGCAGTAGTGCCACGTATATATATCCTCCCGGTCTAATAGGAGAATGGTAGTGGTTAGGGTGATTTGACAGCTGATCGCAGCCTATGCCTACGTGGCCTGTCTGAACTAACACTGCGCTCGATTTCTGTTCACCTTTCCTCTAAGACCACGGCTGCATCTGACATCACATACTTCACTACTATATAGTAGGCAGGGTGGGAATTATACCGCGGCCACGCGGCCATGGCCGCCGTTGCCCTACACTTTGGCCTTCATGCCCCGTGAAAAAAAAATCATCGTACGGCCACAGTGGCCTGTGTGCCCTGGCCCTGTCCAAGTTCCATGTATAAAGCGCCAGTGCGGCATAGTGGGCTTGCTTTGAATTACAGCGAGCCACCCAAGTAGTCTCTGAACTTCAATTAGTTCGTGGATTCGCGCAGGTGCAGTGTAGGGCTGGGCGATATATCGATATAAAAAATATATCTTTATATTTTTGAAATGCGATATGGAATTAGACCATATCGCATATCGATATAGTTCAAATTTGCGCTGTGATCCTTGCTCCCCGCGCCTCCTTTTCCACTCTGCGTGCGTGTTTAGAGCATGTTATGTTATGAGAGGCGAATCATGACTACTTCAGAAAACCCAGCACAATAGGAACTACCAGGCAGTGACATAAGTGTACGCTGAGATAAAGTTTTTCACCTCAGAAAAACTGACTTTGTTGTCCTGTCAGCCGTTATCCTGTACTCGTAGTGCACACTCTTCTATTGCACGCGCAAATGCGGCGTTGCATGCTCGTAGTTTATTTTGCACTTTATATACAGTGAGGCGATACAGCGCGAGCCGCCGCATTTGCACGTGCAATGAGTGTGCGCTACGACTACAGTATAACGGCTGACAGGACAAGAAAGTCAGTTTTTCTGAGGTGAAAGACTTTATTTCATGTTATAACATAACATGCTCTAAACACGCACGCAAAGTGGAAAAGGAGGGGTGCGGGGAGCAGTGCAGAGAGCTCCGGGTCAGCTGGCTTGGAGCAAGGATCACAGCGCAAATTTTAATTATATCGATATGCGATATGGTCTAATTCCATATCGCATTTAAAATATATATATATATATATTCTTTATATCGATATATCGCCCAGCCCTAATCTCAACATAACTTTCTTTTTTTTTAATCCGAGCACAGATATTGACTCATATTACTCGTATAATACTCGTACTCGACAAAAGTGCTTTCCCAGCAAACACAGAACGTTGGCACAACGTAGCCAACCTTCTAACAACGTTTTAACAACATGGCCAAAAGGTTGCTATAACTACGTTGTGTGGTGAAGTTGTTACAGCGTTGTCACAATGTTGACATTAAACCATCGGTCAGGGCCATTGCTTAAGGTTGTGCCAAGGGTGTCTTGACAACCACTGGACTACATAATGTACTCGTCACTGCCCTGAAGCGCGAAAATCAGCCTTTTAAATTCCAACCACCTGTTGTTGGGCTCATTGTGTTCTCATTCATCATCGAGCAAGGGTACGTGAGTATTGCGTTTAGCCTACCTCAGCTATCAAACACAATACAGCTTTAATTTCTAATGTGATTAATGAAGCATATCGCTCGCACTGTTTAGTTTTTTGTTTGATTTTTCCGCTATTTAGTCTCATTCGTTTCTTTGCTCCTCTGGATTTGTGGATATGTTTCCCCGGCGACACCTGCTCGGCTACTGTCCGCCATACAGACCCGGTTTTGTTCATTAAATGTTCTGATCTGCCTTTGCTTTGCATGTTTTATTTATTATACTTAAAATAAATGTGTATTCGTTTATTTTTTTTTATTTTTTTTTTTCACAAATGTATGACTTTTGGAAGTGCAATTTGATTATATGCAATTTTAATAAAGTTGAATTAACGAAACCTTCTGTCATTTTTACTCTTTAAAGTGTAGGCTACACTTGCAGGTGTTGATAGCCCCATTGAATAATATAGATAAACAATAAACGATAAAAAGTATATAATTATCTAACAAAATACACCATATAAAAATATTGCCAGAACGTCGTCTCTCAGTTGCTGAATGTCGCGCAACAACGTTGCTACAGCCCTGTCACGTCTTACAATTCTACATTGTTACAATGTTGCGAGCACGTATACAGCGACGTTGCCATAGCAGAAATGCAACGTGCCAGAGACGTTGCCACAACGTAAATGTGTTTGCTGGGTTATCCGTACCGGATACTCGTTTCAGCCGAGTATCCGGCTCAACTCTACAGTTCAGCATATTATGTTGAAATACTGCTCTATCAAACTTAGTCAAATCAGTGTTATAGAAGAATTGTCATCACAGTTCACAACTGTAATCGTAATACTCTTAAAGGATTAGTTCACCCCATAATGAAAATTTCCTATTAATTTACTCACCCCAATGCCATCCAAGATATCCATGTCTTTCTTTCCTCAGTGGGAGAGAAATTAAGTTTTTTGAGGAAAACATTTCTGGATTTTTCGTCTAACAATGGACTTCATTGGTTACCATCGTTTTTAAGTCTAAATCAATGCAGTTTCAAAACTCTTTGAAGTGTTTAAACGGGCTGTACGCGATCACAGCTGAAGAAGAGGTTGTTATCTAGCGAAACGATAGGTCATTTAAAAAAAAAAAATAATAATTTATAGATTTTTTACCTTCAATAGTTCGGATTGAGCTGATCAACAAACGGACAGGGAACTACGTCATCACGTTGAAAGGTCATGCCGGCGCCGGCAGAAGTATCGCCCCACTGTTTACAATGCGACGGTATGTAGGAGGATAGTTCAAATAGTATTGTTTGCTATTATATATATAGTAATAGTATTCAATGAATATGAATAATATATGAATAACATTCTGATGAATATGAATAGTAGTTCAAATAGTATTGCCGGCGTGACCTTTCAACGTGATAACGTATTATAATATAATTTCTCTCTCACTGAGGAAAGAAAGACATGGATATCTTGGATGGCATTGGGGTGAGTAAATTATTAGGAAATTTTCATTTTGGGGTGAGCTAATCCTTTAACAGACTTGTGAAAAAACTAGAGTCCAAACTGAAATGAACTGTTACATTAAAGCCAAGGATTCCACTAAAACGACTAGAGGTTGCATCTGCCAGCCACATACTCACGGCAGATTACATAAAGGTCTGTAAGTGGAATGTTGGGATCAGTCTGGTGTATAAGAGAGTTAAGTTCTGCCAGTTCCTCCTCATTCAAGGGACACTCAAACTCTGGGACCAATACTGCACCATCCACATTTTCTCCGTCATGGTCTGCTGCTACTTCCCAATCTGGCTCTTGAATATTCTATTTTGCAGCAAAATAGAGTAAGAGAAAAAATAAATTAGGAGACATGTCATTGCACTTAATTTATAAATGAAAAAGATTTATGTCAAAGAACAAGAGAACAACCTCAAGATTCTCTGGCTGATCAATTTGTGTCTGCATCAACCCAATGTGCCACTTCTGCTCTGTGGTCTGCTCTACTTCAGTGGATGGTGGTTCCAGCCAGCAGCAAAAATCTCCAAGTCTGCCTTTAGGTTAGGTAGAAATATGAAGTGGACACAGAAAAGGTCCGTGGCAGAGGACAAATCAAGTTGGTGATCTCTTTCCAGGCTTTGTAGTGTATCACAGTACTTAGAGGTGACACAGACCCTTACATCACGCCATAGACGTTCAATCCTATGAATGTGAGAACAACAGTGCTAAAATGACTAAAGAGAAGTCATAGAAAAAATGTAAAAAAAAAAATCTATTCATCATTACATTTATATTTTAAAGTGATATGGTGCACCTCTGGTTATGAACACTTTTTCCTGACATAAAGCTCCCACGGTCAGTTCCACGGACTGAAAACATGAATTTTGCTATTTCCACATTCTCCACCCCATGGTCTGCTCTGACTCTGTAATGAATGAAATTATTAAATATTAGTTGGAGAATTAGGAACATTGAATGAGGGCAAAGAGAAAAATACAATCTACCTCTATATCAGGAAAGTAGAGAAGAACTAATAGAGTGAGAGCCTTAAGTGGGATAATAGATTAAATTAGAGGTTATAACATAAGACGGATGCAATGTAGCAGCTACTTAACTGAAACATGTAACTTATATTACGTAGATGAGAGTTCTTTTGGATTTATCATTAAATCATATATCATCAATATTATCATCCACTCATCCTCATGTTGTTTTAAACCTTTATAAATAAAAAAAATTCTGAACATGAAGGAAGATATTTTGAAGAATGTTGGTAACCAGACAGTTTTGTTTCCATCGATTTTCACTGTATTTTTTATACAATGGATGACGATGGCAACCGAAACTGTCTGGTTATCAACATTCTTCAAAATATCTTCTTTCATGTTCTGAAAAAAAAAAGTATAAAGGTTTAAAACAACATGAGGATAAATAAATATAAGACAAATTTCATTTTTGGTGAATCTCGTTAAGACTTTATCAAGTATGCTTGCTTAGTTTGCAAACTCCTTTAAAGATAAATATATGTGTTTTACCCAACCAGTAATTGCATATAGTATAACAGTATATAATATGCTGCCATGGTTTGTTTGAGGAGACTTAAACACAAACTCTCCTGACCATGTATTGGAGAACAAACAGAATTTTGACTCTTAAATGTTTTTTAAATTATTATTATTAAAAGATTGAAAATGTGTCTGAATAGCTCATGCAACTTTGATGTGACGAAATGCTGGTTGATGAAGTGGTTGTTCTTTCAAAAACTGACCTTGAGGGTACACCATATCGTTCAGTTGCCTCTTTGAAGAAGCAAAGGGCTGTCGATGCACGGTTATCTGTTGCAGCATTCAAGCACATTATCTGTAACACATGAACTTGGTAATACAACCATCCATCATATAAGAATTAGCATAAATGCAATGATGGAAGAAAAATAACAGGAGTCCTTACCTTCCTGGAGTATCCATCCACTGCTCCAAAAATGACAATGTTGTACCTATTAAGCAGGGAGTTGAAACAAAATGAGCATTTTGTATCTGGATTTCTACTACTATGCAAGTAAACATGGGTTTATATTACATTTTTGCCCTGTTTCACAGACAGGGCTTAAACCACAGACTAAAATGCATGTTTGAGCTGTTTTAACTGCACTGATATCTCTTAAAATATGTCAGTGCCATTGTTTTGTCTCAAGATGCACACCAGTAATGTTTATAAAAGCTATACTAAAATGCCATAATCGAACTAAGGCATAAACCTGACTTAATCTAAGCCTCTTCTGTGAAACCAGGCCTTTAACTATTAATGTTTCATAACCAAAATATCTTAACATCTTATGTTAATAAATAAGAAATACTAATAAAAGTATATGACAATGGCTCAACCTTATTAATTTGTGATTAGTATCCACATGCCAGAGAGACAGGGGCCCTCTCACAGAATATGTGCGGCGTACCACACATCCCAATCCATACATTCTGGACAGGACTCCTATCGAATCCACTTCATACATCGAAGCAGCTACTCTTCTCCACTGAATGTGAATCCCCATGGACTGAAGCCTGCCTTTGACCATTCGGAATCCAGCAGAGGGCATTTCATTTTTAATCTGGGCAACCAATCTATTGAGGTCTTGATCACTGAGATTACTGTATTTTTTTGTGGAAAGACCAAACTCTCTGATTCGTCTACTGACAGTGCGACATGAAACTCCCAGAAGTTTTGCAATGTAGTGTACAGAGAAGTTTCGTTCGCAAAGTTCAGACAAAGTCTCTATTTCAATGTTATATTTCGGACGCCCTGTCCTGCTAGCGAGAGTAGTTACTTCTGTCTGTGGGGCTGTATATTCGATTTGCTGTCTGACAAGGGAAAAGAGCTCCTGCAGGGCCTGGATGACTTGTGATGGCACATCAACATGTCTTGACAGGGTCTTAAATAAGTAAATTTCTTGACGACATGTAAATTCCAGAAAATCAAGATCAACTGGTGATCTTATGAGAGCTATTTCCAATTTGGACAGCAGTCTTGAAAGAATCTGAAATCTCAGAATTTCCTAAGAACACAAAGACAAATAAGTATCGGTAAGCAATCTTTTAAAATAATACTGTTAGTCTACGTTCCACTAATAGAATGAATGACACATTTACTTTACTTTTACCTGAACCATAAAAGTGTTATATATCCAGGGAATACCAAAAAGACACACACACACACACACACACACACACACACACACACACACACACACACAAACATATGAGAGGCTAAGGGAAGGAGCTGTGAGTGGGCCACATTTCTGATAAAATGATTGAAAATTCGGTTCCTGCAAATGCTGAGGTCATGTGACTCTTAGATCGCTATTAAGCAAGAAGTAACATGTTGTGAGAAAACAACTGAACTGACATAAAGGAAAATGTTAATATCTTTAACACATTTATTTATTATTTACACGGAGAAAAAAAATGTGTCTAGCTATTTTTAGTTTATAACATCAAGAGTTGGCTGTGTTACCTTATCTGTATAAGTTACACAAGTCAATTATGTAAAAATCTCCTAAATATTTAAATCACTTACATGCCAACTTGGGTCGGCCATTTTAGAAGAATCAGGGGTCTCATTTAAAAAGCGTGCGTACGCAAAAAACGGGGCTGGAAACGTGCGTACGCCAGTTCCCACGCAAAGGTTGTGATCTATAAAAAACAAACTTGACGGGAGAATGTGCGCACCTTTAAGCAAACTTTGAGCCGTGCGTACGCACATTCTGGAGACAAAGGGAATTGGCGACACCGATGGTGAGCTGCAGTTAAATGTCTTTTTGGTCACTTTTAGACAGAAAATCTAAAGAAAATTAAACATATACAGAAAGATAATACAAATATAATTTCACTCACCAAGCCTGTCACTTGAAGCAAATATCCATCCCTTCTTAAATGTCCGCGCCAGCGAGCGCGCTGGGCCGTTTAGTGAAACTGACGCAAATAACAGTTTAAATAAATAAAATATTGATTTAAACTATGTTTTACTTCTGATATAAACATTTAGATTAAATATGCCATTCAAATTAATGGAGTTAAGCACTTAAACATGAAATCATTACTGAGAAGTTACAACATTTTTATATTCAAATTAAGTCAATAGAAATATTTGTTGTGGATGCGATGCTTCTGAACACTTCCTCTGGCGTGCTGTGTTTAAATGTTTAACCACAGAGATAATTGCTTATCATGATAATACCAGATTGTCTGAGAAAATAGTTTAGTGCAAATAATGCCCAAGGCCGATCTGTTTCCATTAAAAATATCAATTAAAAATACAATTCGGCCAGTGGAAAAGACTGAGAAAAACTTTCTCTGAAATGTATTTTACACTATTTGATTTATGTATTCAAAAACAAGGCAAGGATAGGCAACTACTTGATTTTTATTAATGTAATGTGTCTTGTACCGTTAAACGTTATCACGTGGATGAATAATCATATGCAAATGATATGCAGATGAGGGTATGCATAGTAAAACGAGGCGTTGTAAGCTCCATATATGGTTATTTCGGGGTGGAGACGCATGTGCGCACAATCTTCCGCTGACTGGGATTTATAAAGTGAATTCTGCGCAGGTTCTGGCGTACGAACGGTTTTATAAATCCGAATATTTTTTGCGTACGCCTTTTTTGGCTTTTGGGCGCACGTACACTTTTAGTAAGGTTCCTACGCACAGTTTTATAAATGAGACCCCAGGTCAAAAGACATCCTTGTATCGAAAACATAAACAAAAAACACATAAAAAAGACATCAAGCATTTGTAAATGAACAATTTTGTGTTAATTCTACCTAAATTATACATTTAACATATAAACACGTGTGTATAACTTTGAAAGAAAACGTACCATCCCATATCTGTCCATATCTGTCATCCCGCTTTCTGTTTTGAGTGTCTTCGTTCGGAGAGAGCCAACAGCCAATCGCAACAGGAGGACATAATTCATGTCAAAGCAACCAATCAAAAGATTTTCAGGTCTGAGCCCCGCCCCTTAAAGTGTTAAGACTGACTCGTGTGCGTAAAGATTTCAGCTGCGCGCGTGTAGAAAAGAACTCGAGCGTGTGTTCAAATCTGCGCGCGCGTGTAGAAAAGAACTCGAGCGTGTGTTCAAATCTGCGCGCGCGTGTAGAAAAGAACTCGAGCGTGTGTTCAAATCTGCGCGCGCGTGTAGAAAAGAACTCGAGCGTGTGTTCAAATCTGCGCGCGCGTGTAGAAAAGAACTCGAGCGTGTGTAGAACCTGTCAGGACTCGCGGCTGTTATTTCTGCTTGCGACTTGTTAATTTGTGCGCACAATCATATTTTTTGAGAGTTCTGCATGTTTACATTTCACGTGCGAGCTTTGTCACGTTGCTCACACTGTTGCAATTCACTTGCGCGCTGTGTTTATGCGCTTGCGCTGTTTTGTCCACCATTTGACGCCATAGAAGAAAATGCTTTTTTAAAAGCTAAAATGAAGTTCCTTGAGGATAAATGGAAGGACATCGAAAGTGAGAGAGATTTCCTACGTCGCAATCTGACCAATACCTTACAACCCGTTATAAGTTATACTTAGTAATGTGTACTACAAATACTGTTGGCTCTTATGAGAAAGTGTTTGATATTCCTCATTTTTAATCTGCTCTGAATAAATGCTTCTGCTCATAATTGCTACTGTACAGTATATGGTCATCGCACTTTCACCTCTTGCACATTAAGAATAGCTTTTGACATGTCAAGCCACTGGCATGATTGGAGTCTTCATCTCATACAAGTGTTCAACAAGTGATATTAATGAACTTTTTACTGTGGAAAATGTACAGAGTCTACATTATAACATATCCTGGCATAAAAGGGCACAGTGTACTGTAGTCTGAGGCCTATCTGTTCTTGTTTTAAAGTTAGATCTTGTGGTGTTCGTTAGCAAAGGTTGCGGAATATTTACATTTAACAATGAAATCAAAGCTGGTAAATGTGGAAGAAATTAAATGTAATCTTAATATGATTTGGTTTGTATTCCTTATCAGCCTTGTCAGCAAAGGAAGACATGATGGGAGCTTCCTGCAAATCCAAATTTGATGATGCTGTATCACAGTCTGGGGTTAGGGTAAGGGTTAGGGTTAGGTTCACGGAAGATGACCTTCACACAGAAAGGGAAAAAAGGAAAAGAGAAGAGGAAAAAAAACATTGCAAAGTTGACTCCTCGTCCTCCTGTGTCTCATCATCCTCATCCTCATCTCAGTCCTCTTCATCCCCTGCACCCTGTAAATCCCATAAATCACAAGAGGAATGTATTTTAGATGTGCTTACAGTAATCGTTGAGTACAGTAGGGGTGTAATGGCTCAGATTACTCATGGTTCTGGTTTTATCACGGTTTTAGGGTCACAGTCTCGGTACAGTTCGGTATGTGCTATGTTCAGTAAAACAGGACAATCGAGGCTTTTTATTTGTTTGAATAACTAAATTAATGCTAGGTCTGACTATATAAGTGACTATATTATGATTGTAAACTAAGTATTACACTATTGATCCTGTTAAAGCTTCCTCAGAACATTGAAGATACCGACCCATCAATTCCCAGGTGGCGTAGTCATTACACTAGATCCTTAGTAATTCCTCTTCATGCCACATATAGTATTAGTACACTAAGTATTAGTTGTGATTGACGATCAGTTAAACTTCACAGAGCACATTTCTAGAGCTGCCCGGTCCTGCAGATCTGCCTTATACAACATTAGGAGGATCAGGCCCTTCCTATCAGAGCTACACAACTCTTGTTCTCTCCAGACTGGACTATTGTAATGCTCTCTTGGCCTTCCAGCATCAACTGTCAAACCTCTGCCACTGATCCACACACTAATAACACTATATCATTACAATCAACATCACTCTTGTGTTTATGAAGAGAATGAGTCAGTGTTTCAATATGATCATCATGTTTTAGGTGTAATATATGATCCTGTCAATCAAACTGAACAGACTGCATTCAGTCACTTCTGCTGTCTGGACGTGATGCTTTCCATCTGAGACACACAAACTTTTACATTCTTACACAATTACTGTCACAACGGCTGATTCTTGAGTTGTGATCATGTTTTATATTTTTAATAACATTTTCATATACAGTATATTTACACCATCGCCTATAAATGTAATGATTATGTAACAATTAGTGTCAGAACGGCTGATTCTTGATCTTGATCTTTTTTATTATATTTTTATATAATAAAGTTTTTAATCTCCTATAAATATAATCATCAGTTTAACTAAAGCAGAAGTGAAAGTGTTCCAGTCCAGATCATGTAACCAATCAGAGAGTGAGACTGAAACCCCATTTGCATTGTCAGGGTGGAGTGATTGTGATCCTCTCAGAATAGAGCAGCTCTGTCTCCAGAGACCATGTTCAAACCCCAAGAGCTTTATTTGACATTTACTGCTACATCAACCTTCTGAAAAGCACCTGCATCTTCATCTGTTAGTTGAATGATGTTGTCAGACACAAAGTGAACTTGTTGAGAAGCTTTATTGAATGTTGCAGCAAACACAGCAGATTGAAAGATCACACACATAGACACACACACACACTCACACTCTCTTTCAGTATTGAGTTGTAAATCACTACAGCTGCAGCACTAGACTCATGTGAATCCTGCCTGACACAGGACACTCAGATACGGCTCATCTTCAGGAGAGAAACATCAGCACTCAGAGCTCTTGTGGAACGAGACCTCATGAGGAGCTCCATCATGTGTTACTCTGCAGACGTACAGCTCTCCCGCTTCCCAGCGTGCTTTGCTGAGGGTCAGGACGCTACTGCGGCTGTAGCGGCCGTCCTGCTGGCTCTCTGCGCTGGTCAGAACCCCCTCGGTGACCTCTGACCCGTCCAGTGTCCAGCTCACCAGCGCCCCCTGTGGAGAGTAAGAGCTGAGCAGGCAGAGCAGTGCGGCTGAGTCTCCAGAGATCTGCAGAGAAGAGGGCGGCAGCAGAGACACTGAGGGCTTCACTGTGGGACCAGCTGCAGGAGACAAACACAACACATTCACAGCAGTTATAACTCTGAACATAGAGATATTCACCTGAACTGAAAATGTAACTCAATTTCAAACAGAGTTAAAACACAATTGAATCATACAGAATGAACAAAACACTGAATTATAAGCACAACATGAGCAAAAGAGATTCAGTATCATTGACTGAACTACAGAAAGCAGCAACATTTACATTCTGATGTCAAATCTCTTTTTCCATGTATGATTTCTACAATAAAAGATGAACTAAATATGAACTCAGTGTAGAAATAAATGAAGGAAAGACAAACCTGTAATAAACTGATTAAACTCATGAGACACAGTGTGGAAATATGTTTAGAATTTATTTTTTTGTTAAAAGAAATAATGCTTTTCTTATAACAATATAATTGTCTAGATTCAATTATTATACAATAATATCAGTAACACTTTATTAAAAGCCTTCATACATATTGCATTATACAAGTCTTTTAATTCATTTTGCATTGTTATACACATTATAATCTGCATTATGATCTCATGACTAATTGTAACTGCAGTTATAACACATTATAATATTATCTATTCATTGTTACACCGTCATAAAATTATAATACACCAAAACATTGACAAACAACCAATTTCAGATGTAACAAGGAATTTGCAAATATTATAATGCATTTTAACTTTTACAGTTATTTATGAAATATAAGGCATTATAATCATCATTATTGATACCTTTATAATGCATTATACATAAAGGCAAAGTAAAGTGTCACCACAATATCTAATAATCATTATTGCTAATAAAAGTTGTTCTTGTTTCCACTGTAAAACACTTTCTGAAATCTAAATTGTATGTTTTTATTAGGTGATTAAATAGACAGACTTACCGATCACCAGTTTAGTTCCTCCACCGAATGTGTACCACAGTGATACAATCTAATGAAACGCTCGTACAAAAACCTCTATTCCACTCGAGTGAACACACACTCCAGCAGAGAGAGAGAAACAACACTTCAACACACTGATATTAGAAGATCCTCAGCTCTTCTCAACACTCACTCATTCAGATTTGACTAAATGCTTTCTGATATAACACTGTTTAAAGAAATATATTTGATGAGCTGTGACCTCTGAGGTGACCTTTGACCTCTTTGATCATGGATGATGTTGTGGAGTTTCTCATAATGATGCTTCTGTTCTTCATATGCAGATCAATCATCATGATTCACAGAAAAACCTGCAGCTTCAAATAAATGAATCAATAATTCTGAACATTTCAGATGCACATTGTTTAATATATAATGACCTGATTATGAGTCCTGATGAACTTCATGCATGTGGAAAATGTGGGAAAAATAGACATCATGATAATATTTCCCAGATAGCAACATGTCAACATTGATTCCAAAGACCATAATGGACTTTTTTTATTATGACTCTAAATATAGTAAAACTGATTTATTTAGTTCTTGATTTCTCATTGTTAACATGCTTATAAAGGTGTAGCACAGAACTGTACTCAGAGAAACTGCTGCGTATGACATATGTTTAAAATGATCTACATTCATGATTCTCCAGACAAAACCTAGTGTCTTATCAGCCTGACAAACATAAACACAAATATTTCACAATGAATAAATATGTGCAATTAATAACTAAATGGTTAAATAACATTATTCTGAAAGTAAAATCTTCTATGTAGAGTTTATGAGTTTGTTATCAGCACAAGCTGTTGTAAATCCTGCCCACTTCTTTGCATTGTCAGCACATGCTTCAGTGCTCTGAGAGTGTTTATAGTGCTGTGAGTTTAACACTTCATGACTGAGAGCAGAACACAATCTTCATCATCACACAAGACTAAACTCAGGGTTCGAATTACGGGGGAGCTAAGGGGAGCTCGGCTCCCCTGAAAAGGACCTGGGCTCCCCTGAAAGCCTACTTTGAGACATTTAGGGGGAGCTCTAAAACACTGTCCATTTTTTTGTGTCGCATATAGATTTTGATTTTCTGTACATTTTTTGTACATTCTGTACAAGGGAAAACTCCTTTTCTCGAGAATATTGAAGCCTTTATTTTAAAACGTATTGCAGCAGCACAGGCGAGAGCATCAGAGCACCGCTGATGGGCTGTGCTGAGGCAACTGCACAAACCAATGGCGAGAAAGCAGAAGCACGCGATCCAATAGGAGCGCTTGGCGACCTGCCAGACTCTGCGCGCCAAATAGAAGAGTATAAATACAGAGAAAACTCGCCATATGACAGATCTAATCGACTGAAGCGAAAACACCTGACGTGAGAGAAATAGCACGGCAAGGCAACGCAGTACTCGTTCCCTTATCTCCGAGGTAAGGGAACCGAGGTTACGTAAGTAACCAAGTACGTTCTGTACTGTTTACTGTAAAACTATTGTTTTAAATGCCCGAACATGCACCAAAAGCGTTAAAATCAGTCAGGGAGGATCGGAAAATAGGGCTCCCCCGAAAGCCACTTTGTAATTCGAACCCTGACTAAACTACAGCAATGAACACAATCAACATCTTCATCTGGACCATTGCACTGTTTATTCAAGGTTGTTACTTTTTTATATAAATATAATATGTTGTTTTGATCATTTTAATATACAAACATTGTTTTCTTAAAAGGTGATTAACAAACTAATTGACTTTCTTTTCTCTTCTTCAGAATCCAGAGGAGTGACTCTGACTCAACCTGAAGTTAAAACTGTCCAACAGAGTCAAACAGCAACAATAGAGTGTAATATAGTTGTAGGAATATACAGCACCCACTTATACTGGTATCAGCAGGGCCGGTTCTAGACATTAGGAGGCCCTAGGCAAAATTAATGTTGGAGGCCCCCCACCCCCAATAAAAAACACTTGAAACAAATATGATTCCTAACCTTTATATTTATACAACATTTAATTTTAAATGTAGTATATTTTTACTTATACAGTACATATGTTTGGACAAATTACTATTTTTAATGTTTTTGAAAGAAGTCTCTTATCAAGCCTGGATTTATTTGATCAAAAATACAGATTTATTTGATCAAAAATACAGAAAAATAATATAGTGAAATATTATAATGGTTTTCTATTTTACTATACTTTAAAATATATTGCTGTGATGCAAAGATGAATTTAATGTCACGTGATCCTTCAGAAAACTTTAATATTCTGATTTATTATCAAATGTTAGAAATTGTGCTTAATATTTATTTTATAACCTGTGATACTTTTTTTCAGGATCTTTTTATTTTTAAAAAGTTGTTTTAAAAAAGTCTTCACTATCACTTTTTATATATTTAACACGTTCTTGCTGAATATTCCTGTTTTTTTTCTTTTTTTTTCTGTTTTTTTGATCAAATAAATGACATGACTGAGTCAGAACGCACCGCGTTCCTCGACGCGCCGCTTTCCCCTGCCGGCCTCTTCGGAACCTCGGTCAAAGATTTCGCCGATAGGTTCGCTGAGGTGCAGAAAGCGACCCAGGCCATGAAGCACTTCCTCCCGAAGCGCTCCGGTTCTGCAGCAGGCCGTGCGAAACCGTCTGCTCAGAGCTCACAGCCTAAGCCTCCGCCCGCCGCCTCCTCTTCTCAACGCCGCCAAACCCAGAGCTCGAGACCGCGCTCTCGCTCATCCGGCCGCCGCCCCGCCCCGCCCCGCCCCGCGGCAGAAGATTGCGTTGAAGCCAGAGGCCCCGAAATCGTCCTAGCACGCCTAGGAAAGCGACGGTGTCCAAGTCCCGCTGCGGCCGGACTTCCACCAAAGCTTGCCGCTCGTCCAGTTCCAGGAAATGTGACTGGTCCAGCGTATTTAGCAGCCAACAAGCCGGTTCCATTGCCGCTTGCCTGCACACAAAAGCCGTTTTTACGGCTACCCAGATAAATCCCTTAAAGAGTGTATTTTCTGGTGTCCCGGCCACGGCCGACGGTGTTTCATGTGTAGAAAAAATGCCCACTACTCAGTGCCCATTCCTACACAAAAGCACAGCCCTTCACACAGGGCTCGCGCACATAAAATCGACTCAGATCGATTGCGCTTCAAATGTAGCAAACGTGCCCACTACCCAGTGCCCACAAACGCTACTTCCCACATGTCTCACGGTCCCTGTAAATACAGGACCAGTATGCATATGCTCTGCTCACGCGAGCAATGCTGTAAAGGTGGTGTATGTGCCCGCTGCTCTGCGCCCACGCCCACACACAGACATGAAACTAGCCCAGCCCTCCCCCTCTCAGCTAGACACTGCAGAGGAGTCGAGCGCGGGCATTCTGCCCGCTGTTATCAGCGCGCCCCCTGCCTCAGATGTCATGAGCGCGACGCTTATGTAACAGCACACAAAAGCCGCTGTATCGCGAGCCGATCAGAGCGTGCTTCGCATCCAGCCCCTAGCTACTCGCGCACCTGCGTGGGAAAAGCTTCCCGGGTTTCAAGATGGGTGCTGAACATCATAAAAGAAGGCTATTTGCTGCAGTTTCGCCGACGCCCTCGCCGCTTCATGGCGCGCGTCGAGACCACGGTAGAATCGAAAGTAGCTCATCTACTTCGAGCCGAGATTCTGAAACTGTTGAGCAAAGGGGCTATAGAACCCCTATCTCAAGCTCAAAGCGAAGGGGGGCTTTACAGCAGATACTTCCTGGTGCCCAAGAAAGACGGGGGTCTCAGACCCATACTAGATCTGCGGCAGCTGAACAGAGCGCTTTTGAAGCGCCAGTTCAGGATGCTCACAACCAGAAAAATCCTCGCGCATGTCCGCCGAGGGGACTGGTTTGTGTCAATAGATCTAAAGGACGCGTATTTTCAAATACAGATAGCGTCACGTCACAGGCAATTTTTGAGATTCGCCTTCGAGGGCCAGGCATATCAGTACACAGTCCTGCCTTTCGGCTTGTCCTTGGCACCCCGTACATTTACGAAGTGCATGGACGCAGCGCTTGCACCCCTCAGATTACGGGGCATACGAGTGCTGAACTATCTGGACGACTGGCTGATTCTAGTCCAATCTCACTCAGAGCTCATAGAGCACAGGACCATTTTACTCGATCACCTCGAGAATCTCGGTCTCGCAGTGAACTGGGAAAAGAGCTCGCTATTCCCCAGACAGATTATATCTTTTCTGGGAATAGAGCTGAACTCGCTGCTAATGACAGCACGCCTGTCATCTCAGCGCACACTGGACATTCGGCGCGCAGCCGGCTCGTTCTGCTGCGGCGCGATAGTCCCTCTCAAAACATTTCAAAGGATGCTCGGTCTGATGGCCTCAGCATCTTCAGTTCTCCAGTTGGGCCTTCTGCGCATGCGCCCACTGCAGTTCTGGCTCAGAAAGAGAGTACCACGCACAGCGTGGGCCTCCGGTCGGCTTCGCGTCAAGGTCAATCAAGCGTGCATTGCAGCTTTGAAACCTTGGGAGGCAAAAGACTGGTACCAATCAGGTGTAAGCCTGGGGACTTCCTCGAGAGTGATGGTGGTGTCCACGGACGCATCCACCTCGGGATGGGGAGCGCTGCTCGAGGGCAGACCGTTTTTTGGCCAATGGTCAAAGCAGGAGAAGCTCTTACATATCAACTGCCTCGAAATGTTGGCAGTGAGCAAAGCGCTCACGCGCTTTTGTCCCCTCATAAAGGGACACCACGTGCTAATACGTTCAGACAACGTCTCAGTGGTGTCCTACATAAATCGCTCAGGTCCCTGACTCTGTACAGGCTAACCAGGCGCCTCCTGATATGGGCCCGCAGCAACCTGCTCTCGCTGAGAGCAGCGCACGTGCCAGGGCTCCTAAATATAGGGCCAGACAGACTGTCCAGGAACCAGGTTCCGACAGGGGAATGGTCTTTGCACCCACAGACAGTCCAGCTGCTGTGGAAGAAATTCGGCAGAGCGGAAGTAGACCTGTTCGCGTCTCAAGAAAACGCTCACTGTCCAGAATTTTTCTCGAAGAGCAAGGACGCGCTGACCCACGAGTGGCCTCGCCGTCCTCTCTACGCTTTTCCCCCCGTCTCCCTCCTGACTCAGGTGGTAGAATGGGTCAGGGAAGAAGGATGCTCAGTGCTGCTTGTAGCCCCACTTTGGATGAGCCAACCTTGGTTCCCAATTGTGATGCAGTTAGCGAGCACCGCCCCGTGGCCAGTGCCTCTGAGGAGGGATCTCCTCTCTCAAGCCAACGGCTCGATCTGGCATCCTCACCCAGAGCTGTGGTCCCTCCACGTGTGGGCCATCAACGGGTACCCGCTGACCTCCCACAGGGAGTGTTAAACACTATCACACAGGCCAGAGCTCCGTCTACGCAACGTCTTTATGCCTCAAAATGGTCAGTGTTCTCTAGCTGGTGCACAGCTCGTGGTGTGTCACCCCTGCATTGCGGTGTGACAGAGGTTCTCTCCTTCCTACAGGAGCTGTTGGATAAGGGCAGGTCCCCTTCCACGCTCAAAGTCTATGTAGCGGCCATAGCAGTGTTCTCTTCGACCACGCTTGGCCAGTCTATTGGAAGGAACGATTTAGTCATTCGCTTCCTTAGAGGAGCTAAGAGACTGAATCCTCCCAGACCTCCCACAGTCCCTATATGGGACCTTTCTACGGTACTGGAAGCCATGAAAGGTCATCCATTCAAGCCCTTGCAGGAGAATGATCTTAAACACCTGTCTTTCAAGACGGCGTTTCTTCTGGCTCTCGCTTCAGTGAAGCGCATAGGGGACTTACACGCGCTCTCAGTAAGCGCGACGTGCATGGAATTTGGGCCGAATGACTCTAGAGTTATACTCAAACCTAAGCACGGTTATGTTCCTAAATCCCTCAATACACCGTTCAGAGCACAGGTCATTTCCCTGTCTGCTCTGCCGGTCTCTGAAGGAAATATGGACGAAAGCTCCCTTTGCCCAGTCAGGGCGTTAAGAGCTTATGTGTCTCGCTCGTCTGTTTTCAGACAGACGGAGCAGCTCTTTGTTTCGTTCAGCGGGCGTTCTAAGGGACTAGCCGCTTCGAAACAGACCCTATCCAGATGGGTAGTGGACGCAATAGCGCTAGCTTACACAACCAAGGGCATGCAGTGCCCGCTGGGTGTCAAAGCGCACTCCACGAGAAGCATGGCTTCATCGTGGGCCTGGTCAAGTGGGATTGCCTTGCAAGATATTTGTATGGCGGCAGGCTGGGCCTCTCCGTCTACATTTATAAGGTTTTACAACCTAGAGGTTCCCGCACTACAGGCCAGACTACTGTCGGTCTAGTATGGCCAAATCTCATAACTGGCGCTGTCAGTTATGCAGCTATTTGAGTATTGCAATCCTTGCTCTATGCTGCCACAGGGAAGATAGTGGCTAAACCCCCCTCTCTTCCAGGATTCCCTGTGAGTCCCCTGGGTGATTATGTACTGTATGAACTCCGGGCTGTCGCCCTTGAGTCTATGGTATCAGATCTCAGCACGCACAGCGTTTTACAGTAGGTTCCCCTAGCGTATTCTACGCAGTACGAGAGAATCTCTCGTAAGAGAACGTACTCGGTTACTAACGTAACCTCGGTTCTCTCTAGAGAGAGGAACGAGTACTGCGTATCCTGCCGTGCCTGCATGCGCTCTGGTTGCTTCGACTATGAAAAACCAGAGATATAATGCCTGCGAGCGGTATTTATAGACCTAAGCCACGCCCGTCTCGGCGGGACGTGATGCAGAGGGCGCGAAGCGCCCTCATTGGGTCTGACGTCACTCTAGGTCTAACTCGATAGGCTTAAGCAGTTGCCAGCAGACCAGCCAATAGGGGCGCGAGCTGCCTCGCCTATGTCTGTATGCTGCCGCAACGCGTTTTACATTAATACAAAATTAAGGATAATTTTTTGGCTTCAGTATTCTCGTGGAAAAGGATTTTCCCCTAGCGTATTCTACGCAGTACTCGTTCCTCTCTCTAGAGAGAACCGAGGTTACGTTAGTAACCGAGTACGTTTCACGATGTTTGTGCATGATAACATTCTCCTACATTGGTTCTATTATTCTGTATTAAACAGCAGACTTAATATTTAGTATATGAACCGTTGTTCTGTGCTCTTATATTTATCACACAGTTATTTCACACAGTCGTCTGTGGATGAGAGTCTGAAACGAGGACTGGTGGGACGCTGTCCAGGTGAAAAAGATGTAGTATTAAATGTATTAAAAATATGCTTGAAATTAAAATAGTATGTTTATAATACATTTGTATTCCCAACATGCTTATTTGAAGTGCATTAAAATATATATTGAATTGATTTTTAATATATTTCTAAAAAGTACACTATAAGTACATTGGTAATAAATATGCTCAGTTACACTTTTAAGAAATATGCTAACCACAAGCATACTTTTAGTAAAGTTTTAGATATTTATGTATTTATCATTTTAATAATTTGAAAACACGTTTTACATTTACAGTGTACCAACTTACAATGTATTAGCCTATAGACATTTGTCAACTATTATTAAGCATTGCAATAAGCATACTTTAAATTAATATGATGTTCACTTTTACTTGTTTGTACTTGTAAAAGGCTATCTAAAAGGCTGTTGTCCATTATACGTTTGTACTACTGAAATTCCCACAAGGATTTCAACATCATATTATTTGAAATGCATCATTAATACATTCTCCAAAGATGCTTAAAACAGTTTTTACTTGTTTAAATTCAAACAACACGTGTAACACACGACTAAAGCTGATTGGTTCCAGAGCCGTTGAACGGCTGTGATTGGTTGTTATGATAATGAGCTCGCACCTCAGAGCTTCTGTTGATCAGATGTGCTGTGTGTGCGTCATCTCTGCGTATGTTACTGGAGTGTGATTAGATTTAGAAGTAAACATTTAAACCGTTAGATTATATAGAGGATCGTGTCTCTTTAGAGGACTTGGAGAAACCACACGACTCATATGATTACGCCTGTTTCATATGGGGTGAGATTTCGGTCACAATTCTGCGCGCGCAAGATCACATTTTGAGCGTGCAAAAGGGCATTTCGCACGCGCGTGAACTGAGTTTTGCGGAGAAATGTTCGTCTCGCAGATAAGAAAATATTGCGAGCGAACGAAAATCAATTTTGCATTTAAAATAAATATTTGGATATGCGCGGACGTTCTCTTTCGCGTGTGCAAAGTTTCACTTTCTTGTTCCTTTCATACCAGCCGTGAGCGCTCTCTAAGCGCAGACAGCTCGCTTGCTCAACACAACCCAACGTTACAATATGCCATAATTCCAGCCAATCAGAGATGAGACTGCTAAATTCTGATTGGCTGGCTTGAAAACCAATCACAAGACTCCCTGCATCACCTATACTCTTTGACCGACTGCGGAAGAGAACTAGTGCAGTTGAGTTTATTATTTATGAAAAATATTCAAAAACTTCACTGTAATTCACTGTATTGTTGGCAAATTCAGTTGACACATCACTGATGTCCTGATGGTTATACTACAACACTTATTTTGGGAAAAATATATATTTTACATTATATATACACTTGTAAATGTATAATTTTTATGATTTTTATGAAAAATATTCAATAACATAACTGTAATTCACTGTATTGTTGCCAAATTCAGCTCACACATCACTGCTGTCCTGATGGTTATACTACAACACTTATTTTGGGGAAAATATATTTTAAGTTGTATATACAATTGTACATTTATGATTTTTTATGATTTTTATGAAAAATATTCTAATTTACTGTATTGTTGCCAAATTCAGTTCACATATCACTGCTGTCCTGATGGTTATACTACAACACTTATTTAGGCAAAATATATATTTAAAATTGTATATACAATTGTAAATGTAGAATTTTTATGATTTTTATGAAACATATTCAATAACTTCACTGTAATTCGCTGTATTGTTGCCAAATTCAGTTCACACATCGCTGCTGTCCTGATGGTTATACTACAACACTTATTTTAGGGAAAATATATATATTTTAATTTGTACATACAATTGTAAATGTATAATTATTATGATTTTTATGAAAAATATTCAATAACATAACTGTAATTCACTGTATTGTTGCCAAATTAAGTTCACACATCACTGATGTCCAAAGTTATTGAATATTTTCATAAAAATCATTTAAAAAATCATAAATTTACAATTGTATATACAACTTTAAAAAAAAAAATTCCAAAATAAGTGTTGTAGTATAACCATCAGGACATCAGTGATGTGTGAACTGAATTTGGCAACAATACAGTGAATTACAGTAAAGTTGTTGAATATTTTTCATAAAAATCATAAAAATTATACATTTACAGTAATTGTATATACAATTTAAAATATATATTTTACCAAAATAAGTGTTGTTGTATAACCTTCAGGACAGCAGTGATGTGTGAACTGAATTTGGCAACAATACAGTAAATTACAGTGAAGTTATTGAATATTTTTCATAAAAATCATAAAACTTCTACATTTACAATAGTGTATACAATTTAAAATCTATATTTTTCCCAAAATAAGCGTTGTTGTATAACCATCAGGACAGCAGTGATGTGTCAACTGAATTTGCCAACAATACAGTGAATTACAGTGAAGTTTTTGAATATTTTTCATAAATAATAATCGTAAAAAATAAGCAAAACGATATTTATACAAAATAAGTCTTGTAGTATAACCATCAGGACAGCAGTGATGTGTGAACTGAATTTGCCAACAATACAGTGAATTACAGTGAAGTTTTTGAATATTTTTCATAAATAATAAACTCAACTGCACTAGTTCTCTTCCGCATGCAGTCGGTGATGCAGGGAGTCTTGTGATTGGTTTTCAAGCCAGCCAATCAGAATTTAGCAGTCTCATCTCTGATTGGCTGGAATTATGGCATATTGTAACGTTGGGTTGTGTTGAGCAAGCGAGCTGTCTGCGCTTAGAGAGCGCTCACGGCTGGTATGAAAGGAGCAAGAAAGTGAAACTTTGCACACGCGAAAGAGAACGTCCGCGCACATCCAAATACTTATTTTAAATGCCAAATTGATTTTCGTTCGCTCGCAATATTTTCTTATCTGCGAGACAAACATTTCTGCGCAAAACTCAGTTCACGCGCGTGCGAAATGCCCTTTTGCACGCTCAAAATGTGATCTTGCGCGCGCAGAATTGTGACCGAAATCTCACCCCATAGTTTCACACATAGGCTTCTCCATTTGCAGTGTGTATGCGTCGCAGGAGCAGCACGACTATTGTGTTTCCTCCTCCACGAAGTGCCGTCCATTATGTCGTGTTGTTGAGGATCTACTGTGTAGTTTTCTATTAATTATTTCCCCAAAAACACTCACCCTTCAGTAGATCCAGACTATAACTGAAAGTTTTGAGTTTTTCTTTGTTCAGTTTGCACACTAAATATGGGTTGGAGCTCTTCATTTTGAACACTTAAAGTGCACCAGATTTATGAATTTAACATTAAAATGCACAACATTTTCTTCCAGAGGAGGGCATGCCCCCGAACCCCCTGGAGGACCCGAGGTCACCCACCACAGTTTTACTAAAACTCCTGTGAGAAACACTGGTACTGCTCTGCCAGAGCCGCTTATAGCTTGTGTTAGGACTCATCACTGTGGAGTATACTTCAACTGTTTTAATAAATGACTATTTTTTTTGTTATTTCCTCTGTTAACTCTCACTCGTTCCTACTAAAATAGGAGTTGGTATATATATTCAAGGGCGTGCAAAAGATGGTTGGTGTTTATGACCATATGTAGTGGGCCGGTCTGGGCCAAAATGCAACCACTAACTATGCATCAATTCTACACTCATTATTTAAGTTCATACTTAGATCAAATGAGTAGACTTGATAACATCCAGTGTACTTTTGGACACCACTACAAATGCCTGTGTCCCAAAATAGTGCCTCTGTTTAATAGTATACTATAGTGGACTTTGACAACTTCACACCAACTACATATCAGCACTGTTGCATCTTAAATGCTAATTTAATATAAATAAAATGTCAAAATACATATTCTTGTGTAACATTATTTGAAAAACATTTAGATAATTATATTACATTTAAAAAAAGACTAAAATGTGATTTCATAATACATTTTGTTTTGTCAACCACATAGTTAATAGGCCATTGCCATTTAGAAAGCTGAACCTACAATTACATATAAACGTCATACTTATGCCATATTTGTTTAAGCCATTAATAATCCAACAACAAAGCCCTATACCAATAAATACTGATACATTTAATTTATACACTTATGAAAAATTATTTTATATTGAATTAATAATTTGTATAGTATTTTTAACATGCAGAATTGCTGCTGTGCAAAGGTGTACAGGTGTACAGTAAGTCAAATATGATGATTATAACTTGATATATGCAAACTACAAATTCATACATTTTAAATTAAATCCTATAGTAATTTTGGTCATCAATTAATTAATTCATTATTTCAATTACTCTAAAATTCTAATATTTTTAATAAAATGAAATTTAATAAACACCACTGACAGAAAATTACACAAAATAAAAAAGATAAATGCCTGCAGAAATATCTTATTGTGAAACTCTTTAAATAAATGTAATATTGGCCAAACATTCCCTTCTACTATCCACTTAATCTTTAATGTTGCATTATTGTTTAATATACAAATACTACAATTACTAGCTTAACATACACACGGGTATTTGGACAAAACATGAAACAGAACAAAGGTTGAAACTTTTATTTCCAAAAACAACAATGAACAATTATTTGCAAGTTTAAAATAAATACAAAACAAACAAAAAAGTATACATATTTATATGTATATAATAAATTTAAATATCAAATCTAACTATTGACCTTCCTTTATAAAATGTACCAATCATAAATGAACATTCATTTAAACATTAAAACTAAAAACTACAAATGCAATTTCACAATTAACTGCAATAATTATAATCTACTACGATTAATTATAAAAACTTAAATTAACGTCACATTATCATTATATTAAACTTCCACAAATTCCTACATATTAAACTTTTATACTATTTTTGTCCCTAAACTACTACCTATCTTTAACAAACTTAACCAACTATTTTAACACATTATAACACTAATCTCACTGAACGACACATTTTACTTAATCTCAATTTTCCTAAATATTTACTAGCGTTCCAAACTTTAAAAAAAATATTATAATAACTTGCAATATTAACAACTTTTTTTTTTTTTTTGTGATTGTGATTTTTACACCATTTATCACTTTTTCTTCCCTGGATTTCTCAAACTTCGGTCACATTTGGCATGCTTTGGACGTGCTCCCACCTCTTTTTCCACAGTTCCTTCAACAGACTCTTCACTTCTCTTACAATCAGTCATGTTGCCCTTTTCATCCACTTCAACCTTCTCAGTCTCCAACTATCCAACTCTTCACCAGTTTCACTCCTGAAACACTCCTCAAGCATGAGATCATCAACAAACTCCTGAGGGGTGCTGCAGCTTGCAGTCGGGCCTGAATCTGTTGCCCGATCCATCTCGTTAGTAAAATGCTCCTGCAGTAATGCGGTTTCCTCTGCCCTTTAACTGGATTCTGTCCTCCACAAGCAGCTTGGACACCAGAACATCCGTGTCAAAGAACCTTTCGATCTGACAAGCATTTAGAAGTTGACACAGCACGTAATCATCAATTGGAAATTCAGTCATTTTCCCAGTAAAATCTTCGATAGTCACTTTTGCACACAAAACTGCAACAACACCCCACACTGTTGACATCTTATTATTGCAGTGTCAAGGTTAACATTTGGCAAAACATGTCGCTTTGGACACATGTACTCCACTTTCACCTCTGCGGTGACAAGCTGCCCTTCAAAGACCTTCACGTTGTTTACAATGCCATGTACCTCCATATCAACATCTAGCAGAGTTACTTTAGACTGTGCTGTAGTGGAAATGGACGTTTCTCCACCAAACTGCCTCACGGACACATTTGTCAAGTAATAGCATTTTCCATTGTGCTAAATTTCGCCGCCCCATACACACAAACACACAAAGCGATACCGTGTGTTTTGTCTGCCACATCATAAGATCTTTTCTGCATCTTCTGATGGGATCTTGTGACACACACTTGGTCTTCAGTCAGTTGAAGAATCTTCACCGAGACATTAACCTAAAAATTCCCAAACAAACAACAAAGTACTGAGTTCCATATGACAACAACACACTTACACATTAATACAATTTGATCTATATTTTTCTGATCTAATCAGTCAAATCTTTACTTATACAATTAATAAATTCCCAATTAATAAATTCCCAACATCAGCTATAAATCTTTTAATGTTTCATCCACATTTAAAATAAGCAAGATATTCTTAGCAAACAGTATTATAACATAAAAAAAATACAATCTGTAATATGGCAACATTACATGCATATGACAGAAGCAAAAGATTTTCTCTCAAATGTTTGTTTTACGTTAGACATAACCAGGGCTTAATTTGAGCCTGAACACGCCGGAACATGTTCCGTCACCTCCGACGTTGGATCCAACATTGGACAAAAACCTCGTCATATATTCGGGTATGGGATTGAAACTAATTAAAACTACTGTGGAAACAAAGACACCTACATCTTGGATGCCCTTGAGGTAAGCTAAAACATACCAAAATTTAATTTAAAAGTGAACTATCCCTTTAACTTCTTCATATTTTTGCAAATACCCTTGAGATATCGTGATATAATTTTGAGACTATATCGCCCACCACTACAACCCTCATATTTTTCACATAAATTGACAAATTAGCAAAATTAGTATTAGTGTTAACAATAATATTGATGCATCTTTGCAGTTCTACAATTTAAAATACACTACTTTTGCCATTAATTACATTATGTAGGTAAGTTGACATAGCAACCACGCGCGGCTAACATTCTGTCTCAATAATTTGTTCCAAACTGCGTGGTACTGTTAATATGTGTGTCATGCAATATCCACTCCTCGCCGCCTGGTGGGAGGATTTTTTGCCTGAATACGACAGTAACTACGTCATGTACAACCCCCGGAAGCGTTAGACATTTAGAGCTTTCATCCCTGAGGTGTTTTCAGTTCACCACAACTCTCGGAAAATTTGAGAGGCTTTCAACTGGTCGGCGGGCTTCATCTATGCTTTCGACATGAATGAAAGGTAGGTGGACATGAATATATACCTTTTATCTTGGTACTGTCGAAATTTCATCGAAATCCATGGAGGAGAATGTATTTAACTAAATCGCGGAAATTTGGTAGTCACATTTGTGGTGGGTAGACTAGCGAACGTCCTGTCAGATGCACTGCAGGCGTCGCTCTAAAAATAAAAAATAAACATTGTCTCGATTTTAACTCATTCTCACCATGTTTTCCTTGAAATGATTACTGATGCTATGTAGTTTATGTATCTCATGGTTATCCTTACATATATTAATAATAGTTTTAAGTTTACATCACTTCGAATTACATTACATACTGAGGACTAGCCTGTAACTCTGTCTAAATTAATATGCTAACAATTTTTTTTTTGTCTTGTGTACCCCCTAAGCCTTTTTGTCCTACCCCTCACTCATACGTGTTGATGATTCTTTAAAAGTAGAACGTAACACAACTTATTATTAAATGAAAATCATTTTATTTAATCTCCTTAATTTGAACATTTAATTATCAGGCCTTTTCTTCTTGAAATTTCCAAGATAAGTAAATATTCTCAGTACTTCCAAGTTGGAAATACATTATTAAATGTTTCCACATACACTTTGCAATGTCAGTGCATACCCCTGGTTGGGATGCATACCCATGACTGCTCTAGCTGAATACAGCAAATCCTCACAATTCATAACTGTGTACATAATGTAAAAGTGGCATTTCATTGGATCTATGAATCATGATGATGATTTATTTATTATCCTTTCGGAAATTTGTTCTGTACCATACAGCACATCTGATACACTTATATGTAGACAGTTTGACAAAGCAAAAATACACACACACAAAAAACCAAGCCCCCTCCCCAACCCCCACATAGCTGGCACAGTAAAGTATAATTGTGCATACTGTGACAATCCAGCCGGACAGAAAGTGCATGGTGCTATTTAAAGTGCATAGTGCTATTTAAAGTGCTGTCCTGCAGGTAACCTCTTGTTCATCAGTTTAATGCTGGTTGGAACGAATGACATACTGGCCCGATTTGTTTTAAAAGAAGGTAACCTAAACCTTCTCCCCGATGGCAACACCTCGTATGCCTTGTATAGGGGATGTGACAGATCGTTACTAATTGCTTGACCTTTCTTCAACACCCTTCTTTCACAGATAACAACCATACTATCTAATTTCTGCCCTGCAACCTTGCTGGCCAAGTTGACTATTTTGCTCAAACTATTTTTGTTCGTCACCGACAAAGAAAAATACCAAGCAACACAACAAAAAAGTAGCATGCTTTCCACAAATGAGTGATAAAAAAGTAACATCATGTCTCCATCCACTCTAAATTGTCTTAATTTCCGCAGAAAATGCAGCCTCTGCAGCCCCTTTTTATAAATGGCATTGGTATTGCTGTTCCATTGCAACTTGTCATCTATTATTGTGCCTAAGTACTTATACTCGGTCACAATCGCTATATCCTCTCCATTTATCACCATACACTCATGGGACTGATTCCCAGTTCTGTAATCTATTATAACCTCTTTTGTTTTATTTATATTTAGATGAAGATAGCTAGACCTACACCAGTCTGCAAATTGATCCACCCAGGCCCTGTAGTTAGACTCATCTCTATTTTGTATTAACCCCACTATTGCTGTGTCATCTGCAAATTTTATTGTAAAATGCTCAGATGTGTCACTTTTACACTCATTAGTGTAAAGAGTAAATAATACTGGTGAGATGACACTGCCCTGTGGTGATCCTGTATTGGTCATGATCGGGGAAGACACCGCTTCATTTACCCTAACACACTGTGTTCTCTCTGTCATAAAGGATTCAACCCACCTAATTATGTTAGGATTTACCCCCAACTGCTCCAGCCTCTCCATCATAATATGGGGCCTGATGGTATTAAAGGCGGATGAAAAATCTAAAAAGAGAACCCGGGCATATCGTTTGGGCTTGTCCAGATGGCAATAGATATTATGGAGCATGTATAACAGGGCATCGTCTGTGCTCCGCTTATTTCTATACGCAAACTGTAATGGGTCCATTTTGCTTTGCACACCATTTATAATATGTTTCAGAACAATTCTTTCTAGGCTCTTCATCACGATTGATGTTAGGGCAACTGGACGATAATCATTTAAGTCAGCTGGTCTTACTACCTTAGGTACTGGTACTATGAGTGAGGATTTCCAGGCCTTGGGAATGTAATGTGTGTTTACTGATATTTGAAAAAGCTGGCAGAAAATGAGGCTCAGTTGTTCACTACACTTCTGCAAAACCCTTCCACTTATTTTATCAGCGCCTGATGCTTTTCTTGAATCAATTTTGTAAAATACTCTACGCACCTCATCTGCTGTAATAGTTGGAGGGGTACCATATTTTAACTGCTGTCTAATGGCATCACGCTCCCTAAGAAAGTCTGATGTTTCAAATCGTGCATAAAAAACATTCAATTCATTTGCAAATGCTTGATCATCTCCTTTAGTAACTATGTGCCTTTTCTTCTCTTCCTTCCCTGTCATTGTATACATCCCTTGCCATGCATGTTTCAGGTTATTCCCCCTCATTTTCGTTTCAATCTGACTTTTATATTTCTGTTTACAGTCATTAATTTTTAGTCTAATTTCCTTCTGGATTTCTTTCATTTTAAGCATATCTCGCTGTTCAAAGGCCATCTTTTTCCTATACAGTGCAACTTTTAGTTCTTTATTTACCCAAGGTTTATCATTTGGAAATGTCCTAAAAGTTTTTTCTGGGATTATACAGTCCACACAAAAACGAATATAATCAGTCACAACTGAATTCAACTCTTCCAAGTTCTCACTGGTATTCACAAAAATGTCCCACACAGTACAGTCAAAACAGCCTCGAAGGCGTTCAACAGACTCATCAGTCCACTGTTTAACTGTCTTTATCTCGGGTTTGCTGGTCTTGAGCTTTTGTTTATACTGCGGGATGAGCTGGATTGCGTTGTGATCCGAATCTCCGAGGGGTGGTTTTGCGTAGCTCTTATAAGCATCTTTAATGTTTCCGAAGCATAGATCTAATGTTTTTTCCCTCCTTGTCGGGCAATTAATGTATTGATAGTAGTTGGGCAGGGCGCTTTTGATTGAACATCCATTAAAATCTCCGAGAACAAATTTCGGCGCATCCGGTGCCATGTTTTCTAATTTAGTCATTGTGTCGTAAATCTTATTTGCCGCGACCTTAGTATTAGCGCGGGGATGGATATATACCACAGTGACAAACACCTGACCAAATTCCCTCGGTAAATAATAAGGTCTTACCGACAGCGACAATAGCTCAATGTCCTCCGAGCAATGAGAGTCTCTTACTGTGTAGTTTTCACACCACCCCTCATTTATATAAACACACACTCCCCCCCCTCTTCTTTTGCCGGTTACCTGTTCATCACGGTCCAGTCTAATAGGGTCACTAAACCCTGTGATCCTGAGTGTCGAATTCTCCACCGTGTCTTTAAGCCATGTTTCCGTGAAGCACAACAGACAACTTTCCCGATACTCTGAGAAGTACCTCACAGCGTTCCGTAGCTCCGTAAGTTGCTTCACCAAGGAGCGGGTATTAGCCAAGATGACCGTAGGAAGAGGTGGCTTGCTCCCCCGTGCGCGGACTCTACGCCGTACGCCCCCACGCCGGCCTCTTTTCCTCGAGGCTGTGGATGTCCGTGTACACTCCGCAGGCAGGTCGACTGGGAGGTTTCCGCTGTGCAGATCCCTTAGTTGCCAGAGTTGATCCCGGGTATAACGTAAAATCCCATATTTTGTGGCAGCAGCAGACACATAACCTCCCCGGCTCAATGAGGGCACGGTCAGCAGCAACAGGTGGATCGCTAAGACGATAGACAAAAACTGCGTAGCAGAACTCATCTTGACTTTGTTGGCTCACTTATAACTTGGGAAAGCACCCACTTTCCCAACGTGTAGTTCGGGGCCTATGTGATAAAGAAACGCTTACATACACACCATCAAACAAACATTTCAGACGTGCTGAAGGCACCCGTCGCCACAGTGCAGCGCCGGAAGCGTCATGTGATCAAAAAGTTATGCTTGCATGTTGTCTGTATCAATTTGATTTACTATTTTATTCAAAGTATCCTGCAACACATAAGCCATGTTGATTAGTCCATTTATGTCCAATTTCCAATGTCGACTAATATTTGATGTTATGTCTTTACAGCTAATTATGAAAAGAAGAAAGGGGCCCAATACACAGCCAGGTCTAGCCAGACAGCACCTCCTGGACAAGTACAGTGATCGACCATCTCCTCATTTGATCCAAAATGGACACATTCTATTTCTTTATGTCAGAGCAGAATCCAGCAGAGCTGCAACTGCAAGAGAAATAATAAGATACATACCAGAAATGACTGAAGAGCAGGCAAAAAATAAAGTGAAACTACTTGTTGAAAAAACTTTGACAAAATACAGAAAGCTAACTAATGACAGAGAATTCAGTCAGTTTAAAGGGGTATGTAGCCAAAGATGTTGTGGAATCTCCACTACCACCACAGTTCCCCGTTCAAAGTCTCCATCTGATGAACACCAAGTTCCGAAACTTAGTCCTTTGAAGACAAGAGTTGCTAGAGCCAATTGTCCTTCTTGTGCCAGATATAAGGAAGCTCTGAAAAACATGAGGCAGAAACATCTGCAGATGCAGAGAAGCAAGTACCTGGCAATTAAGACACTCATAGCACAGCAGAAAAAGAAGGGAGCAGTAAAGATACTTAATCAGAAACTGAAAAGGAAAGAAAAGCAAATATCCGACTTGAAAAATCTGTTGAACTCGCATGAGGCTGAAACCATTGCTAAATTAAAAAAACAATACATAGTGAAAGCAAGAAGTCAAATGCGCCTGAAGAAATCCCTTACACACATGAGGCGAGAGGTCAAATCAAATTCTGTTGATGATTTGGAACAAAGATGCTGCGAGTTCAAAGAAAGAATTAATTCAATGAACAGTGAGATTCATGATCTTAAGGTCGAAAACCTTCTTTTGGGAGAAAAAATCCAGGATTTGTAAAGTAGAAAAAAGCTTACAAAAACAGACGCAAAGTCATACTCAAATGAAATGCGATTGATGGTGTTTGACGCAATATCCAATCAGGTGCCCACTGCCAACATCCACAATTTGATTAAAAAGTTTGGACTGCGCTTCACCATTAGTTTAAGTGATGTGCCAAAAAGGGCTACTGTGGAAGCCATGACCAGAGAATTGGGGGCAATAAGTGACCTCCAGACTGCTGAAGCACTTTTAGCGAACACACACTCTACCCTGGGTTTTGATGCAACCACACAAGAGGGAATCCACTTGAACAGCAAACATTTCACCACCAAAAAGAACTGTTATGTTGTTTCTGTAGATGAACTTCCAGGAGGCTCTGCTCAGGATTACCAGATCCATATTTGTGACTCCATCAGTAACCTTGCAAATGTCTACTGTCATTTTTTTGAGGCAGACTACGAAAACATTCTTCAAAAAATGATAGGGAATATATCAAACACGCTCACTGACCGCTGTGCTGCCAATCATGCGGCCATTCGCTTAGTCTGTGCGTCTTGGAACAAGGCCCTGAATGAGCTGAATTGCAACCTTCATCCTCTGGAAACAATCGCTTCAAAGACAAAGAGTGCTCTGAAGGAGATCGAGAAATCCATGGGGATTACTGGGAAAATCAAGGGGAAAGACTGCATTGGGGCCAATATTGTGGTTCAGATGAATAAAATGAGGTACATGGATGGCAAGGGTGACCCTTGTGGCTTTAAGATCTTTCTGAATCACAACAATTTCCCTCTTGGCCTCATACCACGCTACAGAGGTAATCGACTGCACATTCTTTTCCATATATGTGGGATATTCTCAAGTCATCACGCTGCACTAAAGTCACATCTCTGTGGAGGAACATCCTGTGGAGGCCTGCGTGCTAGCATACTGGAAGACTTCGACTCTATAGCTGGTCAGGTTGAAATGCAAGTTCTGGGTTTGCTTGGGAAATTACTGACTGGACCCTGGATGACCAAATTCTACACTGGTACAGATGACCAAACTGATTACATTAAATGTATTGAAATTATCAAAGAGACTGTGCAGAACCTGAAAGATCAACTACACTCACCTGCTGAATTCCTAACTCGCACAACAGACCTCTTTGGAAATCAGCTGAATTCTTCAGACAAAATCCTTGAGAAATTGCAACAACCACCGAAAGACACAGCCATGTTCACTCAAATGATGGAAAGCTGTCTGAGAGCAGTCATTTTAGTACTTGAAAGGCAGTATCAACAATACTTTGTTGATCCATGGACAGTGACGGAGAAACTAAAACAAGAGACAACCTCAGCAAGATCACATAACATGGATGCTGAAGAGCTGATGGGGATGTTTAGTGCGTTGAAGAAAGCTCCAAATGCCACCATCTGCTACTTGTCCTGTAAAATGAGAGCACGGAAAAACAACACTGTGGACTATTTGGACAGTTTAGACAAGGAAAAACAAGAGCTGGTCATCAGGAAAGCAGTGAGGCTGGGGGTAATACAAAGACGAAAGAGGAGGAAGAAGCAAGGAGAGCTACAGGAGGAATTGCACAAACGTCAAGCCACAAAAGAAAGGAAGAGAAGTGAACAAGACCGGAAAGTGTTAGAGAAAAAGATTGAAGAATTAGGTGCAGACAAGATCGAGGAAGCGTTTCCAGAACTCCCAGAAGAAAAAATTAGCTTGATCAAGGAGTTGTTGAGTGGCAGAGGGGTGGGGGCATTTATATGTCATGCGTGGGATTTGGGGGGCAACAGAGTAATTTTCAATGGGAAAATTTAAACTTTCCATGTTAAAAAAAATAAAAATACACTGTTGGCTATTGGGCCATGAGTGGGGAGGGGTATGAATGTGATGCACATGACACTGATGTGTCCATCTATGCGATGGCAGCAGATGTCATCTTGGATGACTTGGTTGTACAATAGCCTGTCAATAACCAGTGATCAACCAGCACAATCACACAGATACTGATAGTGTAACGCGCTGCGTAAGGCGGATTCAAAAGGAGCTCACGAAGACAGAGATACAAATAAGTAGCGTTTAATTCCAGAGGAAGAGGGTACACACACCAGGTTACAACAGATAATACCGGACAATAAGCTGAATGCAGACAGGAACTTAAATACACAGGAACTAACAAGATAATTAACAGGGCACAGGTGAGTGAAATTACTAATTAAACAGACTGGGGAAAACCGGACAAAACCAAAATCAACAGAAGACAGGGGAAAACGATAACAGAAACACTGAAAACTCTAAAACAGAAATCAAAACTACAACATTACTCCCCCCTCCCGGTAGGCGCATCCGCGCGCCGCAGAAAGACAAAAGGGGTGGGAGGGTGGGCGCCCTGGAGGCCGACGGGGGAGACAAGGCAGGAAGCCTCCAGGGCGGAGCAGACTGAGGGCGTGGACATGGCGGAACAGACTGTAGGCGTGGCCACGGCTGAGCAGATTGTGGGTGTGGCCACAGCGGAGCAGACTGTGGGCGTGGCCACGGCGGAGATGACCCCTCGGGCGTGGCCACGGCGGAGATGACCCCTCGGGCGACCATGGCGGTGCAGACCGACTCGGGCGACCATGGCGGTGCAGACCGACTCGGGCGACCATGGCGGTGCGGACCCCTCGGGCGGCCATGGCGGAGAAGACCCCTCGGGCGGCCATTGCGGAGAAGACCCCTCGGGCGGCCACGGCGGAGAAGACCCCTCGGGCGGCCACGGTGGTGAAGACCCTTCGGGTGGCCATGGCGGAGAAGACCCTTCGGGTGGCCATGGCGGAGAAGACCCCTCGGGTGGCCATGGCGGAGAAGACCCCTCGGGTGGCCATGGCGGAGTAGACCCCTCGGGTGGCCATGGCGGAGAAGACCCCTCGGGTGGCCACGGCGGTGAAGACCCCTCGGGTGGCCACGGCGGTGAAGACCCTTCAGGCGGCTACGGCGGAGAAGACCCCTCGGGTGGCCACGGCGGTGAAGACCCCTCGGGTGGCCACGGCGGTGAAGACCCTTCAGGCGGCCACGGCGGTGAAGACCCCTCAGGTGGCCATGGCGGAGAAGACCCCTCGGGTGGCCACGGCGGTGAAGACCCCTCGGGTGGCCATGGCGGTGAAGACCCTTCAGGTGGCCACGGTGGTGAAGACCCCTAAGGTGGCCATGGCGGAGAAGACCCCTCGGGTGGCCACGGCGGTGAAGACCCCTCGGGTGGCCGTGGCCCCTCAAGTGGCCAGGACGGAGGCCTGTAGCCCCCCCCCAAAAAATACTTGGGGGAAGTCCCGGGTCTCAGAAAGGGCTCGGTGCTGGGCAGCGATGAGGACTCGGTGCAGGGCAGCAATGAGGACTCGGTGCAGGGCAGCGATGAGGGCCCTGTGCTGGGCAGCGATGAGGGCTCTGTGCTGGGCAGCGATGAGGGCTCTGTGCTGGGCAGCGATGAGGGCTCTGTGCTGGGCAGATCCAGCGATGAGGGCTCGGTAGATCCAGCGATGAGGGCTCGGTGCTGGGCAGATCCAACGATGAGGGCTTTGTGCTGGACGGAACCAGCGGCGAAGAGGACTCTGAGCTGGACGGAACCAGCGGCGAAGAGGGCTCTGAGCTGGACGGAACCAGCAGCGAAGAGGGCTCTGAGCTGGATGGAACCAGGGGCGAAGAGGGCTCTGAGTTGGACGGAACCAGCGGCGAAGAGGGCTCTGAGCTGGACGGAACCAGCGGCGAAGAGGGCTCTGAGCTGGGCGGAACCAGCGGCGAGGAGGGCTCTGAGCTGGATGGGACCAGCTGTGAAGAGGGCTTTGAGCTGGACGGAACCAGCTGTGAAGAGGGCTCTGAGCTGGGTGGAACCAGCGGCGGAGAAGGCTGTGAGCTGGGCGGAACCAGCGGCGAAGAGGGCTCTGAGCTGGGCGGAACCAGCGGCGAAGAGGGCTCTGAGCTGGGCGGAACCAGCGGGGAAGAAGGCTCTGTGCTGGACGGGACCAGCGGTGAAGAAGGTTCTGTGCTGGACGGGACCAGTGGTGAAGAAGGCTCTGTGCTGGACGGGACCAGCGGTGAAGAAGGCTCTGTGCTGGACGGGACCAGCGGAAAAGGGAGATCCAAGCCAGGTGGAACCAGCAAGAAGAACCTCTCTGCAGGCGTGATGTTCCCAGTCTCTAGCTCGGCGGCGGGCACGGCACATACTGCTTTGGTCTCAGCAGATTTGACGTGAAGCGCGGGCTCGGCTGGACTGGCGTTAAGTGCAGGCTCGGCTGGACTGGCGTGATGAACTGGATTGGCTGACATTCCTGAGTTGTCGGAGATTACGTTTTCCTCGTTCTCAACGACTCCCACAGTGAGGGAGGATCCGCACACCCACAAAGCATGGTCAAGGAACTCAACGAAAGAAAGGTGATCCTCACCTAACACGCGCTGAGGATGTCATCCATTCCACTCCAGAAGTAATGTTTGAGCGTATTTTCGCTCCAACTCGTCTCATGATAGAGTCCCAGGTAAATCTCTACATACTCCTCCAACGAACGACCATTCTGGAAAAGGTAGTCCTCCATATTAATTTTGTGGTCCGGTATTCTGTAACGCGCTGCGTAAGGCGGATTCAAAAGGAGCTCACGAAGACAGAGATACAAATAAGTAGCGTTTAATTCCAGAGGAAGAGGGTACACACACCAGGTTACAACAGATAATACCGGACAATAAACTGAATGCACACAGGAACTTAAATACACAGGAACTAACAAGATAATTAACAGGGCACAGGTGAGTGAAATTACTAATTAAACAGACTGGGGAAAACCGGACAAAACCAAAATCAACAGAAGACAGGGGAAAACGATAACAGAAACACTGAAAACACTAAAACAGAAATCAAAACTACAACAGATAGCCTGTATATTTGTTGTACCAATCATTAATTTTAAGTATGGAAAGCGAAAAGAGTCAACCAGCACAATCGCACAGATACTGATAGCCTGTATTTGTTGTACCAATCATTCATTGTTAGTATGGAAAAAAGAATGAATATGAATGTATATTTGCAATTTCAGAATGTATAAATATGAATTCACAATTAATAGTGGTGTGTAAAGTTGTCTTCGCTTGTATTCTGAAAATAAATGTTTATGAATATGAATGAACGCTTATTAATTAGAATTGTTTTCAGCGCGTTACCATGGGTCTGATGCCCATTCCAACTAAAACAGTAAATGTTCATGATTTCATTTGAAAGAGCTAACACAATTCAACCTTCTGTTAAAATTTCATTAAAATATCCGATAAAATTAGGAAGTTACAAGCAAAAACATGTGAATAATAAGCATTTTCGGTCACATGCCTTCTATTGTAATTAATGTATAATATTTTAATCTAATCCCCGATATTATAAATATCATAACTTTCTCAATCCTCAACTGATTCTCACAATCCAGGTGTCATTGTAAAGGGAATTTTCAGCTCTGTCTAGTCATGTGATCCATTTTGATCTTAGGGGTGTTTGAAAATTTTGTCATCATACCTACATTATGCAATAACTAAAACGCCTAATAACATAGGACTGCAGTACAATTGTCTTACTACACATTAGGTACATACACTCACAATTTTTTTTATCCCTCAAAAGTAAACAAATAAGTACAAACTTAACTTTTGCCAGCACCTTTAACGTTATTTTCCTTATCCAAACCATGTACAAACATAAATATCTTACCCTTTGATACTCGCGGGGATCCTTCAAAATGTAATCAACTTTCACATCTTCAACAACTTCATGCAGCGTCTCATCGAACACAAAGTCCAGCTGTCGAACACACCTTATTGATGAAGATGAATTCACCATAATGTCCATGTCTCCTAATAATAAGCAACAAGCAATATATTACATTTCTACATGAACAAATATTTCACATTACACCTAATTTCACTTTGTATTGAACTAAATCTCAATCCTTCACAAAACAATTATTGACTGATACAATAAAATAAATAAATAAAATCCAATTATATCTAATATATTAATAAAAAATAACATTAAATATATTTCATTTATAAAACACATAGTACATATTAATTAAAACAATCTCCCTTCCCTTAACAATTCAAACAAACTTTTAAAATTATTACTATGTTGTAATTATTATTTAAAAATATATTATATCAATTTATACAATTTAAATTATTTTATATCCACATTTGTTTAAAAAATGTTGTGCCTTTAAACTTTTGTACAATATTCATAGATTACATTATTCTATACATTTGTTCCTCTACCACACTTTTACTATACTACATTTTTTGGGGCTACATTAACTTACTTGTAATACTTGGTAAATGGCAACCATTCACATACATAATTAAGGAACAATCCAATAATTTGATGCATTAGACTATCATAGCAGTTATCACTACCAATCAGTCACAACTAATTTAATAAATATTCCCTTGTCAAGCCCTAAACACAATTGAGTCTACTGCGTCATTACCATGTCAATGGTTTATACAAGTATTAAATCAAACAGCATTTATCTGCTACTTTTAAAGGAGTCATAATGTTGTGTTACCTTGGATACCCAAATGCTCTATTATAGTATTTTAGGCACTTCTAAAAAAGAAAAGTGGAAAAAAAATCAACACAGAGCCCCTCAGACCCTTATTTCTAAAGGCATTATTGTCTCGTGAGATCTGATGCGATGTTTTGGCTGTCGTGGACGGTCATTATAATAATGCAAATGAGGGGCGCGTTGATTGGTTGCAGGAATGTATTTTACTACTTCCAAGCGGTACAAAAACATAGACAAAATACTGCAATAGCTCAATAAATGTGACGGTACTTATTGTTAGTGAAATTGTAATCACAACCAAAGAAAAAAGAAAAAATACACCATTGCCAGATACATTCTTACAGAAGCCCCACTAACTGAAAGCTATTTCAAACTGCATGTTTTGCATGAGTTTGGCTAATAATGTTTAGTGGTATATTGTTTTCATACTTGCATTTAAACAGTTTTAGCCACTGAGCATGGACTCCTGTACCGTCACTACTGTAGCTGCTAGTGTAAAACAAAGTGGAAAGATGTGGCTAGCATTCGTAGAGTCCATTCCCCGTGTTTACCTCGAAGGTAACGTTACATACAATAGCCGCATTAGGAGTTAGCAGCTATTTGTTAACCACAGTAGAGCAATAAAAACACAGTCTTACCTTTTCAATTTCTGGCAAGTCCCTGATGGTTGGGATGGCACCTTTTCCCAAACGGAGCTTCGAGGCCAAGTTCGCCTGATACTGCCCCAAATTTGTAAAAGATTCCGGTGTAAAATGTTTAGCGCACACACCTAACGATACGCCACTTGAAAGAGTTGTTGAGACAGCGTCATTAAAAATGAATTTCATCCACTGTTCCCTGATAGTTTCGTCCGTTTTTGGTAGATAAAACACATTTGCATGTTGTTTGTGGCAGTCACCCACAGAGCATCTCAGGTGTGCACTCGATTTCTCCATCTTTCTCGAGTCAACTAAACTGAATCTGAGGGGGAGAGGGGGAGAGGGGCGGGCTTCCCGCGGCATAGGTTTGCGGTGTCCATATTTGGGATATCCTCCCCCGTCTTGACGTCAAGAAGGGGAAGAAATCAAAATCTCGTTTTTTCGTGCGCGTGCACGTGGCCTATTTTACAAACCCCGAGGTAAACAAACGCTTCACTTTTAAATATCGGCTTCCCGGCCAGTGTATAATCATTATGCAATCATAACATACATTGATTCTCGTGGAAAAGTGAAATTTCTACATTATGACTCCTTTAATCATAAGCCAAACAGTTGCAACTTAAATTTTAATACACACCTTCAGCTTCTCTATGTTTCATACTTTCACATTCAAGATGTATATTAATTATTGATGTGACAATACACAAAACTATCAATCCAATACAAAACTCAGTTTTGAAGTCACAATTCAGTACAACAGGGATGCAAAATCTAAACAATAAATATATATTTTTAGTCTATTTAGTCTTTAGTCAAAAATTGCAAATTAGATATCTCCCCCATATTGCACAGCCCTAGTACATAACATGATTTATTAATTACTTATCCCCACCTTTTGATTAACAATACACCTGCATAATCAAATTAATCAGATTGAATGGATCATGACAAATATAGCTGAGCTGAGGTACAGACAAAATGAAAATGATCGGTTAAAAAATGGGCTGAAATATACCCATGTTAAGAGGCTCGCTGCGGAGTCAGCAGTAGCGATGTACAAACTGTTGAGGGCAAAGAAAAGAAAAAGAGAAGGTACTTTTCAAACAAGTGGCGCATTGATGACTAAGGGAAAAAGAGGGAATAGTTAGCCTACCTTCGCTTTATTTTTATTTTTAAATAAGTGTGACTTCTCCTAGGGGAAGTGAGGTATGCCGTAAAGCAGTCGAATTTTGTAGTTCTTTTTGTGCTCAGGTTACTGTAACGATCACCAGCTGGAGTGCCACTGAGAGTCACCAGAGGGCACTCCACACCAGACTGATCACATCACAAACTCAACTTCCCATCATGCCGCTTACCTGGGACTGATCGCACATACACCTGCAGCTCATCCACACTCATCTCATCCACCTGCAGCTCATTCACATACACCCATATAAACCTCTGTCACTCTTCAGTTCACTGCGAAGTATTGCATTGCCCCGGCGTACAATTTCTGAGCGTTTTCCCTGTGTTTGCTGAACTGTTACTGACCTTGGATTGTTTATACCGACTTCTGATTTTTCTGCTGCCTGTCTTGACCCGGATTGTTCATTGGACTGTGATTCCTGCCGCCTGCCTCGACCCTTGCCTGTTTTCTGTTTCTGCTCTGAGATTATCTACATTGTTCTGTCTGCCCCTGATTTACCCTGCCTGTTGATTATTCTAATAAAGCTGCAATTGGATCTTACTGCGTCCTCCACATCATTACAGTTACTACCCGAACCCCGAAGCTCCGTAGTGCCAGTAAAAAGCGATACAGACCCCATCAGGCTATGGCAGACGTGTCATTCAACCTATTGTATGTCGATGTACCATCACAAGGGTCTTGGAAATATATTATGAAGGTTGAAAAACTCCATGGTGTTGCTTTAAACATTTTAATATGGTCCAGGCAATATGTGCATTTGTACTAAACAACAGATGTTGCAGTAAACAACATTACAGTGATCATCTTCACTGTAATAGAATTAAAAATGACAAAACTCAACCCAGTCTCTTTTTGTTAAATTTCAGTTTTATCAATATTAGCCATTATAAAAGTAGAAGTAAAAGGTACAAGAAGCTGTACAATAAGAAATAAAGCAAACAATTCAGTCAAACATACAAAGTCAGTGCTCTAGTCTAACCTTACATCGGAAAGTTAAATAGCTTAAATATATAAAGTTATGAAGCTTCACTCAGCCCTCAGCCAAAACGATTGGCCAGGGAACAAATTATAGATTCATGAGACCAAATATCGCCCGTTAGATACTCAAGACGAATTATATCTCATGTTTAACCACTACAGAGACGTCAGAGGCAAACGTCAGAACGACTAGCCGAGGAAAGGCTGTTCCAGGCGGGGTACATGAGCGCCGAGCGCCCGGTGATCACCTGGATCTCACAACCTGGATCAAATGTTCATAAATCTTTATAAATAAACCACAGATTTCAGCTTTAAACAACTACAGGTAACACTTTAAAATACGGATCCTTCGTTAATGAATAACTACACAGGAACAAATGAGTAACACAATATTAACAATCTAGTAACTACAGTTAACTAACAAGTAACTCTGATTAACGAATTAGTAAGTAATAGCACACAGATTTAAGTGGTAGTTCACTATTAACTAATCAATAACTACTATTTTTTAATACTTCCCAGAGAACTACTGAATTTTTTACAGATTTAAGTGGTAGTTCACTAATAACTAATCAATAACTACTATTTTTTAATACTTCCCAGAGAAATAATGAAAAAAATTCACAATTCATGCAAAACTTAATAACTAATGCAGGAAAAATTACTAGCACTAGATTAACATTACTGCTAGATACTGTACACTAATTATCAATATGTAATAGCGTAGCAGACTTATGATTTGGGAAAGCTGTCAATAATTAGCCTATGCACTGCTGTCTTTTAGAGAACTATTCATAAACTAAATAATTTTTAAGAATTGTTTTTATAAATGCACTTGTCTGGAACACTTACCCTGTGGCCGATTTTCCGGCATTCCTCTGGACTGGCTTTGAATAACTAGACTCATCATGGTGAGTACTGGAACATACTGAGTCATCAGCCATCCAAATACCAGTTACTTTATTATTTAACCTACCTCTCAAAATTGTTTTTATGTATGTCTCTTTGTTCATATGTATACATATATATATAAATATGTGTGTGTATATATATCCTGTGAATGATTAGATGATTCTACCCTTTCGGGTTGGCTCTTCATTAGTAACTGCAGCATGGAATCATGATAACTAGTAATGACTCAAGTGTTAATGCATACTTTTTATAGGACTTACAAATTATTTGGATCCGTATTCTAAAGTGAAGATCATGTTAACTAACTAGTAATGACTCAAGTGTTACTACATACCCCTATAGGAACTACTAATTATTTGGATCCGTATTCTAAAGTGAAGATCATGTTAACTAACTAGTAATGACTCAAGTGTTACTACATACCCCTATAGGAACTACTAATTATTTGGATCCGTATTCTAAAGTGAAGATCATGTTAACTAACTAGTAATGACTCAAGTGTTACTACATACCCCTATTTGGATCCGTATTCTAAAGTGAAGATCATGTTAACTAACTAGTAATGACTCAAGTGTCTCAAATGACTCAAGCTATAATAAAATAACTGGTATTTGGATGGCTGATGAGTCAGTATGTTCCAGTACTCACCATGATGAGTCTAGTTATTCAAAGCCAGTCCAGAGGAATGCCGGAAAATCGGCCACAGGGTAAGTGTTCCAGACAAGTGCATTTATAAAAACAATTCTTAAAAATTATTTAGTTTATGAATAGTTCTCTAAAAGACAGCAGTGCATAGGCTAATTATTGACAGCTTTCCCAAATCATAAGTCTGCTACGCTATTACATATTGATAATTAGTGTACAGTATCTAGCAGTAATGTTAATCTAGTGCTAGTAATTTGTCCTGCATTAGTTATTAATTAGTTTTGCATGAATTGTGAATTTTTTTCATTATTTCTCTGGGAAGTATTGAAAAATAGTAGTTATTGATTAGTTATTAGTGAAATAACACTTAAATCTGTAAAAAAATTCAGTAGTTCTCTGGGAAGTATTAAAAAATTGTAGTTATTGATTAGTTAATACCCAGACAGCAGACGACTCCGAGCCGGATCCGTCTCTAAACCGGCAAATCCGCGTTACAGTCACGTCCGTTTCACTGCTGTAATACGGATCCAGCCCGGGCCCTAGTTTTAGTGCGCGGGAACAACCGTCGCGAAACAGATTCGGGCCACATCCGTGATACGAGCGCGCGATTTTTCTTTCTGCAGCAGAGCGAAGGAGGCAGCCAGATCGGTAACTCGGTATCCTACCTCCAAAACTTCACCAAGGTAAGTTCCATAGTGTGCTCAAACTGCTATTAATGAATTAATTTCTTGATTATGTTGTGTATTCGTTAACTTAAAATGTTTTTTTTTGCTCCTTTGATCGGTTTTGAATAGTATTAACGTTAGCTGACTCTAATGTTATCAAAGGGAGAGCATGCTAATACGAAGATGGTCCAGAAGACTGTAATTAACGAATATATAATTGACGAATTTAACTGCTTCTATTTATTATTATGAACCATTATAAATGTCTATTTTTTTTAAATGTGCTGCGTGGTTATGTCAGTGATAGCTTGCGTTAACGTTATGTTATGTCAACCCTTAAGCTAACTTAGCTAAGGTCTCCCGCAGACCCTCATTTTAAAAGAGATTTTATATTAACGTTACCTGCCAAAAGTTTAAAAACGTTTTTGAAATAAGTATAGTCTGCTCTCCAAGACTGCATTTAATTACAACTGCAGTGACTGTGCAGTCCGTCATTTTTTTTTTTCGTAACATTTTTTTTGTGTTTTTGTGTTCAAAATGTACAAAATTTGCATAATGAGCGAATACATCATGAATCCATTTTCCAAATCGTGTTTTTCTCTTTCCCTGAATATCTATGTTACACCTGTAATAAGTGTTTATATTGGGACTATTTTAGACTGGTTCGTGTCTCAGGACCTGCGTGTCTAGTCCATCATAGAGAGAAGTAGCTCCGGCTACAATGTTCTTCCGCAAAATGCATGCAGTTCTTTTTATTAACCACTAGAGGACTGCAGCTTTAAAGGGTTATTTCACCCAAAAATGAAAGTTCTGTCAGTAATTACTCACCCTCATGTTGTTCCAACCGCGTAAGACCTTTGCTCATCTTCGGAACACAAATTAAGATATTTTTGATGAAATCTGAGTGCTGGGTCACTTCCACAGGCTGCTAGGTGGCCCAAACTTGCTGGCCCAGGAAAGTTATTGAAGAGATCGTTAATATAGTCCAAGTGACTACAGTGGCTCAATCTTATATATATATATATATATATATATATATATATATATATATATATATATATATATATATATACACATACACATATCTACATAGATACAGACACATTGTGTATCTCCCCATCCAGAATGTATACTACATGTTTTAAAGACAATAACAGTTTAATTACTTTTCTGTTTGCCACAATTACTCTTTTTAGAAACAATGAAAAGAAGGGAACCACCTTTAACAAGCTCTGGAGTCAGACGGAGGGCTCGTATTTCCCTTGAGAAACGACTTCATGACATTGCAGAAGACTGTCTATTAGAATCAGAACCAACTCAAACTCACACAGATTCCATCACAAATGATACACAAAGCAGTAATGACTCTAGACTCCCTCACACAGATGACCATTTAGATTCTGTTTGCACAGATGACATTGGAGAAGTGACAGAGAGACAACATGTTTCAGAGCCTGACTCTGAATCAGAATCTGAGTTTGCAGATGAGCCAGTCAGCCTTGTTGAAAGTTTAGCCAATTGGTCTGTACAGTTTGGTGTTTCTTTAGTAGCCCTCACAGCCCTTCTTAGTTTGTTGAGATTGTACCACCCAGAACTGCCCAAGGATGCTCGAACCATCCTTAAAACAAAAACTGAATACAAAATCCAGCAGAAATGTGGTGGTTTGTATTACTATAGAGGAATCCTGACAGCTATGCATAACACCATAAGCCAACTAATTGGAAAGATTGCAGATGGCTTTACTTTTAGATTGCAGATAAATATTGATGGCTTGCCCTTATTTAAGAGCTCTAATTTACAGTTATGGCCCATTTTAGGACTTTTCTTGGGTTTCAAACTGAAAGAACCAGTTGTCATTGGGCTTTTTAGTGGTACAAAAAAACCAAATGCCCCTGATGAATTTTTGAGAGACTTTACCGATGAGTTAAAGCAGCTGCATGAAGGCTTCTTTTTTAGAGGAAAAAAGGTTTTCATTGAACTGGATTCTGTTATATGTGATACCCCTGCTAGATCTTTTGTAAAAAACACAAAAGCTCACAATGGATACCATGGTTGTGATAAGTGTCGCCAGCCAGGTGTTTATGTTAACAACAGAATGACATACCCCAGAAATGACTTTGTGTTACGGACTGATTTATCATTTTCAGACAGAGTTGACGAGGAGCATCATCATCATGGACCACATGGATTTTCTGGTCTAGATGTGGGCATGGTGACTAGATTCCCTTTAGATTACATGCATCTTGTGTGTTTAGGTGTCACACGGAGATTGTTAAATATTTGGCTCAGGGGTCCTTTGAAGTTTCGCTTGTCCTCCAGTCTTGTTGATCAGATTTCTCAAAGTCTAATTCAGATGCGTGCATACATACCAGTTGAGTTTGCAAGGAAGCCGAGGTCTCTGAGAGAGCTAGACCGTTGGAAAGCTACTGAACTAAGACAATTTCTGTTGTATACTGGCTCTGTTGCTCTGGCACCATATTTAGATTGTGATGTATATAATAACTTTATGTTATTGTATACTGGTATTTGCATCCTTGTCAGTCCTCAGCTGTGTTCTTTGTTTAACAATTATGCAAACACGCTACTTACAACATTTGTAAATCATTTTGGGGAGCTTTATGGAAAAGATGCCTTAGTGTATAATGTGCATGGCTTGGTCCATCTGTCAGCTGATGCCCAACTGCATGGTTCTTTAGACTCTATCTCAGCTTTTCCATATGAAAATTACCTCCATAAACTGAAAAGGTTTGTGAGAAAGCCAGAATTTCCTCTTGCACAGGTAATAAGAAGGTTATCAGAGGTTGAAGACATCAAGACTGTCGAGCTGCCCTGTAAAGGTTTAAGAATGCAACATTATGTTGGACCTGTTCCTGACGGCCTTCAAGCTACAGCACAGTACAGGCAGCTGCAGACTGAACAGTGGTCAATGAAAGTTTCCACCGGCGATAATGTTTTTGCTGTAGACAAAGACATTTGTGTTATCTATAACATTGTTCAGTCTGTCGATGGCATATATATAGTGTTTAAAGTTTTAACACAGATGGAAAATTTCTACAACTATCCAATGAGCTCGGATTTTCTCAGAGTATTTATTGTTTCTCAGCCTACAGGACCGTTTAGGGTAGCCAAAATATCCCAGATCTCTCACAAGTGTGTGCTCCTTCCTTACAAAGATAAATTTGTTGTCATGCCCTTCTTGCACAGCCAAAGTTATAGTGCACAGATGGATTAGTTCTAGGACATAGCAACATTGTGACGGCCCAGATCCGGCCCACATCTGGCACATATGGAATGATGATGTTAACAGGCATATTAAGGCTGAGATGAGAACAGATTTTGTGGCTCAGATAAAGTCCAGGTCTGGTTTATTTATTTTCTCTTGGCTGACATGTGGCATTGCTATGGCCTGCTTGTCATCCAGATCTGGCAAACAGGAGTGGACCACCCAAGGGTCGTCATTCAACACCACATGTGGACTAGATCATCATTCCTTGTGGGCCGGATCTGGGCAGTCACAATGTTGCTATGTGGGTAGGTGGGGCTGTAAAAGGTGAGGGTTAAAGAGCAGAGTAGTAGGAGACAAAACAAAATTTATGCTGACTAAAGACTGACTTAACACTCAGAATTGACGAAAAGCTGACGAAGAGCTGCTGTACTCCACAAAGGTTTTCTGGAAACTTTTGGATTTTGACAATGTAGGGTTTTTGGATGATTCCTAAAGGCAACAGTTTTGAGATTTGGTGAGTGTGATATTCGTGCTTTTTTTTTTCTATATTAGATTTTTTTGGTGCATACTACTGTGGATGAGAAGAGTTTTACCTTGTGATGCATATTAGATCTAGCAGACCAATCACAGCGCTTGCGTCCGCGTAGAGTTGACACGTTGTTACATTTTTGGAGAGGTGCATGTCAGGGTATGCGCGCTACACACAGCCTACGACGTAGCTACGGCGTGAGTTCAACGCTAACTGTTAATCTAGTAATATGGATTCATAAAAAAATGCTAATATATTTATTGAAGGAAATTGTCAAAAGAAGTGTTGTCTTATGGACAATCTCTTCAAATATGTAATTTCTTTTTTTAGATGTTTCTTCTCATCGAATTTATGGAAACAAAGACAGTCAACATCATATCTGAGTCATGGTTCAAGGATGGTGTCACTTGGTGGCCAAATTATAGAAGTGACGAACGTGTAAATAGAGCCATCCAAAAATGTGAAGAGCCAGGAGCAGACTGGAAAAAGTTTGATGTCCGAGTCCTTTCCAGATCTGGTAAGGATCTGCTTTAGAAACAAAATTATGTTATGAAATACACCAACTTTGTAAACCAACTTAACAGATTTTTTTTTTTTTTTTTTTTTGTTAATCCTGATCAGGTGATTACCTTAAAGCAAGAGACAAACTGAGGGCCTCACTAACCTGTAATACCTCAGAGTTACAAACAGATGAAGAAGAGGAAGAAGTCATTAGGAAAAGAAAAATTAAGCCAAGGTTTCATATTCCGAGACTGACACATGCATAATTTAGAAATATATTTGTTAATAATAGAGTAGTGTTGTTATAAGTACAGACTTTTGATACCAAGTCAATATTGAAATTTTAAAGAATCTGATCAACAACCCTCAAAATGCTAGGGAAAGACTGTTATCGTCACATTTTTTTATTTTCAGTACCGACTTGGTACCAAAGTCGGAACTTGTTTTGACAACAGTACTATAGAGCTCACATATTAGGTTGTGCAAACATATTTTTTGCTATGGTGTAATTAGCTTTAATTATCAAAGAAAGCAATGTATTCTTTGTAGAGTGAATATTGTTTCTTACAGTACTACAGAGCTCAGGTGAAACAAAGATTCGTAGTACAGACTTAGTAGGCTAATTTAATATTTAGTGTGCCTAGTTGAGTATACACAGTTATTAAAGTTTTCAATAAATTTGTTGATGTTTGTAACCATGCCCAAAATAATCAATATGGTCTGTTGTAATTTGTTTGTTAGGCAAATCTTTGGTGATACCGATTCCGACAGTGAGCCAGAGGCTGCAAAGAGGAGATACCACAATCTTTCAACTTGTCTACTGCCACTTATTCCTCCACCTACTCCTGACATACCATCAAGTGAATCTTCTTCTTCCACTGGTATATTCCTGTATTTCCGTTGAATCATTTTGTAACCAATGTTTCTGTTAATATCTAGCTGTTTAGTTGTCACATTAAAGGTGCCCTTGCATGGATTATTTTATTATTTTAGAATGTTCCTGGGGTGCCCTTATAATGTTAGTAGGTTTTTTAGATCAAAATTTGTTATAATTTAGAAATAAAAGGCATTATTCCTAGCCTGATTTTAGCCTCTGATTTAAACACTCTGTTTGAAGGGGCGTGTCTGCTGTGAGACTTCAGTGTAAACGCCCACTGCTGTGATTGGCTGCTGTGAGACTTCAGTGTAAACGCCCACTGCTGTGATTGGCTGCTGTGAGACTTCAGTGTAAACGCCCACTGCTGTGATTGACTGCTGTGAGACTTCAGTGTAAACGCCCACTGCTGTGATTGGCTGCTGTGAGACTTCAGTGTAAACGCCCACTGCTGTGATTAGGCTTGTTCGACTTGAACCGGTGCTGCACAGACCGATCGGTGAATGACATCAAAGTACCGCGAGAGCGAATAGAAAGTAGATGGCTCCTATATGCTTTTGAATTGCTCTCGCGGTACTTTGATGTCATAAACCGATCGGTCTGTGCAGCGCCGGTTCAAGTCGAACAAGCCTATAGACTGCTGTGAGACTTCAGTGTAAACGCCCACTGCTGTGATTGGCTGCTGTGAGACTTCAGTGTAAACGCCCACTGCTGTGATTGGCTGCTGTGAGACTTCAGTGTAAACGCCCACTGCTGTGATTGGCTGCTGTGAGACTTCAGTGTAAACGCCCACTGCTGTGATTGGCTGCTGTGAGACTTCAGTGTAAGCCTGTTGATCACGTGAATGAAGATCTTATCATTGCAACGCAGTTTCTGCACTCTCACTAATGATTTCACCAACGCGAACATGAGGTAAGTACAGTAAGAGCTTCGTTGTGCAGTGTAACAGCGTCATTGATTTCAACAGGTTTTAGGTGTTCATACTTGAAGGATTTATTAGTATGATACTGAATACTTAAAAAAACTAATTACTGTCATTTCCATGTTTCACAGCAGCAGCACCACCACCCTTTAATACAGCTGCAATGCCTTCCAGTCCTCTGCGCCACTGCTCTGTTGGATATGACCCAGATCTGATGCATCCTGAAGATGGATATTATACAGGTAAACTTTTTTTGCTTGCAAGCTTTGCTCATCAAAATGATAACTTATGGGCAAAAACAATGAGTTAATCTTGCCTCTCCCTGGTCTCAGTGCCTCCAGTTGCTATGCCTACCTCTCAACTGCCATCACGCTCTATGGGCCACATCTCTGCCACGCCTCAAACGTCAAACGAGCATTCCTTCAGGCCCACGTTTAGACTGGGGAAGACGGGCACTGGACCTATTCCTTGCTCTGGTAAAATCCTTTAAATTTAAAACATTCTGTGAGTATGATTTTTCCAATTATATAGATTAAGAAAACTTTTGGTCTTTAAATGCTTCCTTAACTCTTTTTTGTAGCTGCTCAGCTGCACATTCTAACATTGTTAGAAAATGTTAAGGAACAGCAAACGCAGCTTGCCTTTGCTGTCAATAATCTTGCTGCACGACTGGGGACAGAAACTCCTGTGGCTGAAATGCCTCACGGTATTAGTGTTCCACTGGCCACTATGCCTGAAGTTGAGCAGTTGGAGGAGTGGCTGAAAGATTCAAAAAACGCACGGGCTAAACAAAACATGGTGTGTTTATTTTTATTATCTAAAGCAGGGGTGTCAAACTCAGTTCCTGGAGGGCCACAGCCCTGCAGAGTTTAGCTTCAACCCTAATTAAACACACCTGATCAGCTAATCAAGTCCTTCAGGCTTATTTTAACTGCAGGTGTGTGTGTGTGTTGAAGCAGGGTTGGAACAAAACTCTGTAGGGCTGTGGCCCTCCAGGAACTGAGTTTGACACCTGTGATCTAAAGTGTCACGATTTGGTGTTTAATTTTGTTTCAATAAACTGCATTTGGGTTCTAAGTGCTTGCCTCCAGTGGACCCTAATTACATAAAGCTACTTCACGATTGCTGTGCAAATTTACTCTGTGCCTATAATAGTATTCACTGCTCTCATCTATATTTTCAGATCATTAATCAAAACAGAAAATAGAATTACACAGTTTTATATCATGTATTTTTGTCTTTTCAGATATCTGCTCTGGGTGCTGTGGGAGGACAAAACGTCAAAAACATCACATGGAACATACTGCACAGGCTGTTCTCAGACTCCGTAGCTAAACAAATAAACTGGAAAGGAGTCAATGGGAAGAAGTCTTTTAAAGAAATGCACACAAGAAGTTTGTTGATCAGTAAGTATGATATAATACCTTTAAGTAATAATAATAATAATAATAATTCATTACATTTATATAGCACTTTTCTAGGCACTCAAAGCGCTCTACATAGAATGGGGAATCTCCTCAAACACCATCAATGTGCAGCATCCACTTGGATGTGACGGCAGCCATATTGCGCCAGAACGCCCACCACACACCAGCTTACTGGTGGAGAGGAGACAGTGATGAAGCCAATCAGTATATGAGGATGATTAGGAGGTCATGTTGGACAAAGACCAAGGGGCAGATTTGGGATTTTTAATGACCACAGAGAGTCAAGACCTCGATTTAACGTCTCATCTGAAGGACGGTGCTCTTTGACAGTATAGTGTCCCAGTCACTATACTGGGGCGTTAGGACCCACACAGATCACAGGGTGAGCGCCCCCTGCTGGCCTCACTAACACCACTTCCAGCAGCAACCTGGTTGTCTCAGGAGGTCTCCCATCCAGGTACTAACCAGACTCAGCTCTGCTTAGCTTCAGTGGGCAACCAGTCTCGGGCTACAGGGTGATATGGCTGTAGTAAACCATCTCCACAAATAATATTTATGGCTAAGATATAACTATTTCTTAAATTTATTTATTACTTTAATTTCTTACTTTAGTAATTCAGTCCCATCAAACTACTTTTGTGATATCTGATTCTGATCAATTTAAGGGGATAGTTCACCCAATTTTTTTAAACTCACTCTCAGTCCATTCAAGATGTAGGTGTCTTTTTTGTTCTTCTTCAGCTGACCAGTAAAGATGTTTAGCTGAAACCATAGTCCTCTGTGATTCTTATAATGGAAGTCAATGCTATCATCACTTTGAGAGTCATAAAAACATACTGTAGGCCTATACCAGCAAAACAGTAAAACCTCAATGTATTGTCAGGTGCCACAGGTATTGAGTTTATTTTGCAGGTGTATGTTTCCCTTTAAATTAATATTTAAATCATTGAAATACCTGTTTATCCCTTAAATGATCTACATTACTGAAGAACTATCAATTTGGAGCTTATTAGTCTGGGGAAGTTGGAGATGTTTATTGCACTTTTTTGTTTTGTTCTCAACAGGAGCTGTAAGGAGTAACCAGTCCTCTACCGCTGCAGCAGACACTGATATTGATTCTTATGCCATCCGTTGGTTCAATCTTGCCTCTGACCGTGGCGGCGGCCGGAAAGACCGTGCAAGAGCCAAAGAGGCATTAACTGAGGTAAATTTAAGATAGAAGCAGCATGGGGGGGGGGGGGGGGGGGGGGGGGGGTTGTTCACATTTTACAAGCCATCAGGGTGGTTCCCCAAGAACTAATGGAAAGATTTCTCAGTCTAATTCAGATGCGTGCAGAACGTTAATCTATAATCCCTTAGGAACGTTTTCCTGGTTGCATTTGCATGAGAAATCTGACTGCTGAGGGGCTCAACATGTCTCTGATTGGCCATTGTGTCCACGGCTCAAAATATATAATGTCTGTGATTGGCTACAATGATCAACGTTTCAAAAACATGTCTTCATCCAGGACTTACACAGCGTTTCAAATCTGGCGTCTATCAGCGGATCCATCTATCGGTGATAAGCGGTCGGTGAAAACAACATGTTTTTGAAACATTGATCATTGTAGCCAATCACAGCCATTATATACTGTATGTTGAGCACATGGTACCAATGGCCAATCAGAGACATGTTGAGCCCCTCAGGAGTCCGATTTCTCATTTAATGGTAATTACATCTACTGTTTTCGTTAAAGTCCCTGAAAAGGCAATTCTATAAAAAAATTCTAAACACATCATAAATGCTAGAAATGCATTGCTAAAACATATTACAAAGACTGAGAGCTGTGAAGTACTGAATTGTGGAGTTAGACCGTTAAACAGTTTTTCACCATTGCTGTGATCTGGATTTTTTGGGCGGGGCTAAAACGGGGGCTCGATGACGCACCGGAGCCCCTGAGCTCCTGGACACGCCCCTACTTGATGACGCACTAGAGTCCCTGAGCCTATCGCAGCTCAGTCGCGAGTTACTATCAGCCTACAGTTTACTAGCTACTATGCCCACGGCTCTGGCTATGCCTTCGTCACATAAATGCATATAACCTGAATGCGATCACTTCCAAAACAGATCGGTGTCCTTATTTAAATTTCCAAAAAATTATCATATCAAGAAGAGGTGGATTAATCTTGTGAAGAGCTAACGTTACCTTGATGGAGAGCTGATGATCACCACCAACACCCGCCTCTGTAGAGATCAGGAGTTAGTCAACGTAGTTAGCAACGATGGTTTTGGGAAACGCACCCCAGTTTATAAACTTTCGTCGGAGACAACAGGAGACAACAGGAATTCAATGATAATCCATTGTTACTGGTGGTGAATGGGGCCGAACCGTCTATCTCCCGCCTCGGCCTTCATCCTCCCTTCGCGCCGACAACTGGTGCCATCATTGGCAGCGCGTGCCCGCGAGACTGCGCGAGTAATTTTTCCCGCGAGTGGGCGTGGTTTCAGCGCAGCCAGCGGACACGCCCCCAGCGTTTGAGAGCTGAGAATACGGCTCATTCTTTCGAGATTTTGATAGCTTATTTTATTTACTTGGCGGCTTTTTTAATCATTCAAATTGGGCTGGGTGGCTAATAACACATATTTTTGTGGTATGACAAACTTATACTTAATTTTGACTTTACAGGGACTTTAAAGACTAGTTTACAAATAAAAAAACAGCAGTGTCATAATATTATATTATTAGCCCAAATACAGACAATACAACTCAACTTAAAATAGGTCCATTTATAGTCAATCAATAGTCTGTCTCTGAACTCTGCTTCAATAGATCTCAACAAAACTAATGGCTTTTTTCTTTGTCTTTTGTTTGCAGATGCCTCATGGGAATTAAACGGCAGTTCTGAAGGGGTTTGTAGTTCCATGGCTTTCCTACCCGTTCTGTTTGGTTCTTGTTGTATGATGAACATTTTTGCATTTTGTTTATTCAAATAAATGGAAGATGGATCAAAATAAAAGCCCTTGAATGTCAAATTTGTTTATTTCCGAATGCATGATTATTGTGAAATAGTGGGCAGCTGTGAATTAGTGCTAACACAGGTGGTATTTTAGTGTAAAGTGTAAATTTTCATGTAAACTTCTAAAGCCTACTTTCAACTTTTTGTTGCCTAAGCATTTTATGTTAAAACCTAACAGAAAACATATCAGTGGTATAAGACTATAAGATATTAGATCATGTGAGAAGATTCTTGAAATTCTAGATATGTATACCTCTTATACTTTTTAGAGAGAGAGCGAGTGTGTGTGTACAGTCTACAAAATGAGCTGGCCCTTGAATATTCTAATTTACTCTGTCCAAATTTTTTTGAATGCATGATTATTGTAAAGTTGTGGCTATGAGTTAGTGCTAACTAGTTTATCAAGTGATATTTTAGTGTACAAAAGTGTTCAATACATTAATTGTCTTTACATCTAAATCAGTACTTTCAAGCATTTCATGTTAAAATCTAACAGAAAAAATATCAGTGGCATAAGACCATAAGATATTATATAATGTATATAAGAAGATTCTTGAAAATTCTAGATATGTATATTACTAGAGTGTGTGTGTACGGTCTACAAAATGAGCTGGCCCTGATCCGGCCCTTATCCGGCGTGGATCTGGAACAGATTCAAAACAGAGCTGGACCAGATCTGGCCCACATCTGGGCCAAATCGCCATAAAGGAATCCGGAGCTGGCCCAGTTCTGGTCCGGATGAGGAAAAAACGGATCCGTGCCGGTATTGGCCCGTTGTGCCAAAAGACACCGGCCCGGGTCCGTTGCGCGGATCTGGCCCAGAACTTACGAAGTGTCTGGGCCAGATCTGGGCCAGATGATTTTTGCTATCTGGGTAGTGAACTACCACTTAAATCTGTGTGCTATTACTTACTAATTCGTTAATCAGAGTTACTTGTTAGTTAATTGTAGTTACTAGATTGTTAATATTGTGTTACTCATTTGTTCCTGTGTAGTTATTCATTAACGAAGGATCCGTATTTTAAAGTGTTACCCAACTACATTCTCGCCTGAAAAACTCTAAAAACTACATTTCGTGACACAATAACAGTAGTATTATATTTCAACTGTATATTAAAAAATGGCACTTCTTATGTTATCCTTCCCCTTTTTGACAATACTCTGTCAACCAATCAACGTCCTGTAGTGAGTCTAGCTCCACCCTTTAGTAGCGTACCACTGTGCTAGGAACCCCAACGGAAGGGTACTGGAAAAGTGGTACAGTACGGTTCGGCATTTTTGTACCATTCACAACTTTTGACAGTGGAAACAGAAATAATTGCATACCGTATCGTACCGTACTGCTCAGTGGAAATGAGCCATACATTTAAACAGAACGAGTACGTCTTTCTTGAAGTGCACATTGTAGATCATAACAGAAATTAGCACAGCCAAAACTGATGAATGATTGAACCCTCTTCCAGCAGCGGTCAGGACGAGTAGAGCACAGTCTGGACGGTTTAGAAGTTGCAGATGTCCTGATCAGGCCAGTGTGCACATGATGATGGACAGGAGTCATAGTCCCATACTCCATTTCAATGAAGTCATTCAACTGTGCTCTCAGAGTTACAGTTATATTCATAAAGAGCCTTCGAGTCCCACCAGGTGTAATCCACGTTTAGAGAGTTGGGTCACTCTCACACTCTTTACTGTAGATACAACTGTATATTTATGCCACTTTGACACACTGATCACTCGAATATACAGCTACAAATGATCTCACTAAAAACCCGTCAGTCATGAATGATCACGTCTGATTGCTGATCTCTGATTGGCTGAATCAGATCTGCAGTGGGCCGGTGTATTTACACATCATGATGACTGATTTTATGGACTACATGCACACTTGAGTTTTGTTTATTAACCAATTAGTCTATAAAATGCAGGTGTTTGAAAACCGCCAAACCAATTTTCACCAGAACAATCAAACTCAAAACTGCCCAAATCTGGCAGCACTGGCTTCATGTCGTCACTGTTTCCAAATGCCACTGGTTCGTCACTAGGGGGCGATGATCTCTGTGAACCCATGAACCACTGTCTATTTCATTTTACCTGATCTCAGATCAGTTTTTTAAATATTCGTTTATTTTAATAAACTAACACATATTATAAAGACATTTCATATTTACTGGTATTAGATGATTTGGAAATTGCATTGAATAGATTAGACTTTAATTAAAACATTTGCATTTGGTGTGTAAAAGGTGTTTTTATGCTGAGTTTCCGCTGTTCTGACCAGCGTGTGGCGTTTCCAGAGCTTCAATACAGTGAATCATTATGCAAATCAATCGGTTCAATGGTTTCTAAAAGCTTTGTTTCTCCATCACTAGAGCAACATGATTCTGGTTCACTCTTGAGTTGATAACAGCAGGCCAGATAGCAAACTTTGCCTGGCTCACCTCCACTTCTGGCTGGGTACCCGGCCCAAAACTGGCCCAACACACTGAACATGGACACACAGAGCTTCCTCTGGCCCAGATGTGGCCCACACCCTGTAAAGTGACTCTTATTGACTGATATGGCCCAGGTCTGGCCCAGGCACTGTAAGACAGATCTGGCTGAGAGTCGGCTGGGCAGAAACTGGCAGTGAAACACAAACTCAACCAAGAGTTTTTATTATAAAATTAACAAATACACTTTAATATAAACATGTATGAACAATGAACAAATACACTATGATATTAACATTTATTAACAACACACTGATTCTTCATTTGTGATCATGTATTAGTTATGATTTTCATATGATTTTCATAACATTTTCATATATATTTACACTATTGTCTATAAATGTAATGATTATGTAACAATTAGTGTCAGAACTGCTGATTCCTTATTTTTTTTATTTTTTTTGGTTGATATATTTATGATATTTTTATATTCTAAACTTTTTAATCTCCTATAAATGAACAGTTTGTCTGCGCTGCTTCACTAAAGCAGAAGTGAAAGTGTTCCAGTCCAGATCATGTAACCAATCAGAGAGTGAGACTGAAACCCCATTTGCATTGTCAGGGTGGAGTGATTGTGATCCTCTCAGAATAGAGCAGCTCTGTCTCCAGAGACCATGTTCAAACCCCAAGAGCTTTATTTGACATTTACTGCTACATCAACCTTCTGAAAAGCACCTGCATCTTCATCTGTTAGTTGAATGATGTTGTCAGACACAAAGTGAACTTGTTGAGAAGCTTTATTGAATGTTGCAGCAAACACAGCAGATTGAAAGATCACACACACACACACACACACACACACACACACACACACACACACACACTCTTTCAGTATTGAGTTGTAAATCACTACAGCTGCAGCACTAGACTCATGTGAATCCTGCCTGACACAGGACACTCAGATACGGCTCATCTTCAGGAGAGAAACATCAGCACTCAGAGCTCTTGTGGAACGAGACCTCATGAGGAGCTCCATCATGTGTTACTCTGCAGACGTACAGCTCTCCCGCTTCCCAGCGTGCTTTGCTGAGGGTCAGGACGCTTCTGCGGCTGTAGCGGCCGTCCTGCTGGCTCTCTGCGCTGGTCAGAACCCCCTCGGTGACCTCTGACCCGTCCAGTGTCCAGCTCACCAGCGCCCCCTGTGGAGAGTAAGAGCTGAGCAGGCAGAGCAGTGCGGCTGAGTCTCCAGAGATCTGCAGAGAAGAGGGCGGCAGCAGAGACACTGAGGGCTTCACTGTGGGACCAGCTGCAGGAGACAAACACAACACATTCACACACACACACACACAACACAACACAACTGCAACTCATCCGGACCTTTCTTTTAACCCCTCCCATGATTCCATGCGACCTTCAAGTTAGGAGATATAGACACTTCCGGTTTAAATTTGGAGTGTCAATATTTCATAAACCTTACATAGCACACACATGGGAGTAGCCTCTTTGAAAAGGTGAGATGAAACCCATTCGAATGGTATCAAGTTTATGTTGCTGGCTGCTTCCTGGGCGGAGCTATAAGATCAATTCCGGGTCAATTTTGTGTGTCAATATCTCAGGACCCCTACATACCACAGCCATAAGAGTAGACTCTTTGGAAAGGTCTGAGAAAACCCTTTCGAATGATGCCTGGTTTATGCCCCTTCCTGGGCGGAGCTATGGGACAAAATATATTCATGTTTCAAAAATGTATCTCGGTCTAGGAAGGTCGCAGCGACACAAACGAGGTGTCATCGGAAAGCACTCTCAGAGACCTTTCCAATGACACCAATCACGAGTCGTTGCATCCTTCCTAGACCGAGATAGTTTTTGGATACACAAATATATTAGGCCCCATAGCTCCTCCCCCAAAGCTCAGAATGACATGTACATAGTCTCATCTTAAAGGCCTCATCCGGACCTTTCTTTTTACTTAAGTCTTTCTAGTTAGGAGATATGGCCACTTCCGGTTTCAATTTCGAGTGTCAATATCTAATGAACCAAACATACCACCGACATGGGAGTACACTTATTGGAAAGCTGAGAACTAACCCTTTAGAATGGTACAACAGCCCTCCCCATTTATCCGGACTTGGGACCGGCACTGACAGTACACTGATTTGTGTAATGTCAGAGGTTGGGTTACTGTTATTTTTTATTTATTTTTTTTGCCATTTTTTTTCTTTTTTTACAAAAAATACAACCCCTAACGCTATACTATATTAAACCTAACCCTAACTTACATAAAAAAACACCCAACACAGCTATCACTGTAAAAAAACAAAAACAAGTTACCACTCTCTTATATATAAAAATACTTAGCCTAACCCTAACCAACACCAAACCTACAAATGAACCCTAATTACTAACTAACATCTATACTTTACACTAATTCTATTATAATTACTAATCTAAAACTAACACTAACCCTATAGATATAACACAAATAACATAAATAGAAAAATAAATGGATGACTACTTCATCATAACATTCAGTTTCCTGCAGAACGCATTGAACGTGCGGAACGCAATGCTCCGGGACTGGCACTGGCACATGTATTCGGCATATGCCTCTTTGTGGCTAATGTCTGGATTCACATTCACCAATGCCAGCTCCATGCTACTCCAGCGGATGGAGCAGTTCACTGGGAGAGCACGTGGAAGAAGCCTTCTCACATTCTCCTCATGACTCCTGAAGACATTCTCTGCACCCTCCTCTGCCACCGGCTCAGACACGGTGCTATTGGCACACTACTCTTTGTTGGTGGACGAGTAGCTGAGACGCGTACATTATATGGTATGGTCTCATGTAGGGACCAGTGTTTGATGCCATACACCCGTGGCAACAAAAATTGTGACAGCACCTGTAATGTCCTAAGCCTTGCTTGGGACAGAGGAAGATCCTCCAGAAGGACCCTCAGTTTGTCAAAACTGATGTAATCCCCATTCTGGAGGATCCCAATGCAGCTTACGAAGCACATCACATCAATAAGGTCCTGGCCCTGGAGAGCTTCTGGCAGCCTCAGAAGCACCTCCTTCACCCAGGGCATACCATGCTGCATGTACTTCTCAGTATTTCTAATGAAGCAAAGTCCCCTTTTCTCCAATTCGAGACACACGTCTCCCACCAGGCTCACTGCCCTAGCCTCCACGGATGGTTCTTCGTTAATGTCGTGGATTTCCCAGAAGTCCTTAAAGTTCCACGACACTTTTTTATTATTGTTCACACTGTAAAACTTTAAGGCTGGGAAATAGCAAAGGCAGTGTCCTCGCAATCCTGTCATCAAGCAACTCTTTACATTATGTCCTGCTTGAGACACCATATCCTTGGCCCTGCTGAATGTGTGGGGATACACAAACGAGGCCTCGCCTCAAGGGTCTCACTTAGACCCTGGATAGACATGGACCCCTTTAGTGTCCCCGGGCAGATACTGTTTCGCAGGGCCACAATGGGGATTCTGTCATTGCGATCATATAAATCACACAGTAACAGCATGGCCAGCTCTGCCCCAACCACACTCATGCCAGCATTCACAGCGTCTGAAAATTTGAACAATCGTTCAATGCGACTTTGCTGTGTCTCATTAGATGTCCAGTGCCTCAAAGGAGGTGGAACGAGACCAGCACTGGTCTTAATAGAGAGAGCTGAGAACAAACTCCCTCTATTCCCCACCACCACAAAATACGTGGATCCTTGGGTCTTTTGAGTGGACCGTACAGGCAGTGTGCACAGACACACACATAATACACTCAGGATCCACCAATGCACCCAAATCCAACAGGTCGCCATCTTTCTGTCCAAACTTGGACAGTGTCAATATCAGCTGGACGTTGAACCCCTCACTTATCTGGTTAATGCACTTTTGCAGTAACCTGAACAAGAAGCCCTGGTCCCCAGCAAGGATGTTAAAGCGGGACAGGTCATGCAAATTCACCTTCGTTATGGACGGGCGATCCATATTGCGAGGAGCCATTGCACGCAGTGCGGACTTGAACTCCTGTAAAACTGCATTTAAGATTTCAGCAGTCTTACATCGACTAGGTGGTTGGACACAACACAACTGCACATTCACAGCAGAGTGAGCCACAGTGTGGAAATACGTTTAGAATTCCTTTTTGTTAAAAGAAATAATGCAATTCTAATAATAATATCATTGTTTTAGATTAAATAATTATACAACAATATCAGTAACACTTTATTAAAAGCCTTCATACATATTGCATTATAAAAGTCTATGCATGTATGAATGAATACATGAATACTAATGAATACATTGTAATATTATCTATTCATTATTACACCTTTAGAAATTATAATACATTAAAACTCATGACAAACAACCAATTCTAGATGTAACAAGGAATTTGTAAATATAATGCATTTTAACTTTGGTTACAATAATTTATGAAAAAAAAATATAAAGTGTTATTATCTACATAGTCATTATTAATAATAAATGTTGTTCTTGTTTCAACTATAAAACACTTTCTGAAAATCTAAATTGTATTTTTTTATTAGGTGATTAAATAGACAGACTTACCGATCACCAGTTTAGTTCCTCCACCGAAAGTCCACCACAGTGATACAATCTAATGAAACGCTCGTACAAAAACCTCTATTCCACTCGAGTGAACACACACTCCAGCAGAGAGAGAGAAACAACACTTCAACACACTGATATTAGAAGATCCTCAGCTCTTCTCAACACTCACTCATTCAGATTTGACTAAATGCTTTCTGATATAACACTGTTTAAAGAAATATATTTGATGAGCTGTGATCTCTGAGGTGACCTTTGACCTCTTTGATCATGGATGATGTTGTGGAGTTTCTCATAATGATGCTTCTGTTCTTCATATGCAGATCAATCATCATGATTCACAGAAAAACCTGCAGCTTCAGACTTCAATCTTCAGTGAAAATCTCTTCAAATAATGAGTTTATTGAATATTAGAGCCAAAGTCAATAGAAAGTGTCAACAATGAACATATAAAAGGTATTTTGCATGTTCTACACAGTCAAGCATGTTTTCATATTCAAGGTCTGTTCTAAAAGTATCTGGACTGGTTATGAATCTCCACACAAGATCATGAAACGTGAACAAGCTCTAATATGTCTCCATCTTTAACAGCCTGTTTCTTCTCCATTTGATGATTTCAGACACACATGAGGCTTCATGATAGATGGAGTGACACCATGAACTCTGATTAGAGATTCACAATCAGTCCTGATACTTTCTGAACAGACTCATGATTCATGATCTTACTTTAGTGATGGCGGTTCATCTAGTGGAAGTGTGGCAGTGATGATGGTCACATGACTGAATATGGACACAGAGATGGACGTTCATCTGCACATCCTCAGTGTCTCAGGAGTCACAATAAAAATACAAAATAAAGTCATGATTCTGTAACTCTAGTGTATATTAGTTTGTTATCAGCACAAGCTGTTGTAAATCCTGCCCACTTCTTTGCATTGTCAGCACATGCTTCAGTGCTCTGAGAGTGTTTATAGTGCTGTGAGTTTAACACTTCATGACTGAGAGCAGAACAGAACACACTCTTCATCATCACACAAGACTAAACTACAGCAATGAACACAATCAACATCTTCATCTGGACCATTGCACTGTTTATTCAAGGTTTGTGTAATACAGTTTTTATAATAATTATATAATAATTTATCTTAAAATGTGAAATGTATATATTTATCATTTTTGTTTTCTTTCAGAGTGTAGAGGACAGATCACTGTAACTCAGAGTCCATCAATAACAGCAGTTCAACCCGGAGAAGAAGTCAGAATAAACTGTAAAACCAGCAGTAATGTGTATGGTAATGTTTATTTAGCCTGGTACTCACAGAAACCTGGAGAAGCTCCTAAACTCCTCATATATGATGCAACAAGCCGTTATACTGGAACTCCATCTAGATTCAGTGGCAGTGGATCTTACAGTGATTTTGCTCTGACCATCAGTGGAGTCCAGACTGAAGATACAGGAGATTATTACTGTCAGAGTTACCATGAAATAAGCAGTAAAGCTGTGTTCACACAGTGATAAAGAGTCGTACAAAAACCTCTGTCAGTCAGACGTCACAGTGACTGCACTGATACAGCTGAGAGAAACTGCAGCTGCTGATGGAGGATCACAAACTACACAATATCAAACCTTTCACAGACTTTATTCATTTATTATGATGTACTTAGTAAACATATAATCTTATATCCCTTACTAAACTGGACTAAAATGTGCAGAAACTGTGAGTGGTGATTGTTGTTGTAAAACTTATTGTTCTTGTAAAGCCGCTACAATATAATAATTGCACTTCCATCCTTCACCACTAGAGGACACATCTTTATATTACTGAGTTCCCTATCTGTCAGCGAGAGAGTTTTCCTGCACTTCAACAAGCATCTAGAAAGAGAAATTTCTCACTTCACATCAGAAGGCCTACTCTCTCATCCCTGCATAGAAAGACACACGTACGAATGAGACGCAAAATTAAAATGGTTAAAAGCACCATTTTTAAGGAAAATGGGTAACACTTTAGAATAATGTTCCTTCATTAATGAATAACTACACAGGAACAAATGAGTAACACAATATAAACAATCTAGTAACTAATATTAACTAACAAGAAACTCTGATTAACGAATGAGTAAGTAATAGCACACAGATGAAAGTGGTAGTTCACTATTAACTAATCAATAAATACTGTTTTTTTAATGCTTCCCAGAGAACTACTGAGAAAGTTTCACAATTCATGTAAAACTAATCAATAACTAATGCAGGACAAATGAAGCTGCTTAAGATATACTTTCTTACGTGTGACGTTACCCGGTGCTGTCCGTGGCGATGCTGCTGAATCTGCTGATATCGATGGCTCGAGAACCAATTATTCTCTCGTGCAGGGGCTGTTTCACTGAGTTATGCTAGAAAGTGGAGTTCTTTATAAAAGAAGCACTTCAGAAATAGTTGAAATTGCATTTATTAGGACTACTGGATATTATAAAAAAATAATCCAAACTATAATAGCCTATAATAGCCTAGCCTACATTTTTTAAAATTGTAACATATATTGCTGCCATAATAACCATTTAATTTTTTTTACATGCTTTCATCTCTTTCCCATTTTTGTTCGCTGAGGTGGAGCTGCGATGAAATATTGTTCTTGTAAATACTTTCCAGCATTTCAGTAATAAAAGTGTACGTTTTACGTACGGTGCTCGGCAGTGATCAAAAAGGATTTAAAGGAACACTCCACCGTTTTTTGAAATAGGGCTTATTCACCTTCTTTCATACATTTAGATAGGTGGGCAAATGCATTTTTGTCTCAGTGCATGCATTGTTTTAGTTTGACGGGGTCGGCGCTAGCTTAGCTTAGCATAATGAATGGAATCCTTTGTTGCCACCTTGCATGTCCTGAGTAAAAGTGATATAAAAAAAAAAAAAAACCCACCTAATTACTTCTTGTGGTCTGCGTATTCACAACAAGTACAAATAGTGATACAGATTAACACTAGGCGATTTCCTAGGCAGATATTGACTTGGGACTATATTAGGGGGAAGCACAGGCGAAGCACTGCTACTTGGGCGCAGAGATATCACACCCATGTAGCAGTGCTTCACCTGTGCTTCCCCCTAATATAGTCCTTAATATATAAGTCAATATCTGCCTAGGAAATCGCCTAGTGTTAATCTGCATCGCTATTTGTACTCGTTGTGAATATGCAGGCCACAAGAAGTAATTAGGTGGGTTTTTTTTTTTTATATCACTTTTACTCAGGACATGCTAGCTGGCAACAAAGGATTCCATTCATTATGCTAAGCTAAGCTAGCGCCGACCCTGTCAAACTAAAACAATGCATGCACTGAGACAAAAATGCATTTACCCACTTATCTAAATGTAGGAAAGAAGGTGAATAAGCCCTATTTCAAAAAACAGTGGAGTGTTCCTTTAAACAGCAGATTTTGAATCTCTTCTTGTAAACTCAGAGATGTGGATTCAGACGGCAATTAAATCACCACACGACCTGTTTGTCAAAAAACAGTAGGTACTAATTTGGCCAGGGATTTTTACGTGGGTTGGGTGAGAAAAAACACTGATATTATGGATTCGGACGGCACTAAAATCACCGACTTACCCCGTAAATGTTTAAAATACCGGACGAGCCCATGAGAAACAATATTAGCGTCCAAATAGAACTTAACTGACAGTAGCATATGCTTTCACTGGCCTTTAAAAGCGCTCTTTTATTAAATTAATAATATAATATATAATAATAATATAATTAAAATTCTAACAACAATCAGTGTGATTGACAATTTTTATTCTTTGCATGAAAACACTTGAATTAGCCTAATTGAACAATGTCTGGGTGTATTAAAACTTCAGAATTATTTTCGTATAGACCTGCAACAGTGATAAGGTAAAGCTAAGAGTGGTCCAGACCAACCTTACGAAAGTGTGACTTATAGAAGGTATACTTTACTAAGAACGTTTCGGAAAACACGTATTAATCGATAAGGTACAGCTTAAGGTGTAACTTAAGAACGACGTAGCGTTAAGAAGGTTTCGGGAAACCCAGCCCTGTTAAGTCCAGATTTTCTCCTTAATGTTTCTTGCAAATGCAGAGTCTTCGGCCTGAACTGCATAGTGGCACTCCAACTTTTTTAAAACTGGAATGATTTGGCCACATGTAGGGCTTTTTTCACTAGAAACACAGAGTGTCGACGTGTAGAGTACAGACATCAACTCCATGAACTCCTTTGCCTTCCTGAAGTCCTCCATTTGCAGTTTCTCAAGCAGTCTATAAATATAGATAATCATTTTCCTTAAGCAAGGTAGGACAATAAGTGGTTCTCTCTTGCACCCTACACTAATTTAGTAGTAGTGGTAATCATCACAGAACTTACTTTTCCTTCTCAGATTGTTTTTTTATCCGCGGGTCCATTTTTACTGCTTGAATAGCAGGGAACTGCTCATAGAACTGCTCATGTGAAAAAATGCACATTTTTGTTAGAATAAAATGTAACAAAACTGTGTGTGTGTGTATATATGAAGAGTTAAGATGCAAAAGCCTCTAAATGCCATCTGAAATTTTCTTCTAGAATGATCATTTTTATGAAGCTTGTATAGTTAAGTTAGCTATAGGTGACACACCTGAATGAATGGCTCATTAAGTATGCAGGGGCATTGTCTCATCAGGTGTGAACTACTAAATATGCATGATCGTTTACGCCCCGTTTATTGCCTTTCCAAACTAAAAGTGTTTCACAAAACTTAAATCACTTTTTATGTGAATGATTAGGCAGGATGATTTTCACATCATTTTGAAGAAAAAACTCTAGGCGACGACATCCATTAGTCAAAAGTCTTATTGACATATATTTAGTATGTGTTTTGTGGCCTTATTTCAGAAACTTTCATTTTTAGTTTTTTCAATAACCATGCATAAACATTATTCTCTCAAAAATGAAAACATGTACATACATGTGGCTCACATATCATGGTAGTCCTGTTTGTGCTAAATAGAGTGTAATTTTTTTTTTTTGCCATTGATATGTTTATAAGCAACTGAAAAAAGCACAAATGTCAGGGCATGTCAGAACATCTCAAGGACCCCAAAAACACCCCAGACCTCAGAGGGTTAATGGTCCTGGGCCAGGCTAGTCCATCCATCTGCTGTGATGGCTGCCTTTGTAACATCCTTGACATCCTTGATTTCCCTCAATCAAGAAGACTCGCCTAACTTTTTAAATGTTCACCAAACATTTCACCACATACTGAAAATCTGGTTGGTCCACCGTTGAGAATGGGTGTAACCCTTTCACCACGAACTTGGTTACTGCTCGGTGACACTCGTTTACCTTCTCCTCGTTTAGTTTTCTTCCCAGAGCAGCGAGTGTGAATGGCGAACGCATTTCTTCACTCATAGTCGAGCAGCCTGTCGACTGGAAGCTAATAATTTCATCCTGCCTATCATCTAAAATGGATATTGCGAGAATAATTATACACAAACACAATACAGTGTTTTCGTAGAATATGCCTGTTATTTGTAACACGCCAGTGATGTTTAACATTACATTACCCTGTTCAATGGAGGTTACGGTGCTGCTAGCTTGGGCAGTTGTACGCAGCAGATCAAAAACACGGCATTCCTGCAATTTAGTACCATGAGTTAAAGGAAGGGTCGGCAGTTTTTTTCTAAAAAAAGTTTTTTCCAAATTTGTTTAAACTTTCTTTATATACCAATACATAATTAAAATGTAAGTACTCTGAAAAAGAGAGTATAAAAATCGAGTGTCTCTAGTCCTCTCAGGGCGCAATAAACACAGCTACTTATGTCCATTCGGAACAAATGAAATGATTGGCTGGGCGACTGTCACTCTCCCTCGCTACCATGGCTACCACCCCTACCGCTACAGGAGCTGCCCACATGCGTGCACCCGTTTGACTCGAGGAGGGGAAGAGGCACGGAAGCTAGGAAGAATCACAATAATGGCAGAGAAAGAGCAGTCAAAATTCCCAGTACCTGCATATACAGTCAGCGAAGGCAAACAAGGCAAAAAAAAGGAACTAGTAAGGTAGAAAGGTAGGCTACTTGTCACCGGAGTGTAACGTTAGTCCTCATCAGAGCCAACAGTGCTTTCATCGTGGAAGCTCTTACATGCAAAACACCGTATATGTTATGAATCTTACACGAAATTCACCTTCATCACAGTGTAACTGATGGTAATGGGAAAACGTGTATCAATGCAACCTGTTTTTAGCTTTGCCTTATGTTACTAGCTCGTTACCGAATCAAACTCAATATATTTTAAACTTTACCAGTATCGATATGCTAGCTTGATAGTGAGTACTAACAGCCATGCTAGTTGTTTATATTCATAATGATAAAGTTAGGTATTTTATTACATGTGATTCTGACATGATGTCACTACATGCACTGCGCTCCTCTCCGCTCGTTGCTGGCAAACGCGTCCTCCAGCTGAGCGTCGGCATCGCGCGTTCATGTGTTTTGGGGGCGTGGCTTTGGAAGGAGCCCAGAAGGGAGGGGGTGGGAGTGAATGAAATAAGTAGCTGTGTTTATTGCAGTCCTGAGAGGACTACAGACACTCGATTTTTATACTCTCTTTTTCAGAGTACTTACATTTTAATTATGTATTGGTATATAAAGACAGTTTAAACAAATTTGGGAAAAAGTTTTATTGAAAAATCCTGCCTACCCTGCCTTTAACATATGTTTAAGCATGTTGCTTGTATTTGCACCCTTACACGAAATCACAGCCTTGCAGTTATTGCAAACGGCATGATTTTCATCACGTTTTGTAAAATAATAGCAAGCTTTAGATCGCCTCTTTCTCTCCATAATTCCCTCCTTTGCTCAAATCGCTTTGACGTCATGATGACACGCAGATGTTTAGACGCCGTGCTATCTATGGTGCCGGATAAAGGACAAAAGGGACAGTTGTGAGTTCACGGTCTGTATATGGCTGGGACTCGGAGCAGGAGCATCGATAAGAGGACTCGTTAACGTCGAGGACATACAATATCGATGGTTCGAGTGGAACCGGTTTTCAATTCCCATCCCTACTCAGGGCAACGTTGTGCGATAAGGAGTACTTTTCAAGGATGTCTTGGACGATACCTCACAATGGCAAATAATGTGTGACAAGAAGGGAAGATTCAGGGTTCTGTGTGCAAAGGAACACCCAAAGTGTTGTGCAAAAAGTGTAACGTACACCTGATTCACAGCAGAGAAGAACTGCTTCACTTGGAGTGAAATCTCATTACATCAAGTACATGATATTGTCACGGGGTGACAAATAAGCCCGGGACTATCCCTGCTAGAGAAATGTCCCCGCTGAGATTTGGGAAGCGAAACACCGTCCCAAAGCCTGGGTGAGTGCCTGTCGCTATGGTAACCTAGTGGCGGATTGACAGCAGGTGTGGGTAATTTGCGCGGAGCGTTTGAATGGGGCCACACTAGCTCACGAGAGTATAAAAAGTCAGAGGAAGAGAAAGTGAGCGTTGTTCTTCCCCTGTTTGTGGTGTTTTTTTCCCCCTGCTTGGATGTGACTTGTTCCTGTTGGGAAGTGTTCTCTGAAGTGTGTCGTTGAGGGCTTGTTGCGAGGAAAAAGGAATATCGTGTGTATGAGGAATTGAAGGCGGAAAGAGAGAGGGAAAGAGGAAAGCACATCGTCTGGATGGGAGAGTGAAGATAAGTAACCGATTATTGAATCTCCTACCACACGTTTGATACTGAGATAGATGTGGGTTGAAGTGCTTGGAGTGCGCTGTATGAATAACACTGAGTGAATTAAACTGATTCTCTGCCGTTCTTATCTCCTCCTTCCGTTCAGATGGTGAAGCGAATCCAGTTCATGCCTATGAAGAAGTGTTTAGAACTTCCTTTCTCACACCGCCGATCCTTCGCTCTTTAGATCGAGACCCAGGGTGAGTGCTGGTCTTAATTACACTTTAACGAGTGGACTTGTGGTGTTTGAATTGACGTTCCTTCTCCTTCCCCGCGCTGTATATTGGAGTGTAATTGCTGTGGGTGTGTGGAAGATTGCTTTTAACTGCCGTGCACTCGCCCAAGAGTCAGACTGGTATATTGTACATCATCAGAGCCTGGAGAGATCGAGTATGCCCAACTGGGGAAAGGGTTCGAAAAGACAGTTGGTGTGAAGTCTCTGTTTTCCCCACGACACCTGTGAGAACATTATATTGCTGTGTGAAGTTATGATTCTGTCTGTCCTAGAGAAAGCCCAGTTCAGTCTGTGACTGTGAGTTCGCTACAGCCCTGAAGCCCACCTGTACGGTGTGAAGTTCCTGTCTTCTCCACGACACATGTGAGAACATTATATTGCTGTGTGAAGTTATGATTCTGTCTGCCCTAGAGAAAGCCCAGCTCAGTCTGTGACTGTGAGTTCGCTACAGCCCTGAAGCCCACCTGTACGGTGTGAAGTTCCTGTCTTCTCCACGACACATGTGAGAACATTATATTGCTGTGTGAAGTTATGATTCTGTCTGTCCTAGAGAAAGCCCAGTTCAGTCTGTGACTGTGAGTCCGCTACAGCCTTGAAGCCCACCTGTTCACCACCTTCCATTGGGAACCTGATACCAGCTTGGAAGAAGGAGCTCGGTCAACCTACTTACCGTAAGATACTTACCTGCCCATCATCGACTGCCGTGAACTGTCCCCTACGTGAAAGAGGAGAGGAAGCTTTGACCATCCGCTCATCGGAGAACTCACCCGTCCAGTACCTCCCACCGTGCACCTGATACCAGCCTGGGAGAAGGAACGTTGACAACCTACTTACCGTAAGATACTTACCTGCCCATTATCGACTGCTGGGAACTGTTCCCCTCACGTGCAAGAGGAAAGGAAACTTGGATCATCTACCCACCTGTGAGGAACTCACCTGTCCAATACTTACCTGTCCAGTACTCCTCACTGGGAATCGCCGCCTGTGGGGAAGGGTGTGTCTGCTTGCCCCGCCTGGGATCCTCCCTGGACGAGGGAGAGAAGAAGACTTTTAGATTAGGATTATCAAATATTTTACTCTCAATAAAATTGTTACTTTTATCCTCTGTCTCTGGTCTCGTCTCTGGCACGCTCCTCAAAGTGTTCTTGGTCTAGGGGTGGGTGTAGTCTGGTTCGGCCCATCCCGACCTGTGACAATATGACATGATACAAACCTATGCCTGTATCAAATCAAATATATTAATGTGTTTCAAGTGTTTCCCCCTTTTTACTTAATGATTTCTTTACATTTTTGAAAAAGATTTGTGATTTTTTTTTTTATTGCTCTCTGAGTATTGTATCATGATGATTTTCTCTATGATTCTGTACCATTGTTGCAGAAAAAAATATTTTGGGGTGGGGGGGGGTCGGGGGAGGGAAAATGATCAATAAATCAATAAAATGTTTCCAAATGAGCCAAGAAATGATGTGGAATCATTTTTATCATGTGCCATCAAAATGTTTTGCAGTAGAGGGTTAATATATATTAATGTCTTCAAATCAATAGTTTCCTCGTCAGTTGTTAAATAAGTGCAATGTAAATATTAATAATGACTGAATCAATAATATGTATGATTCTGTCAATAGACTCTTCAGAAATGTGTGTATAATAGCTTAGCATTTCTCAACATGAGGAAGTTGTTTGATAATGTGTTTGTGACTGATCTACAGTCTTCAGGATAATGATTTAAATAGAGAGAGTCACTTTGCATTGTCAGCACATGCTTCAGTGCTCTGAGAGTGTTTATAGTGCTGTGAGTTTAACACTTCATGACTGAGAGCAGAACACACTCTTCATCATCACACAAGACTAAACTACAGCAATGAACACAATCAACATCTTCATCTGGACCATTGCACTGTTTATTCAAGGTTTGTGTAATAATGTTTTAACAATAAATATTAATTATCTTAAAATGTGAAATGTATATGTATATCATCATATATATCATTTTTATTTCTGTTTTCTTTCAGAGTGTAGAGGACAGATCACTGTAACTCAGAGTCCATCAATACCAGCAGTTCAACCAGGAGAAGAAGTCAGAATAAACTGTAAAACCAGCAGTAATGTGCATGTGTCCACTGTGAATACTGGTAAACATTGTTTAGCCTGGTACTCACAGAAACCTGGAGAAGCTCCTAAACTCCTCATATATTATGCAACAACCCGTAATACTGGAACTCCATCTAGATTCAGTGGCAGTGGATCTGGCAGAGATTTTACTCTGACCATCAGTGGAGTCCAGACTGAAGATACAGGAGATTATTACTGTCAGAGTGATCACAGTATCAGTGGTAGCTGGGTGTTCACACAGTGATAAAGAGTCGTACAAAAACCTCTGTCAGTCAGACGTCACAGTGACTGCACTGATACAGCTGAGAGAAACTGCAGCTGCTGATGGAGGATCACAAACTACACAATATCAATGTTTAGCAAAGTTTCTAAAGACTTTAAAAATATACATTTATCGGTAGTAATATATTTGATATGAAATAAGAGTTAGAGCTGATATTGATTATGGCACTGGGATGTTTTATTGTCAGTGTTTCAGATCACAGTATGAGAGCGATGCGGAGTGAAGCAGAAACACCAGTTGATTTTAATGTGTAAGTGTTTAATAAAGTCAGTGGTCTTCCCTATTGTTTTCATGACAGCCACTGATGGGACGAAGTCAATAGGAGAGACACTTTTACCGCAAAGTATCAAAAGTTACATCCAGTCATAAATTACCATGTCTAAATATCATTCTTTATCATTTACAGTCAAATTTGTAACTGAGACAAGATGATTTCCCTTAATGACAAAAAAGCAGGATTAGAATATATTCATCCCAGAATATATTTTTAATGACCTTAAGTTATTTATTTTCTACATTAGCCCATCATGTATCTAACCATCCAAGAGCACATTCAGCGTTAAGAGCTGGACAGAAACTCTGCAGATACGCTTACATGAACAACTTGTGTTTAGATTGGACTGAATTCATTCCCATTGATGAATCTGAATGTAGTGTTTACATGAACGCTAAACAAGTGATCGGGTTAATGTGCGCGTTTATTGTGCATACTTAAAATTAATATGATGTTCACTTTTACTAGTTTGTACTTGTAAAAGGCTATCTAAAAGGCTGTTGTCCATTATACGCTTGTTCTACTGAAATTCCCACAAGGATTTCAACATCATATTATTTGAAATGCATCATTAATAAATTCTCCACAGATGCTTAAAAAAGTTTTTTTTTTTTATTACTCTAAATATAGTAAAACTGATTTATTTAGCTCTTGATTTCTCATTGTTAACATGCTTGTAAAGGTGTAGCACAGAACTGTACTCAGAGAAACTGCTGCGTATGACATATGTTTAAAATGATCTACATTCATGATTCTCCAGACAAAACCTAGTGTCTTATCAGCCTGACAAACATAAACTATTAATAAATATGTGCAATTAATCACTAAATGGTTGAATAACATTATTCTGAAAAGTAAAATCTTCTATGTAGAGTTTATGAGTTTGTTATCAGCACAAGCTGTTGTAAATCCTGCCCACTTCTTTGCATTGTCAGCACATGCTTCAGTGCTCTGAGAGTGTTTATAGTGCTGTGAGTTTAACACTTCATGACTGAGAGCAGAACACAATCTTCATCATCACACAAGACTAAACTACAGCAATGAACACAATCAACATCTTCATCTGGACCATTGCACTGTTTATTCAAGGTTAGATGTAAAAACTGACTCTGGTTTTGGTGTTTTTGTAAAAGTATTTGATGATAATAGTTTTAAACACTAATAATTTTTATCTTCTGTTCTTCAGAATCCAGAGGAGTGACTCTGACTCAACCTGAAGTTAAAACTGTCCAACAGAGTCAAAGAGCAACAATAGAGTGTAATATAGATGTAGGAATACGCAGCGACTACTTACACTGGTATCAGCAAAAACCTGGAGAAGCTCCTAAACTCCTGATTTATGACATAAACAGCCGTTATACTGGAACTCCATCTAGATTCAGTGGCAGTGGAACAGCAAGTACTGGACGAGATTTTACTCTGACCATCAGTGGAGTCCAGACTGAAGATACAGGAGATTATTACTGTCAGAGTTTACACAAGATCAGTGGTAGCTGGGTGTTCACACAGTGATAAAGAGTCGTACAAAAACCTCTGTCAGTCAGACGTCACAGTGACTGCACTGATACAGCTGAGAGAAACTGCAGCTGCTGATGGAGGATCACAAACTACACAATATCAAACCTTTCACACACTTTATTCATTTATTATGATGTAAGTAAACATGAAACACAATCTTATATCTTTTACTAAACCGGACACAAATGTGGAGAAAATGTGAGTGGAGCTTGTTCCTGTAAAACTTGCCACTACAATGTAATCGAACTGTAGGAAAGTCAATCACTTTAATTGCACTTCCATCCTTCACCACTAGAGGACAGATCTTTAATATTACTGAGTTCCCTATCTGTCAGCAAGAGAGTTTCTCTGGGCACTTCAACACTTCCTTTATTTCCAAAGGAGAATATTCTCTAGCAAGATAATATCTCTATAAAAGAGAACATTTCCTCTAAAAGACGCTTGTTTCTTCCAGTCGAGTTTACAGATGAGTTAGGCGGTTCCCCTGTAGGTGAAATTCATTTCTAGAAATTAACAGACTTTAAAAGCCACACACACATTAAAAGCTGAAAATGTGTCATTCGTGTTCAGAAAAATAACTACAATAATAATAATGCGATTACCTTTGTGTTGCGCTTTAACTTTAAACAGAATGAGTACATCTTTCTTGAAGTGCACATTGTAGATCATAACAGAAATTAGCACAGCCAAAACTGATGAATGATTGAAACCTCTTCCAGCAGCGGTCGGGACGAGTAGAGCGCAGTCTGGACGGTTTAGAAGTTGCAGATGTCCTGATCAGGCCAGTGTGCACATGATGATGGACAGGAGTCATAGTCCCATACTCCATTTCAATGAAGTCATTCAACTGTGCTCTCAGAGTTACAGTTATATTCATAAAGAGCCTTCGAGTCCCACCAGGTGTAATCCACGTTTAGAGAGTTGGGTCACTCTCCCACTCTTTACTGTAGATACAACTGTATATTTATGCCACTTTGACACACTGATCACTCGAATATACAGCTACAAATTATCTCACTAAAAACCCGTCAGTCATGAATGATCACGTCTGATTGCTGATCTCTGATTGGCTGAATCAGATCTGCAGTGGGCCGGTGTATTTACACATCATGATGCCAAATCTGGCAGCACTGGCTTCATGTCATTACTGTTTCCAAATGTCACTGGTTCGTCACTAGGGGGCGATGATCTCTGTGAACCCATGAACCACTGTCTATTTCATTTTACCTGATCTCAGATCAGTTTTTTATATATTAATGTTTATTGACACATTTTTATAATAAAAAAGGAGTTGTAGTTAAAAGTGTCTAATTGGTCTGATTACCAAGCTCTCCATAAAACAAACAAAACAATTTAATAAACTAACACATATTAAAGACATTTCATATTTACTGGTATTAGATGATTTGGTAATTGCATTGAATAGATTAGACTTTAAATTAAAACATTTGCATTTGGTGTGTAAAAGGTGTTTTTATGCTGAGTTTCCGCTGTTCTGACCAGCGTGTGGCGTTTCCAGAGCTTCAATACAGTGACTCATTATGCAAATCAATCGGTTAGATAGCAAACTTTGCCTGGCCCACCTCCACTTCTGGCTGGGTCCCCGGCCCAAAACTGGCCCAACACACTGAACATGGACACACAGAGCTTCCTCTGGCCCAGATGTGGCCCACACCCTGTAAAGTGACTCTTATTGACTGATATGGCCCAGGTCTGGCCCAGGCACTGTAAGACAGATCTGGCTGAGAGTCGGCTGGGCAGAAACTGGCAGTGAAACACAAACTCAACCAAGAGTTTTTATTATAAAATTAACAAATACACTTTAATATAAACATGTATGAACAATGAACAAATACACTATGATATTAACATTTATTAACAACACACTGATTCTTCATTTGTGATCATGTATTAGTTATGATTTTCATAACATTTTCATATTTACACCATTGTCTATAAATGTAATGATTATGTAACAATTAGTGACAGAACGGCTGATTCTTGATCCTGGTATTAGATGATTTGGTAATTGCATTGAATAAAAACTGATAAAATAAAAATTTAAAATAAAAATTTGACCTTTCAATAAAAACTGTTTTCATGCTGAGGTTTCTCTGTTCTGACCAGCGTGTGAGAGCCTCGAAACAGTGAATCATTTTGCAAAGCAATTTGTTCAATGGTTTCTGAAAGCTTTGTTTTAGAAACAGGAAAGTTATCAATGACGCACACAGAGTTCAGTTTGGCTGTAAAGCTGCTCTAAAAAGAAAAGTGTCATTGTTCAGCTGAATTCAGTTCAGTGTTGATTCAGTTCTGTTCAATAACTGTGTAAAGTATATCAATTATAAAAATAGTTCATTTTCATTATTAAGCAGCTCTGCAGAAAGCCGTGATGTCATCGTCCAGCTCAGTTCAGTTCTCATATAATGGTGTCAATGCAGGAGATCATGAATATTAAGAAGAAGTGTCCTCAACTAAGCAAGCCAGAGGCGACAGTGGCAAGAACCCAAACTCCACCAGAGACAGAATGAAGAAAGAAAAACAGGCTCCGTCGGGGTCAGTTCTCCTCTGGCCAAACAACGAACATGGTGTGTGTTAGGACTCCAGGCCGCTTCACAAGTCAGACTGTGGACTGATATCATTCAGAGTATTTTATTCAGCTCCTGCTTGAAGATTGGAAAAGATTACATGAAGGTAAAAGAGTAGCAAAACTCGAGAGCATGTAGCATGTAGATGTGAATTTGAGAACTTGTACAATAAATATTTGTTCTTGAAAACCTGTTGAATGTTGAGATTTGCATTCGCAGGCAATAGTCACAAACCTGTATTCTGAATTTGAAGCTGCAGACAAAGTCACAAATGTTAAAATACCATTCACAGAAATACAATGATATACACAAACTTGTATTATTTCATTCACATTCGCAGGACAACCTCGATTAGGCATTTGCAACTTCTCAAATCTGCCATTGCAATTTCAAATTGCTCCTGCTTTCTCTCTCACCGCCACTCAGTTTACAAGTGCACAAGTTAGTCACGCATCTCATATATCGCGAACATAGTTGCAAAGTCAATGCGTGAAGATTTTAAATTGCAAAGGCAGATTTGAGAAGTTGCAAATGCGTAATATTGAGGTTATACTGCAAATGTGAATGAAAGAATACAAGTTTGTGTATGTCATTGTATTCCTGTGGAACAAAATGGAATATAACTCAATATCATTTCATTAGCCCACATTACATTGCACTGGATACAGCTCAGCAGTTTTTATAATGAAAAACAAACAAAGAAAAAAAACACAATCATCCTAAAAAGAGACCGTATTATAGGCTGTCTCATCAACACTCGTACCTCCGCGACCGAATGGGTATTCTGACGTTACGTAATTATCATCACAATATCTAGATATTAAAAAAGTATTTTTATCTTGACAATTAATCAAAGAACACTAGAACAATAAATGAATTGAATTACTTACACGTTTTTCAACGCATTTTCTGACGCCTTTCAGCCGGAGTCAGCCCAGCTGTGCTTGCTATCTGCAACATTGTTTAGTGTTTTGGACTGATAAAAGACCGTTCAGTTATCTTAGGCCTGGGACACACAAGACCATTTTCAAATCTTAATTTAAAACGGCGGGAGACCACAGACATAAGGGCAGTTTCAACCGATTTTGATCATTATAATCATAGGCGGAGCGCGTGTTAGGCTGGGCCATCCCTGGCCACAGCCACGGGTCAAAAAACAACGGGGGATTGGGACAAAAATGCACCTGCACATTTAAACTAAATCTAGTAGTAAATTGAAAATTAAATAAAGTCTCGATTGTGTGCTTGCGGCATTACATTTAGATCTGCTTATGTTGAATCATACTTTTTACCTGTTTTACAGGTGTAGCGGGACATTGAGAGGGAAAGCAACCTCTAAAGATGTAGCTGACTACGCCACCCTGTTAACCAGGGAAATATCAATACTCATGAGTTTAACAAAGGACACACAGGAGCGTGGTTCTCGAAAGGAGGGCCTGAGACGTGGATACTAAAGATACAAAAGCTTTATTTCAATCAAGTAATAATCTATAAATCATTAAAAGACTGTAGGACCAGGTTAACATATACAAACATTGAAGACGCTAATAAAAAAGGCAGAGGCAGGGAAACTAGTTTAAAAATGATAAATTGATCATTAATAAATTATGAAAATACAATTGTTAAACACATTATAGATATGCTTATAAATCAAGAATAAAGCATTTATAGCCGTATTTATAAACTGCTTATTAATGTCTATAAATGCTTTATAAATTATGAATTAACTGTTTACTAATGCTTAATTAATGATTAATAGCGTACAGTTATTATAAAGTGTTACCGAACTGCATGCGGGAGAGCAGGTGTCACACAAAACACATGAACCCGACGAGCGAGTTTGTCACGGGAGAAACCAGGACTGTTACGTGCCTCCCCAGTCTAGGGGGTCAGGGAGGCAGTAACATGGAAATTACTAAAGAGTTGGCAACCAAGAACTCTCATCTCCTGTCCCACCACTCTACAAAGAAAAAAAAAATCACACTGATTTTTGTAACACTCAAGAATGACTTTATTCAGTCCAAAGTACAAAAAAGAGGGGAAAGCATCAATAGGCTTCAGGAGGGGGACAAGGCCAAAACAACAAACATAAAGTTCTAACCTTTTTTGTAGGGGGTATACTTTCTTAACCTTTCAAAGCAAGATTCAAAATAAATGACAAAGTTCTTACCTTGCTCCCTCTCTAACCAAACACAGGAGAAAACATGGACATGAACAAAAATGGCATCCACCTCCCTACGGCTTCCCAAATTATCTAGATCAAAATTTTATAAAATTAAAATCAAAAGTTATAAATGTTTTAAACTCAAGGCTCTTTCAGTAGTCAAGTGAAGTTACGGAAACTTAGCTCAACTGCAGTCCAAGTCTGCTTAGGTCAACAACAACAAGTAACCAACAAGTTAGAATCAACAATGAGAACTTTAGCACACATGCTAAAACCGTGAGGCAGGAGAAGACAGTCTTGGCAGCCTGGAGTCAAAAAGGAGCTCAGCAAACTGGGTTTTCCTCTCCAGTTTTATCCACAAGCCTTCTCAACCAAGAGCCAATCGGTCACAACCAGGAGATGATTGTAATTGGTGTCAGCTGGTCTTCATTTGCCCTCAGGATAGACAAAGCAGCAGCATCAAATAGTGTTGCCCCGCAGACTTCACTGAACGCACGGTATCCCAGAACACAGACTATTCCTCCTAAAAATTAAACATAAAATTACATACAACATAACTATAAATGAACGCTGCACAATAGCGGTAGTTCCATGTACCTTCATTTCATAGCCAGTCGCAAATCCAGGTCTCACACACACACACACACACACACACACACACACACACACACACACACAGAAGGGTGTCACCATGTCAACAAAGCACGGGACTGCGGGAGGAACATGTGGAGGGAAAATGGCAGCCGCCAACAACCCACCGCAATAAAGCTATAAACCAAAATAACTGTTACATAAAATCATGCATCTATGTGCTAACTAGTTAGCCAAACAACACATACCTCAAAGCGGAAGGGATGAAAACAAAGGGAATGGGCGGTCCCCGAATCCCCTTTTATACGCTCCCTCACAGTATACGATTGGACACTAAATTACCCAAGGGCATTAGGTTAATTAGAAACGAAACTCTGTACGTCCCACCACACAGGGTTTCACAGCATTGCACACTATAACCAATCACACACGATCTGTTGAGATGCAATGGCCAATCAGAGGCATCAAGATTAGTAATCGCTGAAACACCAGAGTTTTGTTATAAGACAAAAAGACTGTTATATCATTAAAAGACTGTAGGACCAGGTTAACATATACAAACATTGAAGACGCTAATAAAAAAGGCAGAGGCTTACCAATGGCAGGGAAACTAGTTTAATGAGCACAAGACTCCTATATCACAATCTTACCACCCTGTGCACAGGTCTCACCACAACACACACACATCAATAAAGTCAAGCATGAACACACAGCACTCCATGACCAAATCCCACCACCGCACGCGAGGGCCTACCAGCGGCCTGCCCTGAAGCCTCGGCTCCTGCAACGAAAGACCAGATTAACAAAATGATCTCCAAATAAACCAAAGAAATTACAACAAGAACACTTGAAACATAAAAAGTTACAAAAAAACGAATGAAAAACATTTAATTATTGATGTGCATGTGTTGTGGTGAGACCTGTGCAAGAACAGCCCACATACAACATTAACAACTCACAAAGACTGAAACAAGACACAGGGCTTAAATACACAGACAGACAAGCTAAACAAGATAACAAGGGGGCGTGGTTAATAGAAAACACCTGGGAAGACTAATCAACATAACGGGGAACTCCAAAACATTGGACAGGACAGAGGAACACAGACATAAATCATAACACTCGCGAATACTCTCATCATAAACCCATAAACAGGTTTGGTGATCATGCTCTTAAAAGCGTAGAAACTAATATAAATAGGTTTTTCTATTTACAACGTATTTTTGCTGCGTTGAGCAATGTAGCCAATCACAAACATATCTGATTTCTTAAACGCAATGGCCAATCAGACGTGTTTAAGTTAGAATAAAAAACGCCAGAGTTTTTGTCCAGTGCTGAGATCTGCACACTCAAATCCTCTCGTTATAATTTAACTTGTAACAAAAAAGTGTAGACATTATGTAGGCTAAAAAAGATATTCATTGTACAGTCAGCTTAATCGATTAGCAGAACTTTGTGAGATCGCGATGAATTAAGATGAGTGACAGCTTAGTGCTTATAAGGGAGCACTTTTATGTAAGCAATAAGGTACAAGCGAGACCACACACACCTGTTCAACATTTTCACAGTGAGACAAGGGGCCCTATCTTGCACCCAGCGCAATTGACTTTGTACACCGACGCATGTTTCATTACTATTTTGCACCTGCGCAAAGCGCGCTTTTCCCTCCACAGAAGCACGTCGCTAAACTAGGGAATGAACTTGCGCTCCCTGGGCGGTCCGGCGCAAACAATCCCTGGTGCTATTTTACTGTTCCATAAAACAATTGCGCCACTGGCCAGAAAAAAACCTAGTCTAAAGTCAGTGGCGCGTTGTGCATGTTATTCATATGCTATTTTAAGGGCGCATTGGCCATAATCAATGTAGCATGTGCACAACGCACATACTTTGATTCTCTCATCTACACAGAAGCAGCAGTTTTCATTTTTGCAAATCATACATTATTACAAACGATAGATAGATAGATATATAGATAGATAGATAGATAGATAGATAGATAGATAGACAATTTATTATAAAAGCATACATCTAGCTTACACATTTACCCAAAATATTATATGCCTGTTTAACCGAAGCTAATTTGGGTGTGTTTCTCCATCCCCAATGTCACTTCTCTCTCTTTTACGGCCGTGACGACCGCTGTGAACCGCTCCTGGTGCGCGCCTGGCAAATCCGCCGTTACAATAGCAATCCGCCAAGGAAAAAGCGCGTCTGCTCTTAAAGGGAATGTGAGATGACGCTCTGATTGGTTTATTTCACGTTACGCCCAAACCACACCTATGAATAATGAAGCTACTTCAGACCAACCCCTTTTAGATTTGCGCCGGGCGCAAGAGTCATTTATCCCGCCGGGAAAATAGCAACAGCGCCGAGACCCGCCCACAAAGTTACTTGCGCTTTGCGCTTTGACACTTGCGTTTCAGATCGTTAAAATAGGGCCCAAGATCTCACAGAGACTCACGAGATCCAACGTGACTTGAGAAGAAAAACAAATCGGCAGAGATGGGAAGTACAAATACTTTGTTACTGTACTCAAGTAGATTTGTCAGGTATTTTTTACTTTACTTTACTATTTATTTTTGTGCCGACTTTTTCCTTTTACTCCTTACATTTTTAACATGAATATCAGTACTTTCTACTCCTTAGATTTTACAAAATTGGCTCGTTACTTTAGTTTCAAATCATTTCAGTGGAGTTACCGCTATTATTTTTCGCGTCATCAATACCGAATTCAATCTAATTGGATGGGAATATACGTTGCACTTGACGCACCACTACAAGACGACTCGACAGATTCGGTGGCATTCATTCGCAGCAAAATCATTGCGGCTTGATGGCGGTAACGTTAGCACATAGTAGTATGGGCGGCGACATTACTGAGAATGAAGAAAACGGAGATCCCAGAGATGTGGCACACAAGCAGCAAGACATTCCCAGTCATCCTCGGCCTTATCTGAGAGAGATGTTTGAGATAGTAGGCATCAAGTATGACTCCTGGTGAATGTGCTGCAAATTGTGCCAACCGAAACACCACGAACTGCTGTCTTTCAAGAATTCACCATCGAATTTGAAAAAAACACATAGAATTAAAATCATCTTTTTGTTGTTATCAAAAGCTATTTGTTGTTTGTTTCAGTAACTTTGTTAAGTTTACGTTAATGGTCAGTTACATTTGTTCTCCTGCTAGCAATGATGATGCCTTGGTTTGCTAGCATTTAGTTAAGTAACCCAAGTAACGTTAAGGTTAGCGAGCGTTCAGTTTATTTGAAAATAATCTAATACAGCTGATACAATATCTGCATGTATAGCTTAATATTAAAAACCAATTCAGTAACTTGATTTAGTGTAACAGTGCTGTAGTAACGTTACTCAAGGCCGTTCTTTTTTTCGAGATCACTTACGTTAACGTTAATGTTACTTGGTCTTGTCTCAAATCCTATCTACTTTATTTTGTGCTAATGTTAATGTCTCAAACCTCTCAGACGTAAGTTAGAGGACTCATGTTTTTTATCTCAAGTTTTATTTTTTATTATTATTATAATCAAGACCACTTTACGTGTTTTAAGGTTAAGGGATGTGGGGAGCACAAGCTAAGACCGTTAACAAATCTAGTGGTTGTTAGTTGTAACTCTAAAAGTATGGGGAACTTTTTAATTAATGTCTGTTTAGTAATTAATATTTGATCCTTTATTTTTCTTTCCAGAAGCCATATTTGAGCACACACACATACATGTAGATTCCTTTAAATGTTAAGGGGAAGATTAAATAGGAGAAACTGGATCTGTGAATTCCCAGAGAATCACAATTGAATTCATATCTTGCTACTCAGTCAGAATCGTATTAACCTGGAGTCAGTCTCTGTCACAATAATCATATATGTGATGTTTTAGGCCTATTGGCAGACATCCATTTAAAATGTAGGCAATGGCATATAAAGAGCCTTTTTTCCAAATCCACTTCAGTTTCTCAGCTTGCACTCTAGTAACATTTGTGTGGTCCAGGTAGCTTTGCATAAAAAATGGTTGTCATTCGCAAGGCTACTTTTACTTTTATACTTTAAGTAAATTTCCAAGCCTGTACTTTGTTACTTTTACTTGAGTAAAGAAGTTAAATTAGTACTTCTACTTTTACCAAAGTATTTTTTAACAAGTATCTGTACTTCTACTTGAGTACGGGAAGTGAGTACTTTTGCCATCTCTGCAAATGGGGGACAGTCGTCTTCGTCAGCTGGTTCTTCTGGCGTGAGTTTTGTTTTAGGGGAGAAAAAACAAAGGAGAAACAAAGATTATGGGTGATCTTCTTTCTCAATATTCCACTTTCGTGTCTGCCAAGTTTCAGCTACAGAAGCACATATCATCCGGTTGGAGAAGCTTGCTCGCTTTCATTGGCTATCATGGGTGACACATCAGAGGCAGCCCTAACAAGAGAAGGAAATATTAAACATTTGATATTTATGATTTGGGATTGAGTGGGCTCTGACGCGATCAGGCAGTAAAATAACCGTAATGACACACAATTGAGGAGTTTTTGGACAAAAAATTATTTGCAACAAGAAGTGAATTGGGACACAACCTCGACCGCTTGGGGGTGCAAATCTAATTTTCAAGTGTGTGGCCAGCCTAATTTCAGAGGAACTAGACTACAGCAAACTCTGAACCAGACTATTTAAACGTTGAGCAAGGAATCAAACACACCGGATTCAACTCATCAGATCATCAGTAGAGACTCAAGACCTGAAATGTTTGTGCCAGATTAGAGACATTGTAGGGGAACCATTGATCTAGAGTTTCATGACTGAACTCAATATATATATATTTTTAACTGTGTGTATTTAAGTGTAAATGTGTATGTCAGTATATTTAATGTTACTGTGCTTCAGCCATTCAAAGCCGTTCTTTTAACCCTGTCAGTAAAGCTGTTTGACTCTGATGAGTCTGAGATGAGTCTGTATCTCGTCCGGATCTCTCTTCGGTCTTGTCGTGAGCTCACAGTCTACAGCAGCTTTTGCATTCAGAGGGTGTTCCCCATCGAGGAACTCGCGATGCGTCGATGACGCTTTGGGAACGCCTCCTGCGTGATTGCGTCTGAAGCATCTATGTCAGCTAGTCCAATGGCGGGCGTGAGCGTCACAGGCAGGTGACGTCATGACCAGGAAAGGATAAAAGCACATCCGGTGCAACCGGCACTAGCTTCTGTTGCCTCAGCAAGCGATCTGTGTCAAACCTGTCTGTCATATTTACTGTTGTCTGTCGTACAAAGTTTATATTATGGCGAAACAAATCTTCAAGTCCTGTGTTCCTCCCTGCCCGCGTTATTTAACGGGTGGGGATACACACGAGCTTTGTGTGATTTGTTTGGGAGTGGAGCATGCGGTATCAGCTTTTGAGGGGGCTGATTGCCAGCATTGTGAGAAGCTGCCGCTTCGCACACTCCGCTCCCCTCTGTCACTTTTCGAGGAACGTGGTGAGGCTCGCGAGCCTCAGGGTGCTGGACCCGCTTCTGCTGAGGCAGAGTGGAGAAGGCATTCCTGTGGATCGCAAATGGATCTCTCAGCGGGGTTGGAGACGGATCCGAGGACCCTTTCTCCTCCCTTACCTGGGAGATCCATCGCTCAATCTCCGGTGTCGGAAGCCCGCCCTGCGGCTTCTTCCGCCCGGAGAGAGAGCCCAATGCTGCAGTACTCTTCCTCCGAGGAGGTGGATGTGCTCCCTATTGAAGGTGACACAAACAGGGGGGAAGAGGAATCGCCATCTCTTTCCCCAGCACATGAGGAGTTGATGGATGTGTTATCTAGAGCTGTTGAAAAGTTACACATATCATGGCCACTAGAGAAACAGGGCGCTCGTCCCAAAAGTAAATTAGACGAGCCTTTCCTGCCGTCTAATATTTCACCTCCATCACGGAGCCTGCCTTTCTTTCCCGATCTGCACAGTGAGCTGTCTAGATCGTGGAACAAACCATACTCTTCACGTTTGTTCAGCCCTCAAGTTCACGTATATTTAAATATACAAAGGGTATGAACGAGTATGGTTATAGATCAATGCGCCGGGCTGAACAGACGCTCGCGAGCTATCTGTCGCCCAGTTCAACATCATCTGTGAAGGCTCCAGTTTTGCCCACTAAACCATTAAAAACAACTTCCACGTTATTGGGTAAAGCTTATACGGCAGCAGGTCAGGCTGGAGCGTGACTTCACACTATGGCACTGCTTCAGGCATATCAGGCTGACCTGCTGGGGGATTTAGATAGGACTGAGGGAGTTAATAGTGACGATATTCGAGAACTTCGTCGCGCTACTGATTTGTCACTCAGAGCTACCAAAGAGACCGCCAGAGCAATTGGGCGGTCTATGGCGGCGCTGGTGGCTACTGAAAGGTATCTTTGGTTAAATCTTTCCGAGATCAAAGACAAAGATAGATCTTTTCTTTTGGATGCTCCGTTAAACCCCGATTGTCTGTTTGGTGAAGCAGTGAATGAAGTGGTTGAAAGATTTCAGGAGACTAAAAAACATTCGGAGGCATTCAAAAAATTTCTCCCTCGCAGATCTAATCCCCCTGGGGCTGCTGGGAGTGAGCAGCCCCAGCCAGCATGATCCTCATATCGTGCACAACAAAAGGAGAGTGTCGCGTCCCGCACCCCCCCACAGAAATCATGGGGGCCGGGGCGACAGTCTCAGCCGAAGCAATCTAAGCAGAAGGTCGATCCGAGGACTGTTCTTGCGAAGAAAGCGTCGGCTCAAAAGAGGTCCTGAAGCCATTTGTGTCGGACCTATGAGAGCAGCCCCAATCGAGATGGAACATTGTACACCTCAGTACACGGGGTCCATTCCATCTCGGTACTCTCACGAGGTCGTTCTGCCAACGCCGCCACCCTTGGTGCTTTGGGGCGCAGCGGTCTCCAGCGGGTCTCTGGCGCAGTGTCACCTCGACGCTGCGTCAGGCTCGCACCCTCTGAGGGGGGTTCTAATTACACCAGAGGCCAGCCTCGAGAGGCTCATTCCCTTAGTAGAATTTCTGGCAGAATGGAAGAATCTGCCGAATATATCTCTATGGGTCCTGCAGTTAGTAGAAAAGGGTTACAGAATCCAATTTGGTTCTCGTCCACCATGCTACAACGGGGTGTTACTCACAGTAGTACAGCCCGAGCAGGCTCTGGTAATGGAGCAAGAAGTAGAGGCTCTGTTAGCGAAGGAGGCTGTAGAGCAGGTGTACTCACCCGACAGAGAATCGGGTTTTTACAGCCGTTATTTCATTGTTCCAAAAAAGGATGGAGGGTTGCGGCCCATACTAGATCTTCGTCGTTTGAATCGTACAGTTCAGAAACTCAAGTTCAAAATGCTGACACTCAAACAGATCGTGACTCAAATCAGGTCCGAGGACTGGTTTGTCACGATAGATCTAAAAGACGCTTACTTCCATGTCTCCATCCTCCCTCAGCACAGGAAGTTCCTAAGGTTTTCTTTCGGGGGCAAAGAATACCAGTATCGGGTGCTTCCTTTCGGTCTAGCTCTATCACCCCGCACATTCACAAAGTGCATAGATGCAGCTCTGGCCCCGCTCAGGCTGCAGGGAATAAGCATTCTGAATTATATAGATGACTGGCTGATTTTAGCGGAATCAGAACAGTTGGCGGTTCGGCATCGAGATGTCGTCCTCGCCCATATGCAGAAATTGGGGTTGAGGCTCAATGCCAAGAAGAGTGTGCTATCTCCAGTACAGAGGACCGCTTTTCTTGGAGTGGTCTGGGATTCGGTCACGATGCGAGCCGCTCTTTCGCCCGCTCGTGTAGCCGCTATCCTCACAGCCACGAAAGAGCTAAAGTTAGGCCAGTCACGCACTGTGAAACAGTTCGAGAGACTGTTGGGCCTCATGGCAGCGGCGTCCAATGTGATACCCTTTGGCCTGCTGTACATGAGACCTTTGCAGTGGTGGCTCAGGACCAGAGGGTTCTCCCCGAGGGGAAACCCACTTCATACATTCAAGATCACGCGGCGGTGTCTCCGCTCCTTGACTATATGGAGGGAGCACTGGTTCCTGTCCCAGGGTCCGGTACTGGGAGCTCTTTGCCATCGAGTTGCTATCTCGACAGATGCTTCCCTTACCGGCTGGGGAGCGGTAATGGAAGGCCGCTCAGCTCAGGGTCTATGGGAAAGTCATCATCTCTCTTGGCATATAAATTGCCTGGAGATGATGGCTGTCTTCAATGCGTTGAGGCACTTCCTCCCAGACCTAAGGGGCCATCATGTGCTTGTCCGTTCAGACAATACATCGGTGGTCTCTTACATCAACCGTCAGGGGGGTCTGCGTTCGCGTCCACTATACAAACTGGCGCACCAGATCCTTCTGTGGTCTCTGGGGAAATTACGCTCTCTGAGGGCAGTATATATACCAGGGATTCAGAATATAGGAGCAGACACCCTGTCGAGGCAGGGGCTGAGGCCATGGGAATGGAGACTCCATCCCGAGGCGGTGGAGATCATTTGGGAGTTTTACGGCCAGGCAGAGGTGGATCTGTTTGCGTCTCAGCAAACGACGCACTGTCCACTTTGGTTTTCCCTTACACATCCAGCACCCCTGGGGCTGGACGCCATGGTGCAGACATGGCCAAGGCTACGTCTGTACGCTTTTCCCCCTGTTGCTCTGCTACCAGGAGTTCTGGAGAGAATCCGCCAGGATGGAGTAAGCCTACTGCTAGTAGCACCACGCTGGCCGAGTCGATTCTGGTTTGCGGACCTGATTCATCTCCTCGACGGCCCTCCCTTATAGATCTCGATCAGGAGAGACCTTCTGTCTCAGGCCGGGGGCACTATATTTCACCCCCGGCCAGAGATTTGGAAGTTGTGGGTGTGGCCCCTGAGGGGGCACAACTCTTAGAGAGTGGTCTCTCATCCGAGGTTGTGGAGACCATTCTTAGCTCCAGAGCTCCAGCTACGAGGAAACTTTATTTACTCAAATGGAATGTATTTACTTGGTGTCCCCAGCAGCCAGTTCTGTTGGGTCAGTACTTGTTTTTACAGGACCGCTTCTCATCAGGTCTATGTCCTTCCACCTTAAAGGTTTACGTGGCGGCTATTGCGGCTTTCCACGCCCCGGTGGGGGTTACATCCCTGGGTAGAGACCCACTCATTACTCATTTTCTTCGTGGCACGTTGAGGTTGAGACCTGCAACACGCACTAGGGTGCTGGCCTGGGACCTTGCAATAGTATTAGAAGGCCTTTCTAGGGCTCCATTTGAACCCCTAGACTCAGTCTCAGAGAAGTTTCTCACATTTAAGACTATATTTCTTCTTGCTATTTCATTCCTTTTAAAGAGTCGGGAGACCTTCAGGCCCTCTCGGTTTCTCCCACCTGCCTTGAATTTGCACCTGGGATGGTCAAAGCTTTTCTCTTCCCTAAGCAGGGATACGTCCCTAAGGTACCGACCAATATTCCGAGGCCTATTGTGCTACAGGCTTTCTGTCCTCTTCCATTTACATCTTTGGACCAGGAAAAGTTGAACTTTTTGTGTCCAGTGCGAGCATTGGATACTTATGTTCATCGGACTTCTTCCTGGAGGAAGTCCGACCAATTATTTGTCTGTTTCGGATCACCTAGGTTAGGTCTTCCTGCTTCTAAGCAGACTATGAGCAAATGGATAGTTGAGGCTATCTCTCTTGCCTATGAGTCATCTGACCTTCCGTGTCCTTTGGAGGTTAGAGCTCATTCTACTAGGAGTATGGCGACCTCTAAAGCCTTGTTATCTGGGGCCTCTTTTCAAGACGTCTGTGATGCGGCAGGCTGATCCTCACCGCTCACATTCATCAGATTTTATAGCCTAGATCTGGACGCTACTCCAGGGTCTCAGGTTCTTAATGCTTGATGTATTAGTTCTGTTCAGGCTGACACTCAGGTTCTTGAAATTATGGCGATTTGGGTATTCTCGTTCCCAAAGCGTCATAGACGCATCGCGAGTTCCTCGATGGGGAACGTCTCGGTTACGACTGTAACCTTAGTTCCCCGAGAAGGGAACGAGACGATGCGTCGATGACGCTTTGGGAACGCCTCCTGCATGATTGCGTCTGAAGCATCTATGTCAACTAGTCCAGTGGCGGGCGTGAGCGTCATAGGCAGGTGACGTCATGACCAGGAAAGAATAAAAGCACATCCAGTGCAACCGGCACTAGCTTCGAAACTAGCTTTTATCCCTTCCTGGTCATGATGTCACCTGCCTGTGACGCTCACGCCCGCCATTGGACTAGTGTTAGGATCATCATGTTTTAGTTGTAATATATGATCCCTGTCAATCAAACTGAACAGACTGCATTCAGTCACTTCTGCTGTCTGGACGTGATGCTTTCCATTTGAGACACAGGACCTTTTATAAATTAATTATGTATTAATTATGATTTTCATAACATTTTCATATATATTTACACCATTGCCTATAAATGTAATGATTATGTAACAATTAGTGTCAGAACAACTGATTCTTGATCTTGATCTTTTTTAGGATATTTTTATATAATAAAGTTTTGAATCCCCTATGAATATAATGATCAGTTTGTCTGCGCTGCTTCACTAAAGCAGAAGTGAAAGTGTTCCAGTCCAGATCATGTAACCAATCAAAGAGTGAGACTGAAAACCCCATTTGCATTGTCAGGGTGGAGTGATTGTGATCCTCTCAGAATAGAGCAGCTCTGTCTCCAGAGACCATGTTCAAACCCCAAGAGCTTTATATGACATTTACTGCTACATCAACCTTCTGAAAAGCACCTGCATCTTCATCTGTTAGTTGAATGATGTTGTCAGAGACAAAGTGAACTTGTTGAGAAGCTTTATTGAATGTTGCAGCAAACACAGCAGATTGAAAGATCACACACACACACACACACACACACACACACACACACACACACACACACACACACACACACACACACACACACACACACACTCTTTCAGTATTGAGTTGTAAATCACTACAGCTGCAGCACTAGACTCATGTGAATCCTGCCTGACACAGGACACTCAGATACGGCTCATCTTCAGGAGAGAAACATCAGCACTCAGAGCTCTTGTGGAACGAGACCTCATGAGGAGCTCCATCATGTGTTACTCTGCAGACGTACAGCTCTCCCGCTTCCCAGCGTGCTTTGCTGAGGGTCAGGACGCTACTGCGGCTGTAGCGGTCGCCCTGCTGGCTCTCTGCGCTGGTCAGAACCCCCTCGGTGACCTCTGACCCGTCCAGTGTCCAGCTCACCAGCGCCCCCTGTGGAGAGTAAGAGCTGAGCAGGCAGAGCAGTGCGGCTGAGTCTCCAGAGATCTGCAGAGAAGAGGGCGGCAGCAGAGACACTGAGGGCTTCACTGTGGGACCAGCTGCAGGAGACAAACACAACACATTCACACACAGACAACACACTTTGTTTAAAGCTTTCATACATATTGCATTATAAAAGTAGTTTAATGCATTAATTATGCACTGATACATTAAAATGCATGTATGATCTCATCAATAAGTGTAACAGCAGTTATAACACATATTATCTATTATCAGGCCGATCTGACTGCTTTAATTCCAGCAATTATTCACTCTGAACATAAATATCTTAAATTTTGAGATATTCACCTGAACTGAAAATGTAACTCAATTTCAAACAGAGTTAAAACACAATTGAATCACACAGAATGAACAAAACACTGAATTATAAGCACAACATGAGCAAAAGAGATTCAGTATCATTGACTGAACTACAGAAAGCAGCAACATTTACATTCTGATGTCAAATCTCTTTTTCCATGTATGATTTCTACAATAAAAGATGAACTAAATATGAACTCAGTGTAGAAATAAATGAAGGAAAAACAAACCTGTAATAAACTGAATAAACTCATAGTGAGACACAGTGTGGAAATATGTTTAGAGTTTTATTTCATTTTTTTATATATATATATATATATATATATATATATTTGTTGTTGAAAGGAATAATGCTATTCTTATAATAATATCATAGTTTTAGATTCAATAATTATACAAAAATATCAGTAACACTTTATTTAAAGCCTTTATACATATTGCATTATAAAACATATTTTTATTGCATTAATTATATATTGTTTTACACATTATGATGCATGTATGATCTCATCAATAATTGTAACCACAGTTTTAACACATTATAATATTATCTATTCATTGTTTCACCTCCAAAAAATTATAATACACTAAACCCCTTGACAAACAACCAATTCTAGATGTAACAAGGAATGTGCAAATATTATAAAACATTTTAACTTTTGTTACAGTTATTTATGAAAACATATGACATTATAACATACGCTATTGATAGCTTTATAATGCATTATACATAAAGGCTTCAAGTAAAGTATCACCACAATATCTAATTATTATTATTATTAATAAATGTTGTTCTTTTTTCAACTGTAAAACACTTTCTGAAATCTAAATTGTATTTTTTATTAGGTGATTAAATAGACAGACTTACCGATCACCAGTTTAGTTCCTCCACCGAATGTGTACCACAGTGATACAATCTAATGAAACGCTCGTACAAAAACCTCTATTCCACTCGAGTGAACACACACTCCAGCAGAGAGAGAGAAACAACACTTCAACACACTGATATTAGAAGATCCTCAGCTCTTCTCAACACTCACTCATTCAGATTTGACTAAATGCTTTCTGATATAACACTGTTTAAAGAAATATATTTGATGAGCTGTGACCTCTGAGGTGACCTTTGACCTCTTTGATCATGGATGATGTTGTGGAGTTTCTCATAATGATGCTTCTGTTCTTCATATGCAGATCAATCATCATGATTCACAGAAAAACCTGCAGCTTCAAATAAATGAATCAATAATTCTGAACATTTCAGATGCACATTGTTTAATATATAATGACCTGATTATGAGTCCTGATGAACTTCATGCATGTGGAAAATGTGGGAAAAATAGACATCATGAAAATATTTCCCAGAGAGCAACATGTCAACATTGATTCAACTTTATTCCTCTAAATATAGTAAAACTGATTTATTTAGTTCTTGATTTCTCATTGTTAACATGCTTGTAAAGGTGTAGCACAGAACTGAACTCAGAGAAACTGCTGCGTATGACATATGTTTAAAATGATCTACATTCATGATTCTCCAGACAAAACCTAGTGTCTTATCAGCCTGACAAACATAACAAAAAATATTTCACAATTAACAAACATGTACAATTAATCACTAAATGGTTCAATAACATTATTCTGACAGTAAAATCTTCTATGTAGAGTTTATGAGTTTGTTATCAGCACAAGCTGTTGTAAATCCTGCCCACTTCTTTGCATTGTCAGCACATGCTTCAGTGCTCTGAGAGTGTTTATAGTGCTGTGAGTTTAACACTTCATGACTGAGAGCAGAACACAATCTTCATCATCACACAAGACTAAACTACAGCAATGAACACAATCAACATCTTCATCTGGACTCTGAGTCTCTACATTCAAGGTAAATATCTTGTATAAATATATATTGCAAAATAAATAATCACATCTCATTTACAATCATATTAATGACTAAACTGTCTAATTTCAGAGATCTGGGGACAAGTGACAGTGACTCAGAATCCAGCAATAAAACCCGTCAAACATGGAGAAACTGTTACGATCAGCTGTAAAACCAGTCAGCCGATTTCTGGCTGTAATAACTGTGTGTCTTGGTATCAGCAGAAACCTGGAGAAGCTCCTAAACTCCTGATTTATAGGATAAGAAGACTTCAGTCTGGAACTCCATCTAGATTCAGTGGCAGTGGATCTGACTATGGCAGTGATTTTACTCTGACCATCAGTGGAGTCCAGACTGAAGATACAGGAGATTATTACTGTCAGAGTTATCACAGTGGTTATGTGTTCACACAGTGATAAAGAGTCGTACAAAAACCTCTGTCAGTCAGACGTCACAGTGACTGCACTGATACAGCTGAGAGAAACTGCAGCTGCTGATGGAGGATCACAAACTACACAATATCAAACCTTTCACAGACTTTATTCATTATGATATGAATTAATTATTATGATGTAAGTAAACATGTAACATACAATCTAATATCTCTTACTAAACTGGACTAAAATGTGTAGAAAATGTGGTAACACTTCAGAATACTGTTTCTTACTGCATAACTAATAAGGAATTACTGAATAACTAATGGGTAATTCTTCATTAACTACTTCTTCACTACTGTTAACTACTAATGAATATGTGTTAACTAATCAGTATGTAATATAATTTTATGATTGTGTTAAGTATCAGTTAGTTAATCAATAACTATTGAATTCTGTCATGCCTCCTGAAGAACTACTATTAATTATCTACTAATTAAGGTTCAAGAAAAATAACTAAGAAGTAACTACTAATGAACAGTCATACAAACTACATTGAGTTGTGCCCTTCCTTATTTACTGATGTTATTACAGTTTTTCTCGATTGCTTAAACACATTTCTTGAAACTATGCCTCATATTCTCAAAACTGTAAACACAAATCCACAACGTCTCACCCAGTTCCCCAAACATCCTATTTTCAGGTCAAAATGAAGCTCTACACTCAAAACCATTCACTCTTGCTGAAAAACCAAACTTTGCCCTCAGACATCACACACACGCCCTCACAAACACACACACTACAACATAGTCTAACACACTGGTGCAATACATTCAAAACAACATTTCCAAAACTGGTAAGTTATGTTGCTTTTCACATGATGAACACAGAAGACACAACCAATGGATATATTGGCACATTTTTATTAATTCATGTACTACACAGTACAACACACACACAAAAAACCCTCTGCCCCAGCATCCCGTCTGTGGTCTGGGTCATACGGTGGCCCAGTAGTGCACAACACAATGAAATTCAAAAAGCAAACATAAGTTCACAACACAAAGGAAACAAGCCACAACACAACGGAAATGATCCCAACCACTAGGGGGCAGCGTCGGCACTGAAAAGCCGATATTTCCTCAGGAGTAGAATTGGGACACAACAAGAGATTATCTGTGTAAGTGATGGGATCTTACAGTTTTTTTTGGATTGCTTACACACTAAAATTAAAAGTAGTACACTATTAGCAAAACCTTATACTCAAGAAGCAAAACATCAGCCCATATTTGCACAACTATAAGCACATTGTCAACCTCACACTTGTTGCAAAACTCTACACACAGTGATTTGCAAAACACTAAGCACACTTAACATACATAACACACAAAAATCTATCATGAAGTCACTTCCTTGCAATACCAAAGCACTTGCTGCGTTCCAAACCGCATACTTCCCTACTATTTAGTATGGGAAAAAGAGTAGGCGAGCGAAAAAGTATGTACGAATCCAAAAGAGTAGGCGAGAATTACCTGGGTGACGTACGAATTATCGCGAGATTCGGACTTAAGTGCGTTCCAATATGCCTACTTTCCTACTATATAGTAGGCGAAAACAGTACGTGAAGGAAGCAGTACGTTCGAAACATCAGTATTCATAAAAGAGTAGGCGAGAAGTTCCCGGATGGCTTACTTCTTCCGGACAGATTTTCGAGTGCTCATCCGATGGATACTCTTCTATCCCAGGAGGCCACGCGAGAGGATACGTCATTATCAAACAGCGCAGAGATCGGCGACGCGGGTGCTTTCAAATGTGAGTAAACACAGTTCCTTTTGTCAAAATTGCATGTGTTGAACTACTGTAGAGTAAACTGTTGAATTGTTGAAGGTGTAAAGACGTTACACAGTGTAGTATAGTTGTGATTTTGCTGTAAAAACACGTTTTATTGTATACAACGTTAGCTAACAGGGGAGCTCCAGTAAAGACACGTAAGTTACGTCTCTAAAGTGGATTTACATAAACAAACCATACATCAAAGACGCTTATTTTAAATGTCTATTTACATCTGACAGGAAAATCTTGAAATATCACAACATGAAATAGACATCTGAGTGAAATGTGTGCTATTATGTAGAACAAATCTATAAAGTAACTAACGTTAAACATAAGTTATCTATTTTATTTGTCCATTACTGTTGATAAATTGAGGAACATTTATGTTGGATAAAAAGTTAAAACAACCTCAACATGTAAATGTAGTGTTGAGTTCATAAATCACAGAGGTAACGTGGATCTTGTCTGGATGTTACAGGGACAGATGAACAGATGTGTGTTTATCTGGTGGAGAGTGGCTCATGAAGGCTTTGAGTGAGTATACTACAGAAATGAATAACAACTATTTAAATCTTAAGTTGTAGTTTATTTTAATTATTGTAATTTCAAACAGAGCTATTACAGCACTTTTCTGATTCTTGATTTCTGTGCATTTGCCGCACAGCTTTTGTGGTGGAGCAGGACCTGCAAGGGAAGATGATGGCGGCATTTGTGGAAAAAAAGTGTTTTTGTCTTCTAGATAATACTGAAATCAAATGACATTGTGTGGTTAAAATGACTGCTTTTGTGTTATATTTGTGCATTTTGTAGGATCTGAAATGTCAGCGGGCTGGTGTGAGCACTGAGGATGAAGAGCACAGAGCTGAATCCTGGAGATGGTCCCTCCATCACTCCACTTGCCTCAGATTGTGAAGCACAACACATCACGCAACAACCTCCGCTACAAGGGAACGGCTCACCTCTGGCGGTCAGCTGATTCATCAGAATAAAGTTGCAGAATGGGAACTGCTGTGTTGAGACGGCAGAAGGATGTGGGGTTCAGTGCCTGTAGCCTACATAAATGATTGTAGTTTGAATAAAGCTTGTTTCATGTGTTGACTTATGCGTTTGTTTATTGTGTGATGGTGACTTTCATTCATTCTTTTACTAATTTATTAATATTTCTCATTGTTGTCAGTAAATAAAATATAATTATTTAATTAATGTTTGATTTAATTGTTTGAAAGAAGATGTAGATATGTTCATTATATACACATCTAGAGTGTATTCAATCATGCATAGCTATGTCATATGACATACATTACAATTTGTTTGTTTTATTGAATTATATAATTTTCAGTAAAAAGTCATATAATTAAGTATTGGTCAGCATTTATCGTTGTTATTATTGTATGTTTTGGGGTGGGATAGAAATGCAATTCATTCTGAGGTAATATTCATTTTTAATATTAATGATACTTAAAATTTTCGAGTATAAAATCAACAGTTTTCCTCCAAAGGCGAATCTTCACACAGCTGCCCTTTGTGCAGACATTACAAACGCTGAGGAAACCCGTTCTAGGTAGGGCTGTCGAGTTACTGATGTTATGAGATCTGTAAAAAATCTCATTATGTATGCAAACCCAATATATATATATATATATATATAATTGGTTTGCATACATAATATGAGATTTTTTACATAGGAAAAAAGAACCTACAAGGTTGAATATCTTAATATATATTTTCTTAAATAATTCATTATAATACATTAAAAAAAGCATTTTTTGTTATTTATAGGCCTGAGAGATGAAACGACAGTTAAATTCAACAAGAAAAAGAGGAAAAAATAAAGCAGTTAGCCACTTTTGCTTGTGGATGAAAATATTTGGATATAAAAAATTAACAACATATTCAAGAGATGACAATTTTGGGATTTCGTAATAAAAATAAATAACATCGTTAAGGATAAAACGGTAGTTCACATTAGTAAGGTTAAATAAAATAACTTAAATCAACCCTAAATGTATTCACAAAATAAATGGGCAGCAGTTTCTTCAAAAAGACCACAAAATGAGCAAGTTTAATCAATATCAAGATATTTACAGATAGATGAATTAAACGTGTCCGTTCGAATCTTTTAAGTTGTTGCGCGTGTGATAACGCGTCGTAGGTCACATGATAACGTCAACATGGCAGATGTCCGGTTCGCAGTCATACTCAACGAGATTTGGCTATAAAGTACCTACTCTTTTAGCGCTCGTTAAGTAAGTACTCATTGAAATTAAGTACCTACTCATTGAGTATGCGGTTTGGAACGCAGCCAGTGACTGTCAAATTACCGCACCGTCCAACCAATTGGTTCAACACAGTCATCAGGTGTGCAAACACTTGTTTGCTTAATTGTAGACACACCAATCAGGTGTATAAGCACTATAAAAAGCAGCAGGTGAGTTAAAGGTCCCGTTGCATGCGATTCCATGTTTCAAAGTTTAGTTAGTGTGTAATGTTGTTGTTAGAGTATAAATAATATCTGTAAAATTATAAAGCTCAAAGTTCAATGCCAAGCGAGATATTTTATTTAACAGAAGTTGACTACAAAAAACGGCTGGATTGGACTACACCCCTCTACTTCCTTCATTAGTGACATCACCAGAACCGTGTTTAGACTAACCTCCGCCCACAGGAACACAGGCGTATTGATGGCGAAATGTCAACAGACGTGGTTGATGTTTATCTATAATCGGATACCGCAAAAGTTTAATTCGAAGTTAGTTTGCTCTGTCCATTTCACCACGGACTGTTTTTCTAACCTGGGATAATGTCACGGTGTGACAAAAGCCAGATAAAGAGAGAGAGTAAAATCCTCGTGAAGGCAGTATTATTTGGAGACCTCTTGTGGATGGTCGTCTCATCACACCGCGAAATCTGTTGCCATGGCAGCGAGGCCAATTGCCTGATTGACAGCAGGTGAGGAGAATTACAGAGAGTGTTGTGAGAGGAACGCGCATTAAGATGGGGCTTTAAAAAGAGAGAGGAAACAGACGGTCTGTGTGGTTCTTTCTCCCCCGTGAGAGGTTGGGTTTCCTCCCGTGAGATACTGTGTTTTGTCGGCGGGCTGTTTGTATTGAGGCTGGGCTGTGAAGCAGGGCGAAGATTGAAGCCGAGAAATGGAAATGAGAGAGTGAAGTTTGTCAGTGAAAATCCAGGGGATATCGTCGACAGTGGGAAAGACGCAAAGTGATGAGTATTTGATCCGTTGTTTATATGCACTGACACTGAAGTGGTGTGGAGAGTCTGGAAAGCGTGTGGCACGAGTGAAGTATTACACCGAGTGAATTAATGATCTGTCTCCAACCTTTGTTCTTCCTGCACTGAATGTGACGATTACTACATCCGTTGGACTGTCTCTGAGAGAAGTGGAGCCCGTGTGAGAGACGAGAGTCGATCTGGTGGGAGAAAGACCGGTGGGTGAGTGCTGGCCCGAATGCACGGTGTGCGAGTGGAATGCAGTGCCTGAAGTGACGATTCACACGGTTTGTGTTATGGAGTGAAGTTTATCGTGTGGAGAAGTATTAATAGTCTGCTGTGCACTCTCCTCTATAGTCTTTCACCCGCTGTTTCTGAACAGGGTTTGTCACATCAAGCGCCCAACTTACCATTCGAGACAGCCCCGCTCTGTTAATGCTGCCGATCTATTATTTCCTGTTATTGCAGCGTACAGCTGAACTGGAGCGTCTTGCTTAAAGCATCCTTCCCGTCTGGTGGTCTCCACACGTCCCTATCAAAAGCCGCTGCCTGGTTGGAACGAGAGAAGGTATTGCAGCTGAATGTCTTATTACTGCTGAATGGTCAAATCCTGTTGCATCGATACAGTGTACAGCTGAAGTGGAGTGTCTTGCTTAGAGCATCCTTCCCGTCTGGTGGTTTCCACATGCCCCATTGAAAGTCGCTGTCCTGTTCGGAAAAGGAAAAGGTATTTGAATGAACGTTTGATACGCTGTTGAACAGTTAAACCCTGCTACCTGGTTACAGTGCACAGCCGAAGTGGAGTGTCCCGCTCAAGTGTCCTCTTCGTCTGGTGGTCTCCACATGTCCCATTGAAGGCTTGTCCTGTTCAGAACGAGAGAAGGTATTTCAATTGAACGTTCCATATGCTGTTGGAAAGTTAAACCCTGTTACCTGGTTACAGCGTACGGTCAAGGGAGTGTCTCCCTCAAAGTGTCCTCCCCGCTTGGTGGTCTCCACATGCCCTATTGAAGGCTTGCCCTGTTCAGAAAGAGAGAAGGTATTTCAATTGAACGTTCCATATGCTGTGGGGGAGTTAAATCCTGTTACCTGGTTACAGTGCCCAGCCGAAGTGGAGTGTCTCGCTCAAGTGTCCTCTCCGTCTGGTGGCCCCCACCTGTCCCATTGAAGGCTTGTCCTGTTCAGAAAGAGAGAAGGTATTGCAATTGAAACGTTCCATATGCTGTTGGGAAGTTGAATCCTGTTACCTGGTTACAGTGTACAGTCAAGTGGAGTGTCTCCCTCGAAGCGTCCTCTCCGTCTGGTGGTCCCCACCTGTCCCCACTGAAAGCCTCCGCCCTGTACAGAAGGAGAGAAGGTATCATTGTTGAGTGTCGCATCTTGTTGAACCATTGAACCCTGTTGTATCGTTGCAGGGCACAGCCAAAGTGAAGTGTCCTCTTGCCGGGTGGTCCTCCACGCCCGTGTTGCAAAGTGTTGCTACTGTTCAGAAGGAAAGAGAGTAACTACGGCATGTGTCTCGATTAAAGTGTTGTTCTGCTGTTCAGGGTCCCCTCCTGGTCCGGCCCGCTCGCCACCTGCGTCCCTGTGACCCGTCTGAGTCGAGGACCCCCGTCCTCTGGATACTTACCTCTGGGCAGCCTCCGGCATTCGTTCCATCCTCACTGCGAATACCTACCTGGTTCCAGTCCGAATGGGGTCCGTGTAGCCAAGACTTCCTTGAGAGCCTTGTAAAGAGTACTTACCCAGTGGCTTACCTGAGTGGTGTGCGTCCTCCTCTGATTCCTCTCCGACGAGCCGCAGGGTGCCCACGAACGTCCATCCCGCTCCGGTCCAGGGGGCCCATCGAATTGCTTCTGGCGAAAGAAGAGATTTTAATTAGGACTTTTCAAATTTACCTGCTTTTAACTTAATAAAAAAATTGTTATTCCTTTATCCTCTGTTTTTGTCTGGTTCCTTGACACGCTCCTCGAGGCGGTGCCCGGTCCCCAGGGGTGGGTGCAGTCTGGCTTGGCCCACCCCGACCTGTGACAATAATATCAAGCAGACTTCTCTCAGCGTTTCATACTGACGAAGGGGACAATTTCAACTATATTCCAGCAAGCGGTAAGTACAAGTAGTGATTTAATATGGAAGTAGCGATCAACTTCACATCGTTTCTCTTAGTAGGATGAAAATAATCTAACTTAAACTGTGATTAATATACAGAAAGCGATCAAAGAACAATCCCTTGCCAAACCAAACGGCCAAGCTGTGACACACAGCGCGAGTTTATATGGACACTTGCCAAAACTCGTTATGAAATCAATGACGCTGTTACGCTGCACAACGAAGCTCTTACTGTATTTATATGCCTCATGTTTGCATTGGTGAAATCATTAGTGAGTGCAGAAACTGCGTTGCAATGATAAGATCTTTCACGCGATCAACAGGCCGTCATCTGCTCAATGCTCGTCACTGCAATTTTCTATGTGATTGAAAGAGATCTAAATACTTAAACTTCTCACAATTCGTTAATCCCGATAGCTGTAATAGTAAAAGTTTTCCAGATAGTTCCACATGTAATGCCAGATATTTCATATGCAAGCATGTCAGCCAATCACAGCAGAGGGCGTTTACACTGAAGTCTCACAGCAGACACGCCCCTTCAAACAGAGTGTTCAAACCAGGGAATGAAATCAGGCTAGGAAATATGCCTTTTACTTCTAAATTATAACAATTTTTGATCTAAAAAACATACTAACATTATGAGGGCACCCCTGGAAACATGATAAAATAATTAAAATAATCCATGGAATGGGACCTTTAATCGGTCTTCAAGCACAATGGAAAGAGTCAGAGAAAGAGTAAAACGAGGAGGAGGACAAGGAGGAGGAGGAGGAGGAGGAGGAGGAAGAGGAATGATCACAATGATCTGTGCTTTCGATCTCAATCTCATTTTTAACCGGATTCGGTTGTACACTAACGAATCATGTACCGTTCCACAAAGCTGGTGAACGATCTCAGCTTCAGCACGGATAGTAAGGAGCTCCTGGTCTCTGCTTCACTCAGTTTGCATGAATTTTTTCTTTCTTTCTTTGTTGATGATGAACGCAAACTTTCTTCTAAGAGCAACAAAATACCCCTTACGGCACTGGTCCTGGCATTGTTCACACAGAGCGCGTTCCGAGACTGATTCCGGCAATGTTACTAGGACCCCATCCCGGCATCAATCCCGGGACGTGTTTGCTTTCACACAGAAGGCACTCTAGCAATTTTACGGCAATTTCCCGGAATGATCAGGAATGATCTATGAAGACATCAGGAAGAGGCTGCAACTGTTAGACTGCACATGGACGTTTCGGAAAGGTTAGTGGATACATTTATGTAACTTAGTTGTTGTGGAGTTACATTTATTCATCTCATCGACTATCCTGTGCCGTCATGTTAATCTATAAACTGTTGTATAGGTGCTTGTGTGTGCACTGTATTAGGATGCCCACAGAGCCAGAACATATATTCTGCATGGAGAGAGAGCAGGAATGGTTTAGTTTACGGTTATAATGTGGGACCGCTTCTCACTCAGGAGATCTAGTGCAGATCGTCATCAGTCGTGGGCCGGTTTCCCGACTCTTACGTAGGAGTATAGGAGGAAATCTGAAACAGCTTGTTTTGAGAGTTTGATAATTATATATGGGGATTATAAAAAATAAGTATTGGGTGGATTTTTACCATTATAGGCTGTTTTTTTTACACATACTGTGTTCAAACACCTTATAAAAGTGAATTTTTCATAATAGGTCCCCTTTAACAGAAGGATTGTTCATATTTATGTATAATTTGAATAATTTGTCATAGTTTCAGACTGCTCACAGACGTGACCTGTTTTATGAATCCAGCGTATCATTAATAGTTTTGTGGACTGAACTCTTCGAGCTCTTACTCTCTAACCGAGTCAAAGACGATCTCAGCAGTCCAGAGGCTTCAGACCCTGACAGTGTTTCATTATAAACTGATGAATATGAACAAACCTCATCTCTCCATTAGTCCAACTCTTCTGACTCACTTCAGAGAATAAAGTGTCAGACAGTGAAACTCATATTTGCGTCATCAGGGTGATTGTGTTCCTCTCAGAATAGAGCAGCTCCATCAGCAGATGTTCAGCGTCCTCACAGGAGCTTCATGTTACTGGAATACACTACTCCTCTAGTTTCTGGAGATATAGTTAATGTCCTCTGATTTATTCATTTTGACCAATTTGCCCTTTCTTTGTTTTGGAAGTGTAAACGGCTTCAAATAATTAGTTGCTATTATGTCAATTTTCAACATTTATTAAATCATTGCCATATCCAAACAGTAGCAATGAGCTGGACAGTATAAACAATCAATAACAACTGTATTCATGCATTAAAGAAAGCATGCCCTCAGCTAATAAAGTGCAGGTTAGTGGAACACCTTCACGGTACAGTTTTTCACCGTGTACATACATAATCTTACAACATTTTAAAATGAAGTCAACAGGCACTGTTGTAACAATTCACAAGCCATATTCAAAATGAGCCGTTCACAAGTGCAGAGTGACAGTCATGTCTGAGTGCCTTGGCCAGGAGCTTGTGTTTCAGAGTCATGAACTTGGGCTTGGTTTTGGGCGCAGTGTGTCAAGTCCCACGAAAAGTCTTTGAAACACCTCAAATGTTTTGGAAAGCTTGGATGGATACTCAAGATTAAGTGCATATGTCAAACCCAAGCAGTAATCAGTATGCTTTGGCCAGATTTCCAAGATTGGTAAGGACTGGTATTCCCTCAATGATGATTCTGCATCTGGCTCACGACAGACATAGATGCTCATATTCTTCATGTTCAGGTCCTCATGAACAGTGGTCTCTGCAGCCCCCTTTGAGATAAAAGATAAAGTATTTAAGACAAACAATCTCATTAGTTGATGAAAAACAAATCCTCCAGCACTACCTGCCAAATGCTGGTTCAGTCAGTTCAAATCAAATATATCAATGTGTTTCAAGTGTTTTTCCCTTTTTACTTAATGATTTCTTCACATTTTTTTAAAATATTTTTTTACTAAAATGATCAATAAATCAATAAAATGTTCCCAAATGAGCCAAGAAATGACGTGGAATATTTTTTATCATATGCTATCAAAATGTTTGCAGTAGAGGGTTAATATATATTATAGTCTTCAAATCAATAGTTTCCTCGTCAGTTGTTAAATAATTGCAATGTAAATATTAATAATGAATGAATCAATAATATGTATGATTCTGTCAATATACCCTTCAGAAATGTGTGTATAATAGCTTAGCATTTCTCAACATGAGGAAGTTGTTTGATAATGTGTTTGTGACTGATCTACAGTCTTCAGGATAATGATTTAAATAGAGAGAGTCACTTTGCATTGTCAGCACATGCTTCAGTGCTCTGAGAGTGTTTATAGTGCTGTGAGTTTAACACTTCATGACTGAGAGCAGAACACAATCTTCATCATCACACAAGACTAAACTACAGCAATGAACACACTCAACATCTTCATCTGGACCATTGCACTGTTTATTCAAGGTTTCTGTAATACAGTTTTTAAAATAATTATTAACTCTCTTAAAATGTTAAATATACATTATTTTCCTTTTTTTCCTTTTTTCTTCCAGAGTGTAGAGGACAGATCACTGTAACTCAGAGTCCATCAATACCAGCAGTTCAACCAGGAGAAGAAGTCAGAATAAACTGTAAAACCAGCAGTAATGTGTATGTGTCTAGTGGTTATTATTTCTTAGCCTGGTACTCACAGAAACCTGGAGAAGCTCCTAAACTCCTCATATATCTGACATCAAACCGCAATACTGGAACTCCATCTAGATTCAGTGGCAGTGGATCTGGCAGTGATTTTACTCTGACCATCAGTGGAGTCCAGACTGAAGATACAGGAGATTATTACTGTCAGAGTGCACAAGTTATCAGTAGTAGCTGGGTGTTCACACAGTGATAAAGAGTCGTACAAAAACCTCTGTCAGTCAGACGTCACAGTGACTGCACTGATACAGCTGAGAGAAACTGCAGCTGCTGATGGAGGATCACAAACGTACTCGGTTACTAACGTAACCTCGGTTCTCTCTAGAAGAGGGAACGAGTACTGCGTAAGATATCTTACGCTAGGGGAAAATCCTTTTTCCGCGAGATATTGAAGCCAAAAATTATCCTTAATTTTGTAATAATGCAAAACGCGTTGCGGCAGCATGCAGACATAGGCGAGACAGCTCGCGTGCCTATTGGCTGCTCTGCGGCAACTGCAGCAGCCTATCGAGCGAGGCCTGGCGTGACGCCAGACCCAATCAGGGCACTTCGCGCCCGCTGCGTCACGTCCCACCGAAATGGGCGTGGTCTAGGCCTATAAATACCGCTCGCAGGCAGCTATTATCTGGTTTTTCATCATCGAAGCAACCAGAGCGTGTGCATGCACGGCAAGATACGCAGTACTCGTTCCCTCTTCTAGAGAGAACCGAGGTTACGTTAGTAACCGAGTACGTTCTCTTACGAGAGGTCTCTCGTACTGCGTAAGATATCTTACGCTAGGGGACCCAATGCAAAACGCCGTGCATGCTGAGATCTGACACCAAAGACCCAAGGGCGAAAGCCCGGGGTACATATAGTGCACAATCACTCAGGGAACTCACAGGGAGTCCAGGAAGAGGGAGGGGCGAAGCCGCACTCTTCCACATATGGTAGCGTCGCTGAGACGCGAATTTCATCATACAGACAGGGCGGGGTACGGCCTGAACTGATGGGGGAATGTGGGTCTTACACAGTTTGCCCAGGCACATCTCGTGCTGCTACTTTTTTTACTGTCGAACATTGAGCTGTGCTCAGTAGACGCAGCATTCTGAGCTGATCGCATCAGGTCAGACAATACTGGTAAACTTAGACCGACAGCAGCCTGGCCTGCAGGGCGGGAACCTCTAGCCTCTAACCTCTCACTGCATGCCCTTGGAGGCGTATGCCAGCGCTATAGCATCAACTATCCATCTGGATAGGCTCTGTTTCGACGCGGCTAGTCCCTTAGAACGTCCGCTAAACGAAACAAAGAGCTGTTCCGTCTGTCTGAAAACAGACGAGCGAGACACATAAGCTCGTAATGCCCTGTACTGGGCAAAGGAGGCTCGCGTCTCTTTCCTCATCAGGGACCGGCAGGGCTGACAGAGAGATAATCTGCGCCCTAAACGGTGTGTTGAGGGATTTTGGAACATAACCGTGCTTAGGTTTGAGTATAACTTTTGAGTCATTGGGCCCAAACTCCATGCACGCCGCGCTCACAGAGAGCGCGTGCAGATCCCCTATGCGCTTCACTGAAGCGAGAGCCAGCAAAAACACCGTTTTGAAAGACAGGTGTTTCAAATCGATTGACTGTAAAGGCTCAAATGGCGCACCTTTCATGGCTTCCAGAACCGTAGAAAGGTCCCATACGGGGACTGAGGGAGGTCTGGGAGGATTCAGTCTCTTAGCTCCTCTAAGGAAGCGGATGACTAAATCGTTCCTTCCTATTGACTGACCAAGCGTTGTTTCTGAGAACGCTGCTATAGCCGCCACATAAACTTTGAGCGTGGAGGGGGCCCTGCCCCCATCCAACAGCTCTTGTAGGAAGGAAAGCACCTCCGTCACATCACAGTTTGTGGGTGACACACCACGGGCTGTGCACCAGCCCGAAAACACTGACCATTTCGAAGAATAGAGTCGTCTTGTAGACGGAGCTCTAGCCTGCGTGATCGTGTTTAATACTCCTTTAGGGAGTCCAACATGTACCCGTTGATGGCCCAGACATGAAGGGACCATAGCTCCGGGTGAGGATGCCAGATCGAGCCGCGGGCCTGTGAGAGGAGATCTCTCCTCACTGGTACTGGCCACGGGGCAGTACTTGCTAACTGCATCACGGCTGGAAACCAAGGTTGGTTTTTCCAGAACGGTGCTACCAGCAGTACTGAGCATCCTTCTTCCCTGATCCGTTCTATCACCTGAGGCAGGAGAGAGACGGGGGGAAAAGCATAGAGCGGGCGGCGGGGCCACACATGGGCCAGCGCGCTCCTGCTCTTGGAGAAAAATTCTTGACAGTGAGCGTTTTCTTGAGACGCAAACAGGTCCACTTCCGCTCTGCCGAATTTCTTCCACAGCAGTTGGACTGTCTGTGGGTGTAGAGACCATTCGCCTGCCGGAACATTGTTCCTGGACAGTCTGTCCGGTCCTAAATTCAAGATCCCTGGCACGTGCGCTGCTCTGAGCGAGCGCAGGTTGCACTGAGCCCATACCAGGAGGCGTTCTGCCAGCCTGTACAGTTTCTCGGATCTGATGCCGCCCTGGCGATTTATGTAGGACACCACAGACATGTTGTCCGAACGGACCAAGACGTGGTGACCTTTTATTTGGGGACAAAAACGCGTCAGCGCGTTGTCTACTGCCAGCATTTCGAGGCAGTTTATGTGCAGGAGCTTCTCCCGTTCTGACCACTGGCCGAAGAACGGTCTGCCCTCGAGCAGCGCTCCCCATCCCGAGGTGGACGCGTCCGTGGACACCACTTTCACCCTCGAGGAAGTCCCCAGGCTTACACCTGATTGGTACCAGTCGTTCGCTTTCCAGGGTTTCAGAGCTGTAACGCATTTCTGATTGACCCTGAGGCGAAGCAAACCGGGTGCCCATGCTTCGCGTGGGACTCGCGCTTTCAGCCAAAACTGCAGCGGGCGCATGCGGAGCAGACCCAGCTGGAGCACTGACGTGACATGAGACCTAGCATCTTCTGAAATTTCTTGAGCGGGACAAACGCGCCGCAGCGAAAAGAGTTCGCTGTGCGTCGAATGTCTACCGCGCGCTGTTGTGATAGTCGCGCTATCATGGATAGTGAGTCCAGTTCTGTGCCCAGGAAAGATATTTTCTGACTGGGTGACAGGGAGCTCTTTGCCCAATTGACACTCAGACCCAAATCCTCGAGGTGATCGAGTAAAATGGTCGTGTGTTCTATGAGCACTGCGCGAGATTGCGCTAGAATCAGCCAATCGTCCAAATAGTTCAGCACTCGTATGCCTCTCATTCTGAGGGGTGCGAGCGCCGCATCCATGCACTTCGTAAATGTACGGGGTGCTAGGGACAAACCGAACGGCAGGACTGTGTACTGATATGCCTGGCCCTCGAAGGCGAATCTCAAATATCGCCTGTGACGTGACGCTATCTGTATTTGAAAATACGCGTCTTTCAGATCTATTGACACAAACCAATCTCCTTGGCGAATCTGCACAAGGATTTGCCTGGTCGTGAGCATCCTGAACTGTCGCTTCACAAGCACTTTGTTCAGTTGCCTTAGATCTAGTATGGGTCTGAGACCCCCGTCTTTTTTCGGTACTAGGAAGTATCTGCTGTATAGCCCTCCCTCGCTCTGATCTTGAGAGAGAGGTTCTATGGCCCCTTTGCTCAATAGTTTCGTCACTTCGGCTCGAAGTAGATGTGCTACTTCTGTTTTTACCGTGGTCTCGACGCGCGCCACATAGCGGCGAGGGCGTCGGCGAAACTGCAGCGAATAGCCTCTTTCTATAATGTTCAGCACCCACTTCGAGACCCCGGGTAGCTTTGCCCATGCGACTGCATGGATAGCTAGGGGTCGAATACGAAGCGCGCTCCGCTCGCTCAGCGATGGAGAAGCTTCGGTGTGCTGTAACACAAGCGTGTCGCTCGTGACATTTGAGGCATGGGGCGCGCTGATGACAGCGGGCAGATTGCCTGCGCTCGACTCCTCTGCGGTGGTTAACCGCGAGGGGGAGGGCTGGGCGGTTCCCGTGGGAACTGTCATGTCTATGTGTGGATGTGGGCGCGGGACAGCGGGCACATTTATCACACCGAAAGCATCGTTCGCTTGCGTGAAGCGAGTGCACGTTGGTTTCGTTTTTACAGAAACCGTGAGACATGCATAACGTGATGTTAGTGGGCACTGGGTAGTGGGCACGTTCACCATGTTTGAAGCGCAACCGATCTGAGTCGGTTTTATGTGCGCGAGCCCTGTGTGACAGGCTGTGCTTATGTGTAGGGATGGGCACTGGGGAGTGGGCATTCTTACTACACACGAAACACCATTTGGCCGTGGCCGGGACACCAGAAAATACACTCTTTTGGGGATTTATCTGGGTAGCCGTGAAAACGGCATTTGTGTGCAGGCAAGCGGGTGACAGAACCGACTTGTTGGCTGCAGAAAACACTGGAACAGTCACATTTGCTGGAACTGGACGAGCGAATAGCTTTGGTGTGAGTCCGGCCACAGCGGGACTGGAACCCCGTCGTTTTCCTAGCTGTGCTAGGACGACTTCGGGGCCTCGGGCTTCACCGTGATCCTAGGTCGCGAGCCGCGTCCTGCGGGGCGGCGACCGGATGAGCGGGAGCGCGGTCTCGCGCTTCTGGCCTGGCGGCGCTGTGAAGTGGAGGCAGTGGACGGTGGCTGTGGCTGTGAGCTCTGAGCAGACGGTTTCGCACGGCCTGCTGCAGAGCTGGAGCGCTTCGGGAGGAAGTGCTTCATAGCCTGAGACGCTTTCTGAACCTCTGCGAATCTCTCCGCGAAATCCTTGACGGAGGATCCAAAGAGGCCTGTAGCGGAAAGCGGGGCGTCGAGGAACGCGATGCGTTCAGACTCGGCCATTTCCGAGAGCGTCAGCCAGAGATGTCTCTCAGACACGGTGAGAGAAGCCATAGTCCGTCCAATGGCTTGTGCTGCGGACTTAGTAGCACGAAGAGCGAGGTCCGTGGCACTCCTTAAGTCCGGCACGCAGATCGCGTCAGGTCCTTCCTCGTCCAGCTTACGGAGGAGATCGGCCTGGAAGATCTGGAGCGTTGCCATGGTGTGCAACGCTGACGCAGCTTGCCCGGCGGCGGAAAAAGCGCGGTGGAGCAAGCTTGACGTCGTGCGGCAGGCTTTAGAGGGTAGGGCCGGCTTAGCGCGCCGTCCAGCGGAGGGCGGGCATAAGTGGGCCGCTATCGCCTCTTCAACCGGCGGCAGCGAGAGGTATCCTTTGTTCTTGGCATCGTCAACAGCGGAGAATGCCAAAGAAACAGCAGGACGCACTCTAGCAGAATAGGGGGCGCTCCAGGACTTGGCGACTTCTTCGTGTAACTCAGGAAGAAAGGGCGCCGGTCTGGACACAGGCGAAGCGCGCTCCCCAGGCAGGAAAAATCCATCCAGCCGGTTGTGAGCGGGCTGCTCAGGCGAAGACCACTCGAGGCCGAGGCTCGCCGCGGCCTGTGCGAGTACTCGCATGAGTTCCGTCTCAATGGAAGCTCTCTTGCCTGACGATGTGCGGGCAGGGGGTGCGGGGTCCTCAGAGCCCGCCCAATCCTCACTGCCTGACGCCAGGATAGAGCAGGAATCATCCTCTCCCAGCAGGGCTTCCTCATCCGCGATATCAACGGAAGCGGCGGCAGACGGCGGCCGCTGTCCGTCAGGAAGCGAAACAGAAGAAGCCGGGGAAGCAAGCGGGCGAACCGGCGAGCTTTGGCGGCTGAGGGAGGGTTCCGGGGCCCGCTGGGCACGGCGCTTTTTACGGCGCGACGCCGCGGCGGGCGGGGGAGCAGTCTCGGTGAAGACGGCTAGGCGAGTCCTCAGAGTCGCCATTGCCATCAGCTCGCAGTGAGGGCATCCGCCGTCAGCGAGCGCGAGAGCTGCATGTTCCTCACCCAGGCAGGAAACGCAGATCAAGTGGCGGTCCCCGTCGCTGAGTGTGGCTCTGCACGAGCCGCAGGAAGGCATCTTTAAAAAGACGCTAGCTCTTTTAGAAATGTGTGTCGCGGCGGCGACACACACACACAGAAATACAGTGTAATAAAAGAGAAGGATATAAGCGCCGGAAAGCGCAGCAGGAAGGCAGGAAGGCGGCGCGGCCAGCGACTTCAGTGACTCGTCCCGCTGAAGGTGCTCTCTCTCGACGGCGCGGCTTCTAATCCAGCTCCAGCGATGCGTGTGCTTCGCTTGAAGGATGAAAAATCAGATAATAGCTGCCTGCGAGCGATATTTATAGGCCTAGACCACGCCCATTTCGGCGGGACGTGACGCAGCGGGCGCGAAGTGCCCTGATTGGGTCTGACGTCACGCCAGGCCTCGCTCGATAGGCTGCTGCAGTTGCCGCATAGCAGCCAATAGGCGCGCGAGCTGTCTCGCCTATGTCTGCATTGCTGCTGCAACGCGTTTTGCATTATTACAAAATTAAGGATAATTTTTGGCTTCAATATCTCGCGGAAAAGGATTTTCCCCTAGCGTAAGATATCTTACGCAGTACGAGAGACCTCTCGTAAGAGAACTTCTAGTTCTTGTAAAGCCGCTACATTACAATTTCACACATAGAAAGACACAAGTATGAATGAGACGTTAAATTTAAAATGGTTAAAAGCACTATTTTTAAGGAAAATCTACTAATCACACTGATGCACATTATGACAGAAAGCCTTAACAATTGGGGTTAGATGTAGCTCAGTGTTATAACTAATCCACCAAGTGCACAACGATAATGAAATGAAAACAGGGAGCCACACAACTTTTCAGGTTTGAGTATTTATTTATATGTTTATTTTGCCACATTTAACTTTGTTGGACTTTCACAAACAATGTTGTACTTCAAATGTCAAAGTATGATTTTCCCCCACATTTGTTAACTATGCATTGATCACTTATTTATTTATTAAGAATATAGCCTGTTTTTCATGCAATAAACCCTTTAAAATGTGATTTTAAGCTCGTTTTTATTATTATTACTGTTATTATTAATAATAATAATTTTGCATGCAGCTGCCACACACAAATATAATGCAATTGTAATTACAATATTTGATGATTTTTACTAAATTTATTTATTGCAAAACTGTGCAGCCCTTTCCTATATCTCTATCCATGATATTGCTCCATAATAGCAGGATGATTGGATGAGGGATGGATGTATGGATATCTGTCTATACAGATGCACACACAATATCAAACTATACAGAAAAAATAGTACTGAATTATTAAAGTGTTCAACTAACCCCTCTGTCTGTTACATTTAACCCCGCATATGGGGTAAGCTGTGACATCTGCACTTCTGTCACTTTTAGTGCAACTGTATGAAAATGGAAGGTCCTAGAAAAAAAAAAACTTTGTGTTCATTTGTAGCAGAGATGTGTGTGTTGCTTGTGTAAAAAAAAGTTTAGTGTGGAATGATAAAACATAGTTCAATTATCTTAAGATGTTGAATTTCAGAGGAACTATCCTACACTGTAAAAATAAAAGGTGCCTGGAGGAACCTTTTGGGGTTCTTCACTTTGCCACACCGGCGGAACCGTCTGTAGATCCTCTAGGCACCCTTTAAAGTCTGCGTGAACCGGAAGTTGCAAACGACTTTTCTCCAGTGCTGTGACGTATTTCCCAGTGAAAAGGAATATTGAACAGAGGGCAGGGTTTTACTCTAGCGCTCCTCCTCTCCATCTCTGCTCATAACAGACTAACGGGTTGAGGAGTGGTTAAGCGTTTCCCAAGCCAAGCCGTCAAACCTACATCATCAGAGAAGGAACGCCATTCCCGACCGGAAGTAACTTTTCAGACTTTGATTAAAGATTACGACGGCAAACCATTTTTTTCTGTGTATTAACTTGCACGGATTAATTGTTCACCACAAGAATAGTAATATGCGCTAACAAAGTAAATAGGGTCAATTTTGATTTCAGTTGGACTTTAAAAAGGGTTTGTTCTCTGAGGAACCACACAGGTTTCCTGAGGAACTCTTATATGAAGCACTGTGTGGAACCACTGTGGGCGCCTCCAGGAACCAAATTTCAATTTTATTTTATTTGTATTAAATTAATTTCATGTTGTTACTATGGTTACCACCATTAACTTCTATTATAATAAACAAACTGAACCAAATACAAAATAAGAATTGTTAATTACATATTTTAGATCCATTTTAATACATACACTTCCTTGTGCTTGGGAAAAAAGTTAGTAATAGATTAATATCAATGAATACACACACAAAAAAATAGTATAATACATAAGTAACATGAATAATCAACCATATGTATACAATAGGCTACACAAGAAAAGACATCTCAACAAAATGCATGGAAAACACACGATCCATGTAATAAATCAATGTAAAAAATTCAGCCTGATCTCACGTACAAAACGTACATATTTATACATAAATAAAACCGGTCAAATACGTATGTTCTTTTACGTATTTACAGTGCCTTTTACGTATCATCTGGACGTAATTAGCGGTTCGATACGTATTTAAATGTACGTAAAAACAACCTAAAATACGTACAGTTAGAACGTATTTTGACTAGTCCGTCGCCTGCTCCATAACCAGTAAAAAGGAATCTCTTTTAAATGCGTATCTGCTTAATTTTATATTGAATACTTGATTTGCTACGAGGCCTTGTGAAATATGAATTATAAACATTATGGTTTCGTTGTTTTGTTTTGTTTTGATTTAAAATAAATAATAATCTGACGAAACCAGAAAAGACCGCGTTCCCGATCGGATTCATTTCAAAGTTGCAATGGACTCAGTTGACGTCTGTGAGGACATTTATTTATTTACGTTATATGTTAATATATTTATATTTATAATTGTGATCTGTTTTATGAAATATATTCTTAAGTAGTCAGTTGTTGCTTTTTATCAAATAACAACATATTTCTGGCTTGCAATATAAAAAGTGCATCGACTGAAGTGATGCTAGGTTTAACCTTTGGAGAGTCATAACAGTTTAACACTATCTATCTAATATAAAATCATAATTTTTCAATGCATTTGTAGTGTCTTTATTTTTATTTTTTACATTCTCAGATCACACTTCTCAGGTGATAGGCTACTATGTCACAAGAACTTGATGAACAACTAATAATAGGGCGCGCAGTTGCGGAGACCCTCGATGAGGCGCATGAACGCTGTCAAATGGATGCCCTCCTTAAACAAAGCAACACTGACCCTTAAAAAATGGACCTTTGTCAAATGGTTAAACAAGGGCAAACAGTTATTCGTTGTCTTGACAATGTGAGTTCAAGGAACGATCTCGACACTCTCATAAAGGAATCCAAAGAGCTGCTTGCACGACCAACCCTAAATGGCCCAAAGGTCCAATAAATTATGGTAAAGTAAATGTAGTTTTTTTGAACATCCAAATTTTAAGGCAATCCGTATATACAGTTTGACTGAAAAATTTTTATTATAAAAGATGGATGGAACAATTTAATTTATTTTGTGCTATTAATTTGATTATGACAGCCCTATTAATCTTTATGGGTAAAAAAGTTTCAAGTTTCTGTAATAGAAGATGTAGTCTTAATGATGCGCATATATTATTCAATATTTGATATTCACAGACAAAGAAAAAAAGGACCCAGTCCAGATTTAAAGTCAGAAGGAAAACTAAAGAGAAATCACATCTGCAAAGAAGAAAATCTTCTATGTCACATGGTAAGGTTTTGTCATCCTAAAGGAAAATAATTTAATGTATTGTAAAGCTTTTATTATTATTATTATTATTATTATAACTAAGATGTTTTGACTGACTTTTATTTTCATTAATCAGATTTAAGAGTCAACAAATCAAAGGCTTGTTCAAAGGCAACAGAATTGCTTCAAGACCAGGGTCCAGATCATGGTTAGTTATATGATTGATTTATGATTATTATTATTTTTTTAACATTTATTAGGTGTTATTATAAAGTCCTGTCTTTATTTTTTGTATATAAATGATAATGATACATTTTTCATGATGTGCAAAGCTGCAGAAGCCCCATATGATTATGATTTATGATACCGCTATAAAAAATAGTCCATTCATCCTTTGCTTAAACTTAAAAAAAAAAAAAAAAAAATCAAATAAGAACAACAGTGCCTTACATTTCAATAAAAAGCCATTTTCTGTAGTAAGGTAACAGCAATGGATCATTAGTCAGTAGACTCTCAGTGGTGTACATAATTTGATATTGTTGGGGTTGGGGCTGACAGAGTCTCTTCTACACGAGTTACAAGACCTGCTGTCAGCTGCTACTTCCAACCTTAATTCTGAGAGCACTCAACCTTCAGCATCACTGCATTGGGGTAAAAGGACAGTAGCTGCATCAGAAAGATGGAGGGAGGCTAGACCCTCTTTAATCTGCAACAGAACATATCAACATGCAGATGTGTTCAAAGTGCAAGTCAAAGGTGGCGGTGGTAAAGTGTAAAGACTGTCTGCCTAAGCAGTATACCTGCATTGACTGTGACTGTGCTGTACACCGCACACAAGTACTTCACAACAGAAGCACAATGATTTCAGGTTTCCACAAGGCTGTACCACCCACCACAGTGGTGAAGCAGGACTCGAACGGGCAATACTTTCATCATCATGAAGGTACTGTCTTAATTTAAAATTAATTAAATGCATTTAAATTGCATTCATATATTAGTCTTTGTAAATGTATTTCTTAGGATAGTCACATAACTACAAGCTGTCTTTGTTTTTATTGAACTTGTTCAAGAATTGAAACATGTTTTATTTTTGTTTATCGTAGATCGACTCTTACCAATGGCACTACCTAAGAATATATGCAATTGTGGAGAGGAAATGTACTGTGTTGGTGTAGGGAAGGCCATTACTTTAGCCAACATGAAGGGTGAGTGAATGAGTGAGCAGATACTAAAATCTGCCTTTTAGCATGCATGCTTATTAATTGGAAAATTATAATATATGTATTCTACTTTTCAAAAATGTCCTTGGTCCTATTTGCCAATTATTATTTTTGCTTCATTAAGGTCCACCACATGTCCTGCAGAAGCCAATTTGTGTATTTATGTTGGTTGATATTAAACCAACATGTTGGTTTGATTTACAAGCACACACTGTAAAAAAAATCCCGTTGTTTTTACGGAAAAAAAAACTGGCAGCTGTGGTTACCAGAACAATACTGTAAAAATCACATCAAACCGTAAACATACTTACGGAGTAACATGTGAATTTAACATTTTAAACATAGTATTACACTGACAAACCAACAATCACAGCAGTAATGAGAGTCACATGATTAATCAAAGCCCATCACAAATAGCCTAGTTCTTCCACAAGAAAGTTAATATTAATTTACACAGAAGGTGCACAGTCTCATTCACACACACATTAAACACCATCATGGTAACACACATGAAATTTTAAAATACAATAAACATTAATTTAACATCATTAAATGTAACATAAAACCCTAATGTACATGACTGATTATAAAATACATCAAATGTGAAGTGTCACGCAGGGAATTGTGGGAATGTCAATGAACGTTTTTTCACTGTAAATTATACAATGACTTGTTAGTTTTTACTTCCAAAAACTGTAAATTTAACGGTATTTTACAGTAAAATTACATTAAATGTACCGTTAGACCTATCACAGTTATTTACCGTGTATAGTAAGGAAACTTTCTGTTAACCAATTAACAGGTTTTCACTGTAGCATTTTTACAGTCTTTTACTGTTAAAATCACGAATTTTTTTTACAGTGCATCCTTGAGGATATAGTATCTATAATATCAGCACCTGATTTGCATCATTTGTTTGGAACATCCTTGTCTAAAGACAAACAAGTTAAGTCATTGGCGAAATCAGAATCAGTGCGGAGTCTTATTTCATTTTAAAGTGCTGCATTAACTCTGCTCTGTGCCTGCTGCATTTAAACCAAAAGACAAAACTTCTGCCTGTTCTAACCCTGCCCTGCTAAAACAAATGTCTCACTAATAACGTTTTATTGTGTAATAATTATAATGCCATACAAGACAAAACATCTGCACTGGACAGGTCTGACTGGATCTTGTGGTTAATGTCCTCCCCTTACAATAGTATACAAATATTTTTTTTTACAATTTTTAAAAGTGTGAGTTTGGGTTTGGATCATTTGCATTTTGTCATCATACTTTATTATTAAATGTAATTTACGGACAATTATTTTACAGGTCGCTACGACCTGTCATTGCCCAATCTGCACTGTGAGAAATGCAGAGAAACATGGATGCCAGGTGTGTTCGAATTGCAGAAGAGTGGCTACTGGCCTGCAACCCTGAACTTTTGCTCAATCTACGATGAGGAAGTCTTCATGTCCTTCAAAGACTTAAAAATGTCTGCTCCAGGATTGTCTCGTTTAGCATTCATAAGAATGCTTGACATGAAGACGGTGCACTATGGCAGAGTGAGTACCTTTCTCATACATTTACTCATCTCATACTATTATTGTTGATTTCCAACCTCATGCGAGCAAAGCATTTCTGTCTTCAGAACTGCAGTCAGAAATCCCAGGAGATGAACAGTGTATGGCCCTGTTTACACCTGGTTTTAAGAAGCGTTTTGGTTTACTGGATCACAAGTAGATGAGAGACACACATTCCTATTTACACCTGTTTTTTTAATCCGCCTCTTGTCCACTTTTAACCACTTCTGTCCTGTTTTTTTTAGAGTGGAATGTATATGGGCTTATATACTATATATAGCCCATATACATATGTACATTTACGTCGAATGTGTTTTCAACTACCTCTGGAAGTGGTCAAAAGTGGACAAGCTCAAAACATTTTAGACCCCGGTTACACCTGTATTTATCGTCGATCACTAGTGATCTGACAAACCAAAATACATATTTTGTTAACATCAATGATCCAAATGTTAAAAACTGCTGAACTCCTGGGATAAAAAAATAAATAAAAAACCAGTGAGAAGCACCATTAAAAACACCTTGATGACAGATAACAATTGTCAGACTGGTTCAAACTGGCAACGTCTATGGTAACTGTTTTGTACAATTGTGAACGGAAAATAATAGCACTGTAGAATGCCTTTTTTTTTTGTTATTTTGGTTGTACAAGGAGGACCTACATAATTTTATTCTGATGTTATTGATGATCAGTATATGTAACTTATAGAAGATAGTAAATATGGAGAAGACACACAATTCTAGGCTTGTTCATTATAATATTTCTATGTATCTTTAACTAGAATGGCACTTTAACTAGAATGTGGTGATGCGTTTTTGAAGAGCTTTTTCGAATGGTCCATCTGCCGTTATGAGGTCGACAAGATCTGCGGTGAACAACATTTCACGTGCCCAGCTTGTACCCCTCTAATGCTGGCAGTTGCTGTGGATGGCAACAGAAAACTTCACCGTTTCAAAAAGGCGGGGTAGTAAGTGTGTTGTTGTTGTTGTTGTTGTTATTATGGGTTGACTTTTACTTTTTGTATGGCAATAAATAATTGTATTAAAATTATTATAATTTTTAATAATTTTTTATACTATTATGACTTAATGTCTTGTTCTTTCTATTATTGTCACAACAATTCTTTGAATTATCCTGAAATAGTTTTTTCGTAAGTTTGTGTTCATTGTCGTTTAAAAATCTAGAACAAAAATTAAAATCTATCTAATTTTGTTTTATTAGTTCAGAGGGCTCTGGCTACTTCGAAGGGTTGTTTCTTTGCAATGATGATGATGTTTCCTCTTTTGTTCAATATATCCGCGAAAAAGTACAACACGTAAGTGAACTATGCCTCAGATTGCTTGCAAGTACACAGTATGATTTCATGATTTGTTTGTGAAAAGTTTTATACACTGATTTCTATTACTAACGTAACCTCGGTTCTCTCTAGAGAGGGAACGAGTGTTGCGTAGCCTGCCGTGCTTGTGCTGCACTTGGTTTCGCTTCTAGTCGACTGAAATCACTTGACGACAGCACGGGAGGGCTTCCCATTGGCGCTGGAGTCATGCCAAAGACGCACTGATAGGTTGCAGCAGTTGCCGCAGAGCAGCCAATAGGCGCGCGAGCTGTCTCGTCTATGTCTGCCTGCTGCAGCAAATGCGTTTTACATTCTAAAAATTAAGGATAATTTTTTGCTTCAGTATTTTCGAGAAAAGGAGTTTTTCCCGTAGCGTAAGCTAAACTTACGCAACACTCGTTCCCTCTCTAGAGAGAACCGTTAGTAACCGAGTGTCGCTTCAGACTTCAATCTTCAGTGAAAATCTCTTCAAATAATGAGTTTATTGAATATTAGAGCCAAAGTCAATAGAAAGTTTCAACAATGAAAATATAAAAGGTATTTTGCATGTTCTACACAGTCAAGCATGTTTTCATATTCAAGGTCTGTTCTAAAAGTATCTGGACTGGTTATGAATCTCCACACAAGATCATGAAACGTGAACAAGCTCTAATATGTCTCCATCTTTAACAGCCTGTTTCTTCTCCATTTGATGATTTCAGACACACATGAGGCTTCATGATAGATGGAGTGACACCATGAACTCTGATTAGAGATTCACAATCAGTCCTGATACTTTCTGAACAGACTCATGATTCATGATCTTACTTTAGTGATGGCGGTTCATCTAGTGGAAGTGTAGCAGTGATGATGGTCACATGACTGAATATGGACACAGAGATGGACGTTCATCTGCACATCCTCAGTGTCTCAGGAGTCACAATAAAAATACTAAATAAAGTCATGATTCTGTAACTCTAGTGTATATTAGTTTGTTATCAGCACAAGCTGTTGTAAATCCTGCCCACTTCTTTGCATTGTCAGCACATGCTTCAGTGCTCTGAGAGTGTTTATAGTGCTGTGAGTTTAACACTTCATGACTGAGAGCAGAACACAATCTTCATCATCACACAAGACTAAACTACAGCAATGAACACAATCAACATCTTCATCTGGACCATTGCACTGTTTATTCAAGGTAAGATGTAAAAACTGACTCTGGTTTTGGTGTTTTTGTAAAAGTATATGATGATGATAATAGTTTTAAACACTAATAGTTTTTCTTTTCTCTTCTTCAGAATCCAGAGGAGTGACTCTGACTCAACCTGAAGTTAAAACTGTCCAACAGAGTCAAACAGCAACAATAGAGTGTCATATGGATGTAGGACTAACCTATAATGGCTTAGTCTGGTATCAGCAGAAACCTGGAGAAGCTCCTAAACTCCTGAGTTATGGCATAAACATCCTCCAGTCAGGAACTCCATCTAGATTCAGTGGCAGTGGATCTGACTATGGCAGTGATTTTACTCTGACCATCAGTGGAGTCCAGACTGAAGATACAGGAGATTATTACTGTAAGAGTATACACTATATCAGTGGAAGCTATGTGTTCACACAGTGATAAAGAGTCGTACAAAAACCTCTGTCAGTCAGACGTCACAGTGACTGCACTGATACAGCTGAGAGAAACTGCAGCTGCTGATGGAGGATCACAAACTACACAATATCAAACCTTTCACAGACTTTATTCATTTATTATGATGTATAAGTAAACATATAATCTTATATCTCTTACTAAACTGGACTAAAATGGGTAGAAAATGTGAGTGGTGCTTGTTCTTGTAAAACTTATTGTTCTTGTAAAGCCACTCCATTACATTTTCACACATAGAAAGACACACTTACAAATGAGACGCTAAAATTAAAATGGTTAAAAGCACTATTTTTAAGTAAAATCTACTAATCACACTAATGCACATTATGCCAGAAACCCTTAACAATGTTTTAAAACCATAAATGCAGTGATTATGATACAAGTTGAGAGAAAAACTACCTTTGCAATGTATCTTCCTATGGTGTCCCTATAATTAAAGTCCCATCACAAGAATTCAGAATCACTACAGCAATATAATTTTGGTTCATTTTTAAATTGATAACAGCAGACTATGCATGCGGTGCACTTTATTTTACAGTATGTGAACTTACATGTACTTACAATGTAGGGGAGCGTGGGGCACAACCTAACGCGGGGTTAAATGTAACAGACCTTTTACTCATTTAGTCAGGGTCATATTGTGTTTCCGCTTATTTTCTCTCGCTACCAGAAGATGGTCTCCCGCGGATTTGTGGAAAGTTTTGATAAGATTTCGTGAAGATTCTGGACAAAGAGTGTTTTGACACCATGCAAGTAAATTTTTCCATCATATCGAGGGCTTGGAGCCAGAAAGGCGTACGTGGCTTTTGAAAACTTTACAGGAGAGACAAAATATTTTTTTTACCACACATCAATCACCTTTATTATTAACCTTAAACCACAAACATTGCAACCACAGGCATACTTACATGAATACTTGAATACTTACATGAGTATTTAATAAACTTATGGCATATTAACACAATGAACGTGTTCTAAAACATTGTAAAATAAAAACAATATGGCAAAAACATCAGATATGCCTTTTTGGCACCAAACATTATTGGGCGTATCTGCTTAACAATGCAGAAAATAATTGGTCAAAAGGGGAATTGATTGAATAATTAACACGTGAATAACACTTGAACAAGTAATTAATTTTCATTTAACTCATTCATTATTATTTTTTTTTATTTTTTTTTTCTCATTTGACTTTTCCATTCTGGGCATCTGCTGAACAGTACAGACTGTAATACAAGTCACTGAACTTGCTAAACACACTTCTGATTGGCAATTCATGAGTTGTTCAATTTATTTCATTACATTCATTAATTTTTTTTTTTTTTAAATACTCTATACAATTGACAGTTCTCTCATGTTCTTTTTACCCATTTCACTTTTCTTTTTTTTCAACCATTTCAATTACTCTGTGAGTCTATTCATTGACCACATCCATAGAATCATGTCGCGTCTTATTTGCTTTTCTGTTCACTAGTTTTAGTTCTACTCACTGTCCACTGTCAGAGCATTGTAGAACTCTGCGTATGTGTGAGGAATACTCCCATTGCTGCACAGGGTGGACTATATATAAAAAGAAGTCTTTGCATACCCTTATCTGTCTTCCCTCAAAGGTTAGATAATACTCAAACACATGAGTTCTTCTTGAGATTTTTTCACTGTTTCTTTTCCCTATTTTGATAACGTGATTGACAATGAAGTCTTTATGCCTTGCTGCATCTCCCATCTCCCAATAATGTTGAAATATACTTTCCCTTACTGGCTCTGGGAAGTTCTGATTGCATTTGTAACGACAAGAGGCACAGTTCTTCTCCCTCACCTTCCTTGCTGGAACATGAATGCCATGTGAATTAATGTAGCATTGGCCAGAATTTCTTAGCCTTTTACGTTGGTTTCTTTCCCAATTTTCAACATCTCTCTGTCTTTTTATTCCTCTTTGTGGTGTGTTGGCATCCTCTTCCTTGCCACTTTCAACCCCTCCTCCATGTCTAGCTACTGTCTCAGTCCCTCGATCTTCTTCTGTCTTCTCTTCCTGGCCACTTTCAACCCCTCCCCTCTGAACAAATTCTAGCACAATGTCTACCATCTCACTCCCTCGATCCTCTTCTGTCTCCATGTGTCCCTCATCAATTGCATGATCTGTCTCCCTGTCTGTCTCTCTTCCTCCATCTTCTGCTGTCTCCATGTGTCCCTCTCTCTCTTCCATCTCCTCATCTCTCTCCCTCTTCTCATGCTGTGTCCCTAAATGATATCATTAATATGTATTAATATCCTTCATGAATGCCCTGATACTAATAATTCTGGGTAAGGATTAGATAAGGTGAATGTTTAAACTTATTTTCTATGCAAGTCAGAACTCACTTCGTCCATCATGTGCTGTCTCCATGTGTCCCTCAAGTTGATCTCTCTTCCTCACCTCATGTGGCTGTGTCCCTTAATGATTAACACATTCATATTTATTAATAGAGTTGAGCCGGATACTCGGCTGAAACGAGTATCCGGTACGGATAAAGCACTTTTGTCGAGTACGAGTATTATACGTGCTCGGATAAAAAAAAAGAAAAAAAAAAAGAAGAAAGTTATGTTGAGATTAGGGCTGGGCGCGATATATATATATATATATATATATATATATATATATATATATATATATATATATATATATATATATATATATATATATATATTAAATGCCATATGGAATTAGACCATAGCCTATCGCATATATTGATATAGTTCAAATTTGCGCTGTGATCCTTGTTCCAAGCAAGCTGACCCGGAGCTCTCTGCACTGCTCCCCGCCCCTCCTTTTCCACTTTGCGTGCGTGTTTAGAGCATGTTATGTTAACATGAAATAAAGTCTTTCACCTCAGAAAAACGGACTTTCTTGTCCTGTCAGCCGTTATACTGTAGTCGTAGCGCACACTCAATTGCACGCGCAAATGCGGTGGCGCGCGCTGTGTATCGCCTCAGTGTATATAAAGTGCAAAAGAAACTACGAGCATGCAACGCCGTTACGTTGTAAATTACACGAAATAAAAGTAATGCAGGTATGATTTTCATTCTATTCACCAGGAGCAGTTTCCATGTTTCATTAACAGTTCTTGTTAGTATTGTGTATTCACCATGGTAAATGTCGTTTCCATATTAACCCCAAAATGCCACTATTTTTATTTTTACTTTTTTAATATTTTTAAATGACTCTAGTGGCTCATACCAACACTGTATTAACAAAAACTAGTTTGGGACTGCTATTTAATACCTTTAGCATAGGCCTAATGTTTATTAGTACTAGTCTTTACTATTAGTATATTCTTACAATTTATATTAAGTAAAGGGGGACAGCACTTGTGTGTGTTAAATAAAAAGAAAAAAAAAACATGAAAAAGAAAAAATATCGGGATATATATATCGTATATCGAAATTCAGCCTAAATATATCGGGATATGACTTTTGGTCCATATCACCCAGCCCTAGTTGAGATGAAAACTCTTGTTCATTACATGTTACTTCATAATTGCAACTGTCACAGGTCGGGGTGGAGCGCCAGCGGGCCGCCCACCCCTTCACTTGCGTGCCGCCCCTGAGGAGCGGACCGTGGACACGAAGGAGACAGACACAGAATTAAAAATAAATGTTCTTTATTAAATAAATAAAAAGTTGCTTAAAAAGTCTATTCTTCAGCGTACTCTTCGTGTATCTCGACACCTTCAGACAGAGAGAGGAATGAACATAATTCACAGCTTCCGCATTCTCTTCTTCAGCGTTCTTTTCGCGTATCTCAACACCTTCGGACAGAGAGAGGAATGAACATAATTCACAGCTTCCGCATTCTCTTCTTCAGCGTTCTCTTCGCGTATCTCAACACCTTCAGACAGAGAGAGGAATGAACATAATTCATAGCTTCCGCGTTCTCTTCTTCAGCGTTCTCTTCGCGTATCTCAGCACCTTCGGACAGAGAGAGGAATGAACATAATTCACAGCTTCCGCATTCTCTTCTTCAGCGTTCTCTTCGCGTATCTCAGCACAGGGTTCAGGCAGAGAAGAGGTTAATGGACACTTCACCAGCGTAGCTGTACACTCACAGGGCTCAGGCAGAGAAGAGGTTAATGGACACTTCACCAGCGTAGCTGTACACTCACAGGGCTCAGGCAGAGAAGAGGTTAATGGACACTTCACCAGCGTAGCTGTACACTCACAGGGCTCAGGCAGAGAAGAGGTTAATGGACACTTCACCAGCGTAGCTGTACACTCACAGGGCTCAGGCAGAGAAGAGGTTAATAGTATTTCACCAGCGCAGCTGTACACTCACAGGGCTCAGGCAGAGAAGAGGTTAATAGTATTTCACCAATGCAGCAGTACCTTCACAGGGCTCAGGCAGAGAAGAGGTTAATAGTACTTCACCAGCGTAGCTGTACACTCACAGGGCTCAGGCAGAGAAGAGGTTAATAGTATTTCACCAATGCAGCAGTACCTTCACAGGGCTCAGGCAGAGAAGAGGTTAATAGTACTTCACCAGCGTAGCTGTACACTCACAGGGCTCAGGCAGAGAAGAGGTTAATAGTATTTCACCAGCGCAGCTGTACACTCACAGGGCTCAGGCAGAGAAGAGGTTAATAGTATTTTACCAATGCAGCAGTACCTTCACAGGGCTCAGGCAGAGAAGAGGTTAATAGTACTTCACCAGCGTAGCTGTACACTCACAGGGCTCAGGCAGAGAAGAGGTTAATAGTATTTCACCAGCGCAGCTGTACACTCACAGGGTTCAGGCAGAGAAGAGGTTAATAGTACTTCACCAGCGTAGCTGTACACTCACAGGGCTCAGGCAGAGAAGAGGTTAATAGTATTTCACCAGCGTAGCTGTACACTCACAGGGCTCAGGCAGAGAAGAGGTTAATAGTATTTCACCAGCGCAGCTGTACACTCACAGGGCTCAGGCAGAGAAGAGGTTAATAGTATTTTACCAATGCAGCAGTACCTTCACAGGGCTCAGGCAGAGAAGAGGTTAATAGTACTTCACCAGCGTAGCTGTACACTCACAGGGCTCAGGCAGAGAAGAGGTTAATAGTACTTCACCAGCGTAGCTGTACACTCACAGGGCTCAGGCAGAGAAGAGGTTAATAGTACTTCACCAGCGTAGCTGTACACTCACAGGGCTCAGGCAGAGAAGAGGTTAATAGTATTTCACCAGCGCAGCTGTACACTCACAGGGCTCAGGCAGAGAAGAGGTTAATAGTATTTCACCAATGCAGCAGTACCTTCACAGGGCTCAGGCAGAGAAGGAGGTTAAAGTGGTGTTTCACCAATACAGCAGATTCAGGCAGAGAAGAGGTTAATGAACAGCTGTGACTGCGAGTGAACAGCAGAAAAAATTCCCACACTCGCATATCCACCACACACTGCAAGGTTCCACTCGTGCTCATTTCCACAATAAAACTGCAATAGGCTCTATGCATGAACGCTGCTGACGTATTTCCGGTAGGATCTCAGCCGGCGTCTTTACTTCCGCATAGCGCGTTCTATAGCGAAGTGTATAGCGGCAAAATTTTAATAAAATTCATTTTCTCAGAAACGGAGACAACGATTTTAGAAACTGATTCGCTAGTCGGATTTCGCGCGATATGAGAGAATACTCACCCTCAAAGTTGTTGATGTAGCTCGAAATTTATAATTTAAAGAACTTCTCTTTCTTACTCTTATGTGTGACAGTTAACTGCCTCACAATATTGTTAACATCATTCTCGTTAACCACTGGAAGTTCTTGTAAACAGCGAGTGTAATTTGCCATTATCTCCACCTAATGCAAAAACGGCTTCCGACGCAGCACCGGATGTAACTGGGCGGGCTGAGACAAAACGCGGAAGAGATCGTGCATAGAGTCAATTCAACAGACTCACGGTGCAACCAAGGCTTCCACCCGCAATCCAGCCGAAGTTCTCTCTCTCGCGCGGCCTCCCTCCGCATCAGCGGCCACGGCCGCTCACGTGCTGCGTGCCTCACATCTCTTCGTGCCCTCCTCTCTCTTCCTCACCGCCAAAGTGTCCTTTTATGAGCTACCTTCCTCCTCCATGTCCCAATCACCATCCTGTATCCTCTCCTCACACCTGCCGCGAGTTTCCCTCATCAAGCCTCGCCCGCCGCCATGACACTCACGTGGGAAACCGGAACCGTCCTGGTGTCACAGCAGAAGCGCTCCCTGGGGAAACAAGTTCTAAAAAAAAGGTTCCCGCCTTCGTCACCCCCCGTGACACAACCGCATGTGTTGTATTCATTGTTGCAAAACTTGTTTTGTAGTTCGTTTGTTATCGTGATCAAAACCATTGATCTGAAGCTCAATGCTGATGCTGTCATGTAAATAGTTTTCTAATCAGCAATAAATATAACAATTTCTGATCAACCCATATCAATTGCATGCTTAAAATAACATACCGGTTAAAGCCCCGCCCATTTCAAGACAACCCGACCCACTTCCTGGTTAAATCCCGCCCACTTCCGGGTTAGGCCCCGCCCAGTCCGAGTACGGATACAGATACAGATAATTCATATGGTTAACAGATACAGATACAGATAATGCTGTACTCGCTCATCCCTATTTATTAATATAATATCCTACATGAGTGCCCTGAATCTATTAGTTCAAGGCTAGGGTAAAGTAGACTATGAGAAAGTTCAAAAGAATATTCTATGTCAGAACACTTGGCTAGTTAGCAGGCACAGTTAGCCAGATCAGATCAAAACAATTGGATTAACGTTAGCTAGGCTAGGCTAACAAGGTAAGGCTCTCAAGGCATGATTATGTCTTACTGTCCTCACTCTTGTGAGGAAATGCATTCAAAAACAACTCTGACTCATCTTCAACTTCTTCAATATAGGATTCATCAGTTTGTTTCATAATATTCATCAAAATCTTTTCTGCCTCAGACAGTTCCATGTCTGCAGTTATGTCAGTCATTTTGAATGCTGTTTTAGGGCACCAACTACACTTACGCACTTCTGGCTCTGAACAAAAATGTGGGTCCTACATGTATTTTTCAGAGCCAGAAGGGCAGGGCAGAGTCAGGTTCTGGCTCCAAAGATTACTCACACTTTTGTGTTAGGTCTTAATTGTTTTGTTGCTTTATTCAATACAGTTTGATCTCAGATAGGTCTTTTTGGATGGCACCATTGGATAGAGCTCATCGAGACCTTTATCTTGATATTAAGAAGTCATATTCACCCAAAATGCCACTTACGCCCCTCTGGCTCCAAGGCCTCGATATGTTTTTTTCCTTTTTTTTTTCTTCTTTTTTTCCGGTTTCTGAGTTGGGTGTGTACGTCACCAAATCTAATTTTATATTACCTTAATCACTGTCTTGAAAATGTCAGCAACTCCTAGCAACTGTTAGCTAGGCTTAAACTATGTTTTACACTGCGGGTTAGATGTAGCTCAGTGTTATAACTAAACCACCAAGGGCCCTATCTTGCACCCAGCGCAATTGACTTTGTACAGCGACGCATGTTTCATTCCTATTTTGCACCCGCGCAAAGCACGCTTTTCCCTCCACAGAAGCACATCGCTAAACTAGGGAATTAACTTTTGCACTATTTTAAGGGCGCATGCTTGACCATAATGTATAGAGTGCACAACGCGCATACACTTTGATTCTCTAATCTACACAGAAGCAGCAGTTTTCATTTTTGCAAATCATATTATTACAAATGATAGATAGATAGATAGATAGATAGACAATTTATTATTAAAGCATACATCTAGCTTACACATTTACCCACATTATTATATGCCTGTTTAACCAAAGCTAATGTGGGTGTGTTTCTCCATCCCCAATGTCACTTCTCTGTGTTTTACGGCCGTGACGAGAGCGTTGGTCTCCACGGCTGTGAACCGCTCCTGGCGCGCGCCTGGCAAATCTGCCGTTATAATAGCAATACGCCAAGGAAAAAGCGCGTCTGCTCTTAAAGGGAATGTGAGATGATGCTCTGATTGGTTTATGTCATGTTACGCCCAAACCACACCTATGAATAATGAAGCTACTTCAGACCAACCCCTTTTAGATTTGTGCCGGGCGCAAGAATCATTTATCCCGCCGGGAAAATAGCAACAGCGCTGAGACCCACCCACAAAGTTACTTGCGCTTTGCGCTTGACATTTGCAGGTCAGATCGTTAAAATAGGGCCCCAAGTGTACAACGATAATGAAATTAAAACAGGGAGCCACATGACTTTTCAGGTTTGAGTATTTATTTATATATTTATTTTGCCACACTGAAAGGCAAAAGGCAGGTTTTTTCTAAAAAACTTTTTCCCAAATTTGTTTAAACTGTCTTTATATACCAATACATAATTAAAATGTAAGTACTCTGAAAAAGAGAGTATACAAATCGAGTGTCTGTAGTCCTCTCAGGGCGCAATAAACACAGCTACTTATTTCCATTCACTCCCACAGCCGCCCCCCCCCCCCCCCCCCCCCCCCTTCTGGGCTCCTTCCAAAGCCACGCCCCCAAAACACATGAACGCGTGACGCGACCGCTCAGCTGGAGGATGCGTTTGCCAGCGCATGTAGTGACATCATGTCAGAATCACATGTAATAAAAAACCTAACTTTATCATTATGAATATAAACAACTAACATGGCTGTTAGTACTCACTCTCAAGCTAGCATGATACTGGTAAAGTTTAAAATATATTGAGTTTAATTTGGTAACGAGCTAGTAACATAAGGCAAAGCTAAAAACAGGTTTTCCCATTACCATCAGTTACACTGTGATGAAGGTGAATTTCATGTAAGATTCATAACATATACGGTGTTTTGCATGTAAGAGCTTCCACGATGAAAGCACTGTTGGCTCTGATGAGGACAAAAGTTACACTCCGGAGACAAGTACCGCAGCTTTATCCAAAGACTTTTTTGTCATAGCCTTTTCGAATACTGTCTTCCTTTTTTTTGCCTTGTTTGCCTTCACTGACTGTATATGCAGGTACTGGGAATTTTGACTGCTCTTTCTCTGCCATAATTGTAATTTTTCCTAGCTTCCGTGCCTCTCTCTCTCCTCGAGTCAAACGGGCGCGCGCATGTGGGCAGCTCCTGTAGCGGCAGGGGTGGTAGCCATGGTAGCGAGGGAGAGTGACAGTCGCCCAGCCAATCATTTCATTCGTTCCGAATGGACATAAGTTGCTGTGTTTATTGCGCCCTGAGAGGACTACAGACACTCGATTTTGATACTCTCTTTTTCAGAGTACTTACATTTGAATTATGTATTGGTATATAAAGCCTTTAACTTTGTTGGACTTTCACAAACAATGTTGTACTTCAAATGTCAAAGTATGATTTTTCCCCCCAGATTTGTTTACTATTCATTGATCACTTTTTTATTTATTAAAAATATAGCCTGTTTTTCATGCAATAAACCCTTTAAAATGTGATTTTAAGCTCAATCTTATTATTATTACTGTTATTATTAATAATAATAATTTTGCATACAGCTGCCACACACAAATATAATTCAATTTCAATTACAATATATTATGATTTTATTTATTTATGTATTGCAAAACTCTGCAGCCCTTTCCTGTGCATGTGTATGTTGCTTGTATAAAAAAATAAAAATAAAAAATGAATCTAACTTAATAATTTTTTTTAGTAATTGGGCCAAATCCAAAATGTGTTAGGTTGTGCCCCGCTCTCCCCTACTAAGAAAAGTACTGGGTAATATAAGGTAACTACATGGGTTCAGGGTTAGTACCTAGTTATTACCCAGTTATTTCAATTACTATAATAAGCACATAGTAAGAACATGGGGAACAGGACTGTAAAATAAAAAGCTACTGACTATCAAACATTGTTTAGTGTGGAATGATAAAACACAGTTCAATTATCTTAAAGGTCCCATGACATGCTACTTTTTGTAGGCTTTAATATAGGCATTAGTGGTCCCTAGTACTGTCTCTGAAATCTTTTTCCACAAATTCAGCCTTGGTGCAGAATTATAGCCACTACAAGCCAGTCCCAGAATGAGCTTCCTTTAGACGGGCCGTTTCGGTGTCTGCAGCTTTAAATGTTAATGAGGAGTAGAAAGGCGGCGCAAGGTGGAGGCTGGATGTGGCCTTGACCATCTTGCAGGAACATACTATTGAGCAACGGTACCATGCATGTTTACGTTGGATGTATTGCAATGGCACGAAGACACGCAGTCGTTCAAGCATTTCAGTTTGACCCAGAATCGGATCCAGATGGAGAAGCAACGGATGAAGAAGTTGCAACTCAGCGGCACCAGCAGGACGTTTCCGAATGGTTAGTTTAAAATATTATGTCTGGATACGGTACTTTAGAGAATAACTATATATATATATATATATATATATATATATATATATATAGCATGGGGGGGAAACTGTTTATTGTGCCTAGATGTTCTAGTACAGAGATCTGTAACGTCTGTAATTTATCTTATTACAATTACATCAAGCTCTGCGATCTTGAAATGCAGATATCACGCGCACCATATAACCAACAGGAAAACGGTTATCCAAATAACAAAGTGTACAACACTAGCGTTACAGTGTGTGTGTCCACATTCTACGTGTAACAAGCTAGGTAACCATAAACAGTAAACAAGCAACACACTTATATATCATTAGTTGACTTGCTTGTCCGAGGTGTGTAGCTGAGCCAAAGAGAGGTGGTACTGATCCAGACTTTAGTTTCAGACGTTCAGCAAGCCCAGCTCTGTATTGACCCAAGTTGAGGGAACAGTCGTCGGTGAAATGTTTGCCGCAGACATGCAAAACTTTGGGAAGTTGTGTCGGCGCATTTCCAGAGAAAATGAAATTAATCCACTGGTTCTTCTGGGGCTTGGATGAAGGCTTCGGTGTTCATTTGTACATCCAGTTATTGAGCAATTATTCGCTCGCTCAAAAGCCATGATATCTCTCGTGGACAAACTAAAATCGCGCGCGCGCGTTCCTACTTCCTAGCTCATTTTCTCATGGTCGGGAAATATTCTCTGGGCGGGCAAAGCAGAGAAAGGGGAGGTAACATTTCTCCTTATGACGTCATAAGGAGGAGATTCAAGATCAGCCTGATTGAGCCTCCATTTTCTCAAAGGCAGAGAAAGATAGCAAAAGCTCGATTTACACCGATTCAAATTTCTAGAAACTTGGGGACCATATACAGGCTAGGGGAACTCATATTAATGTTAAAAAACCTCAGAAAGTGAAAATTTCATGTCATGGGACCTTTAAGATGTTGAATTTCAGAGGAACTATCCTACAGCAAACACTGAACCAGACTATTCAAATGTTGAGCAAGGAATCTCATTGGCTACAGAATCATCAGAAGCCAATCGCCTTGTGCCATGCGGTAATGATGTCATTGCTTACAGACTGCATGTAAAGGACTGATCATCCTGATCTAGATCCAACCCTAGTGTTCAGTTCAGGTTTGAATAATGATTTATGATTGTATTTTCAAACACTAATAACACTATATCATTACAATCAACATCACTCTTGTGTTTATGAAGAGAATGAGTCAGTGTTTCAATATGATCATCATGTTTTAGGTGTAATATATGATCCTGTCAATCAAACTGAACAGACTGCATTCAGTCACTTCTGCTGTCTGGACGTGATGCTTTCCATTTGAGACACACAAACTTTTACATTCTTGATCTGTGATCATGTTTTTATATGATTTATGATGCCATTTTATTATATAAGTTAATTATCTCATAAAAAAAATGAAATGATCAGTTTGTCTGCGCTGCTTCACTAAAGCAGAAGTGAAAGTGTTCCAGTCCAGATCATGTAACCAATCAGAGAGTGAGACTGAAACCCCATTTGCATTGTCAGGGTGGAGTGATTGTGATCCTCTCAGAATAGAGCAGCTCTGTCTCCAGAGACCATGTTCAAACCCCAAGAGCTTTATTTGACATTTACTGCTACATCAACCTTCTGAAAAGCACCTGCATCTTCATCTGTTAGTTGAATGATGTTGTCAGACACAAAGTGAACTTGTTGAGAAGCTTTATTGAATGTTGCAGCAAACACAGCAGATTGAAAGATCACACACACACACACACACACACACACACACACACACACACACACACACACACACACACACACACACACACTCTTTCAGTATTGAGTTGTAAATCACTACAGCTGCAGCACTAGACTCATGTGAATCCTGCCTGACACAGGACACTCAGATACGGCTCATCTTCAGGAGAGAAACATCAGCACTCAGAGCTCTTGTGGAACGAGACCTCATGAGGAGCTCCATCATGTGTTACTCTGCAGACGTACAGCTCTCCCGCTTCCCAGCGTGCTTTGCTGAGGGTCAGGACGCTACTGCGGCTGTAGCGGCCGTCCTGCTGGCTCTCTGCGCTGGTCAGAACCCCCTCGGTGACCTCTGACCCGTCCAGTGTCCAGCTCACCAGTGCCCCCTGTGGAGAGTAAGAGCTGAGCAGGCAGAGCAGTGCGGCTGAGTCTCCAGAGATCTGCAGAGAAGAGGGCGGCAGCAGAGACACTGAGGGCTTCACTGTGGGACCAGCTGCAGGAGACAAACACAACACATTCACACACACACACAACACACACACAACACACACACACACACACAATAAAATTTTTAGTGCATTAATTATTCATTACTATATACATTAAAATGCATGTATGATCTAATCAATAAGTGTAACAGCAGTTATAACACATATTATCTATTATCAGGCCGATCTGACTGCTTTAATTCCAGCAATTATTCACTCTGAACATTAATATCTTACATTTTGAGATATTCACCTGAACTGTAAATGTAACTCAATTTCAAACAGAGTTAAAACACAATTGAATCATACAGAATGAACAAAACACTGAATTATAAGCACAACATGAGCAAAAGAGATTCAGTATCATTGACTGAACTACAGAAAGAAGCAACATTTACATTCTGTATATAAAAATATGTTTATAATTTTCTTTGTTGAAAGGAATAATGCAATTCTTATATTATAATAATAATTAATAATATCATTGTTTTAGATTAAATAATTATACAAAAATATCAGTAACACTTTAATTAAAGCCTTTATTCATATTCCATTATAAAAAGTATTTTAATGCATTAATTATATATTGTTTTACACATTATAATGCACGTATAATCTCATCAATAATTGTAACCAAGGTTTTAACACATTATAATATTATCTATTCATTGTTACACCTCCAAAAAATTATAATACACTAAAACTCATGACAAACAACCAATTCTAGATGTAACAAGGAATGTGCAAATATTATAAAACATTTTAACTTTGGTTACAGTTATTTATGAAAACATATATGGCATTATAACATACGCTATTGATAGCTTTATAAAACATTATACATAAAGACTTTAAGTAAAGTATCACCACAATATCTAATATTCATAATTATTAATAAATGTTGTTCTTTTTTCAACTATAAAACTGTAAATTGTATTTTTATTTAATATGTAATTAAATAGACTTACATTTGATCACCAGTTTAGTTCCTCCACCGAAAGTCCACCACAGTGATACAATCTAATGAAACGCTCGTACAAAAACCTCTATTCCACTCGAGTGAACACACACTCCAGCAGAGAGAGAGAAACAACACTTCAACACACTGATATTAGAAGATCCTCAGCTCTTCTCAACACTCACTCATTCAGATTTGACTAAATGCTTTCTGATATAACACTGTTTAAAGAAATATATTTGATGAGCTGTGACCTCTGAGGTGACCTTTGACCTCTTTGATCATGGATGATGTTGTGGAGTTTCTCATAATGATGCTTCTGTTCTTCATATGCAGATCAATCATCATGATTCACAGAAAAACCTGCAGCTTCAGACTTCAATCTTCAGTGAAAATCTCTTCAAATAATGAGTTTATTGAATATTAGAGCCAAAGTCAATAGAAAGTGTCAACAATGAAAATATAAAAGGTATTTTGCATGTTCTACACAGTCAAGCATGTTTTCATATTCAAGGTCTGTTCTAAAAGTATCTGGACTGGTTATGAATCTCCACACAAGATCATGAAACGTGAACAAGCTCTAATATGTCTCCATCTTTAACAGCCTGTTTCTTCTCCATTTGATGATTTCAGACACACATGAGGCTTCATGATAGATGGAGTGACACCATGAACTCTGATTAGAGATTCACAATCAGTCCTGATACTTTCTGAACAGACTCATGATTCATGATCTTACTTTAGTGATGGCGGTTCATCTAGTGGAAGTGTAGCAGTGATGATGGTCACATGACTGAATATGGACACAGAGATGGACGTTCATCTGCACATCCTCAGTGTCTCAGGAGTCACAATAAAAATACAAAATAAAGTCATGATTCTGTAACTCTAGTGTATATTAGTTTGTTATCAGCACAAGCTGTTGTAAATCCTGCCCACTTCTTTGCATTGTCAGCACATGCTTCAGTGCTCTGAGAGTGTTTATAGTGCTGTGAGTTTAACACTTCATGACTGAGAGCAGAACACAATCTTCATCATCACACAAGACTAAACTACAGCAATGAACACAATCAACATCTTCATCTGGACCATTGCACTGTTTATTCAAGGTTTGTGTAATACAGCTTTTATAATGATTATTTATTATCTTAAAATGTGAAATTTATATTAATCATTTTTGTTTATGTTTTCTTTCAGAGTGTAGAGGACAATATACTGTAACTCAGAGTCCATCAATAACAGCAGTTCAACCAGGAGAAGAAGTCAGAATAAACTGTAAAACCAGCAGTGATGTGTGGACTAACTATGGTTTTACTAGTGTTCGTTTAACCTGGTACTCGCAGAAACCTGGAGAAGCTCCTAAACTCCTGATATATGATGCATCAACCCGTAATACTGGAACTCCATCTAGATTCAGTGGCAGTGGATCTGGCAGTGATTTTACTCTGACCATCAGTGGAGTCCAGACTGAAGATACAGGAGATTATTACTGTAAGAGTTTACACTCTCCAAACAGTAAATGGGTGTTCACACAGTGATAAAGAGTCGTACAAAAACCTCTGTCAGTCAGACGTCACAGTGACTGCACTGATACAGCTGAGAGAAACTGCAGCTGCTGATGGAGGATCACAAACTACACAATATCAAACCTTTCACAGAGGTTATTACTGAGTTTTGCACACCTTTCTATGGAAGGCCTTGAACCGGCAACGTGAAAAAATAAATAAATCTAAAATTACATGTGGTAAAATCTACAATAACTGGTTTTGTAGAAATGAAATAATTAATGTAAGATTACTGATTATAACTGAATTCAACCAACCTGAAAATCAAGGTTTTACTGAAGCAGAACTGTCAGTAGATATAACCTGATTTCTGCAGCTGGGTAAAATTACATAAGTTTGATATAATTCATTTTCCACCTTGATGTAAATACACTCCAAACAAAAATAATTATCCTTATTTAATTGAACGACATTTTTACACACAACATCTTTAAAGGCAATACATATAGATAGTGTACAGCTAAACCAACACTAAAATATGAACTGCATCCTGCTGTACTGTAGCCTACTTGAATAAGCCTTTTACAGTTTTTCTGAATATCTAAAACACTAAACTCCATTCTCTGAACCAAATTATCAATAGCCTAAACCAATTTGTCGAATAAATCACTATTTCTGCAAAACTGTAAACAAGTTCAGGCAGTTAGACACAGTTTGCAAATCTCCTGCACTCTTTTTGCAATTATCTTTTTGCAATTCAAACGATTCAAAATTGTTCACACAGATTTGTAATGATGTGATCAAACCGACTGTATAATATGAGCCAGTTCAGAGTCTACATCTGACACAGGTGCACTGATGATATGAACAATATATGGAAACAACCTGAGAGGGAGAGGAGGAAGAGTACGTGTAAGAGGAGGAAGAGGATGAGGATGAGGAAGAGCAAGGGGACAGTGTTGTCAAGGCTGGATGTGTCAGACTAGAAGGTTTTTCCCTTCGTCCGGCAGGAGACAACATTGTCTGTGATGCGTCCAATGTAGAAAAAATGTACAAAAAGCAACATATGATGGCAGAGCTTTCAGTTTATTCCCATATCATAGAGAGAGTGAATTGCTACTAATTGCTAATCTGTCAAGATATGTAATAAACATTTTGCAAAAGAAAACCTCAAGAAGGTTAATTATAGATAAATTTAGACAGAAACACACCTGTTCACTGGTCATTTTCCTCAGCTGTAGGCAAATGTAAGTTTCAAATCAGTGCTTCTCCCGGGAGACTAGCGCTAAATTAATCCCCTAGTTTAGCGCCATCTACTGTTCTAGAAGAGGAAGTTGCTCAACTACATTTGTGAGAAAATCGAGCGGAGAGATCTCATAAAGAGCCAAGTGTCACACAATCATATCAGACAGATATGCATTTGTATGCACTATATTTGATATTTGTTCAAAGGTTACATGCAATTTGTAGGATGGTTTGTATTTCTTTGTGAAATATTATCTTGGCTCATTTATTTATTTTAGTAAAACACAATATATATTTGTTACTCCACTGCATTTTCACTCAAACTGACCTTTGTACTTGCACATTGCTTTCTATTTGATTGCGAGTCGAGTTTTCCTTTGCAAAGCAGATCGAGTTTGTTTGCGAGTCAAGTTTTCCTTTTGTGACACGCCCAAAAGCAAGGAGAGGTTTCAGCTGCCACAAAACACAACCACAAGAGAGACGGGGGCAGCGTTAACATAAACTGTCATTTATTTAACAAAAAATTGGAACTTATGTTCTTCCCGGTCTGCGGTACTCGTGACAGCGGTGTTCCTATCGACTGCTTGAACTCTAGGCCTCCTTGAAGGGGGAAGACAGGAAAAAACGAAAGGCAAATTTGGTAAAGCAGAGGTTACAAGGTTAGCTCTGAGGTCGACAAACGCGCCCGCGCGTTTTGCTTGATTTTTTTCAGTTCAGTTCAAAAGAAATTAATTTTGCTCTGTTGACTTTGATATTACAAGCAAGTTTCATACATCAATCGATTCTGTTAAATGTGTATTATTTTTGTGTATACTCACAATAAAAACAAACTGTTGTGCTTTTTGCCAAATAAAGAAAAATAAACATGATGCGAGTTCTGCCTTCTCTCTGTCAGTGAAGACCATTCTGAAACGCGTCCGAAAATGAACAATAACTCAGCGAATACTGAGTCAAACAGGCATACAGTCACACAGGCATGAAGCTTGAATTCTCTTCTTTAAAATGAGGTAATTTATATAAAAAACAAATATTCTCATCTTGTGAAATCTGTATTAACTGTGTATTTTCTTTCTCTTCAGCCAGTCTCACTCTAGGCCTCCCTGTGCTCCTTCACCTTGTCCTGGGGTTGTCTGCACCCAGGACCATCTCTTTTCTAAGTGAAGCACAGATCCCAGATTTATAGTGACCTCCATGGGCCATTATTGGCTACAGCTGTGAGTGGTTCCATGTTTGAAGGGTGAACAGGTGGAAGTATTCATAATTGAAGATTTTTCCCAGCTTGCTTGTTTACGAGTCGAGTTTTCCTTTGCGAAGTAGATCGAGTTTGTTTGCAAAATGCTGGATTTGTTGTTTAATTATGGCACATAATTCGCTCCATAGATGATAGTCCTCAGTCTTGACAGATCTTGTGGAGGAGCCCGAGTGGTGACGCTTTGTTTTTGTTGCATTCTGTGCTGCGAGGAGCTCGTAGATGGCCATTAGATTGCAGAGGAAGAAACTTTTGGAACGCCACTGATTGTTTCTTCGCCTCCTGAAATCTATTGACGACCGTTTTTAGAGCGTCGCCGAATAGACCCGAAGGCGAAAGCGGAGTGTCCAAAAGAACAGACCTGTCTCTATCCTTTAGATCAGCTAGATGTAACCATAAATGACGTTCCGTGGCCACCATGGCTGCCATAGATCGGGCTATTGATTCCGACCCGCTGCCGAATACGCTTTACCCACCAGCGCTGAAGTGGCTTTTAATGGCTTGGTGGGTAACGCCGGGGCTTTTAATGACGACGCTGACTCAGGAGAGAGATAGCTTGCGAGCGTCTCTTCAGCCCGAGGCGTCGTCATATTACCATAATCTCTAATACCCATAACATTGCTGTAATTACATGTTTGAGGATCAAAAACACGATATGAAACCGGTTTATTCCACAATTTCGACACTTCAGTGTGGAGATCGGGAAAATGGCAAACCCCGGCGAGGAGGCTGTGACCTAGATGGTAAATATCTTTCATCTACTAAACTTTTCTTCTTATATTGATCTTGTTCCTCGGCTGGCCAGTCAATATTTAATTAGGCAACAGCTCGAGTCACAACCTCCATAAGCTCTCCATGAGACGGCGAACTCTCATAATCCCCTGCATCAATGCTGACGACATCCAATTCCTCAGAACTGGATAATCGCAGCATTGGTGCCTCATCCCGGGGAGAAGAAACCGCAGTGAGTGCTTCTCCCTGAGATAAGCACTGGATCTGGCAGGTGAAGGCTGAGATAGATAGGTCCGAACTAGATAATCCCAGCATTGGCGCCTCATCCCTTGTAAGGGAACTCCTCAACTTAACCTTACCATCAAAAAGTTGTTTCATTTTTGTTTTAGACTTACCCAACTTCTTTTGAGCAATAGCTTGTGCCTCATACAGTCTACAGCGAAACCCACTCACAGTCTAAAACGTTTTAAATGTTTTAAAACACAACTTTTCAGGTTTGAGTATTTATTTCTATATTTATTTTGCCACATTTAACTTTGTTGGACTTTCACAAACAATGTTGGAATTTAAATGTCAAAGTATGATTTTTCTCTCAATTTTTTTTTTACTATGCATTGATCACTTTTTTATTTATTAAAGGTCCCATTGCATGGATTATTTTAGAATGTTTCCTGGGGTGCCCTTATAATGTTAGTATGTTTTTTAGATCAAAAGTTGTTATAATTTAGAAATAAAAGGCATATTTCCTAGCCTGATTTTAGCCTCTGATTTGAACGCTCTGTTTGAAGGAGCGTGTCTGCTGTGAGACTTCAGTGTAAACGCCCACTGCTGTGATTGGCTGTTGTGAGACTTCAGTGTAAACGCCCACTGCTGTGATTGGCTGTTGTGAGACTTCAGTGTAAACGCCCACTGCTGTGATTGGCTGCTGTGAGACTTCAGTGTAAATGCCCACTGCTGTGATTGGCTGCTGTGAGACTTCAGTGTAAACGCCCACTGCTGTGATTGGCTGTTGTGAGACTTCAGTGTAAACGCCCACTGCTGTGATTGGCTGTTGTGAGACTTCAGTGTAAACGCCCACTGCTGTGATAGGCTGACATGCTTGCATATGAAATATCTGGCATTACATGTGGAACTCTCTCGAATACTTTTACTATTACAGCTATTATACGTTTTTACTATTACAGATATCGGGATTAACGAATCATGAGAAGTTTAAGTATTTAGATCTATTCCCATCACATAAAAGGTTGCAGTGATGAGCATTGAGCAGATGACAGCCCGTTGATCACGTGAATGAAGATCTTATCATTGCAACGCAGTTTCTGCACTCACTAATGATTTCACCAATGCAAACATGAGGTAAGTACAGTAAGAGCTTCGTTGTGCCGCGTAACAGCGTCATTGATTTCATAATGAGTTTTGGCAAGTGTCCAGATAAACTCGCGCTGTGTGATTGACAGCTTGGGCGACTGGAAAGGGAGTGTTCTTTGATCACTTTCTGTATATTAATCACAGTTTAAGTAAGATTATTTTCATCCTACCAAGACAAACAACGTGAAGTTGACCGTTTAGTCACTGACTTGATTTACTGATGCATAAACAGTCTGAATGACTTTGAGAGCAAGATTATCTATCTGAACTTGAACAATTACACATCAGAAATTCCCATAACCCACTGGGTTCTCCAGAGGCTCGGATGAAGGAACTAAAAAAATACTTTTGTGTTCATTTGTACATCCAAACACTGAGCAACTGCCATGCTTCGCTCGTTTGCAACCCATGATGTCTCTCGAGGAAAAAACAATATCGCGCTCGCACAGCTCATTTTCTCATGGGCAGCCAAATTCTCTTTGCGGTCAAAGAAGAGAAAGGGGAGGTGACCTATGTCCTCATAAGGGGAGGTTTTTCATGCAATAAACCCTTTAAAATGTGATTTTAAGCTTTTTTTTATTATTATTACTGGTATTTTTTTTATTATTAATAATTTTGCATTCAGCCTGCCTATAATAAGTACATAGTAAGAACATGGGGAACAGGGCTGTAAAATAAAAAGCTACTGACTATCAAACATTGTTTAGTGTGGAATGATAAAACACAGTTCAATTATCTTAAGATGTTGAATTTCAGAGGAACTATCCTACAGCAAACACTGAACCAGACTATTTAAACGTTGAGCAAGGAATCTCATTGGCTGCAGGATCATCAGAAGCCAATCAGCTTGTGACATGCGGTAATGATGTCATTGCTTACAGACTGCATGTAAAGGACTGATCATCCAGGGGCTCGTTCTTCGTACGTTGCTTATTACATCCGAGATCAAATGACACATCCAAGATGATTTCATCGTGCGAATCATGATCTGGCTAACTCGGTTCTTCGAACACACTTGCCGGATATGATTAGTATCGCTGGATTGAATTATCTGAGATAATTGCGCGTTCATGCGCTGGTTAAAAGGGGATATGTATCGATAGTAGAAACATTGATCAGCAACGCTGCTATTGGCTGCTCAGCGTGGCCAGAGAGCGGGCTCAGTTTTTCTCCTCAGCAGAGCAAGATAGTCGAAGTTTATTCGGAATTTGAATGTTTAATCAAAAAAAAAACAAAAAAAAACGCCAGAGAACACCTCAAAGTCTGCAAAAGCCAGGAGAGAGGGCTGGCAAAAAGTAGCAGACAATTTAAATCCGTTAGAAGTGGCCATGTTAGATGTTTTTATCACTTATTAGCCTATATTTTTGTATTTTAATAATTGCATAATTACTTTGTTCATTGTAATGTCAGAGTCACCATACTAGAACATTGGAGCAAATAAATGTGAAGTACAAAAATATTCTACATAATGGTAATTTTTTGTTATATTATAGTCTCTTCTCTTCTATAAAAGGCACTGTTAAATACATGGTATCTGTTCCCAAGAAAGTGGAGCTGAAATATGTGCAGTAAGTGGACATTTTCTAACTTTCCAAAGGAAAGAAAGTATAAGACTTTGTAATGTCCATTTGTTTCCATTGCACTGGACAGTGAATAAACCCTCTCAGATAACTGTCATATGGAGGAACTAGCCTACCTGCAAGTGCATAAATAACTTTACTTCATTTATACTTGTATGCTTTATGGCTGCAATATAAATTGCAGCATTCCACATCTACAGAAAGGCCTACAGAAGAGTCTGCACAGACAGAGGAGACACAGACCTACAGGTGGGCAGTGTATAGCCAACTTTTCCTGTTTATTTGTTGCATGGGGCATGTGTCTAATATCTCTTGTTGCAGGCACTTGACCACTGGCTTTTCTTTACAAAGAACAATTGAAATAAAACTCAAGGAACTAAGCATATTTGTCTTTTATTAAACATTTAATGAAAAAATGCAGTTCTGATAGGATCAGCATAAGTGTGTGTAATACAGTGAGCTTGATATTTAATTGTGGAACTTTTCTTACCACTTTCAAATAATGTGCATAAATGTGAATCTCTGCACAGATGAAAGTCATGCACAGATCCTGGACATTTTGCTTTCACATTTGTGATGGAAGATTTGTCAACTGCCTTTTTTTTATTTGATATAATATTATTAATCTGGAATATTAAGAATCACAATAGTAACTGGGCTGCACATTTACATTGTGAACCCCCTTTCTGTTCACATAATCCCCTTCATTGAGGCCTTGATGGCAGTCTATGGTCTAGCATAAGCCTGAGTGACATATACTGTAATCAGCATGGTCATGATTGCATGATCTTCATAAAAAAAAAAAAAAAAAAAAATAGTCTAATAAATAGTATAGTCTAATAAAAAAATAAAAATAAAAAACTGCTTAAAAAAACTGCTTTACAACATTGGGTCTTCAGTGGCTTGGAAATGCCACAAAAAAAACCTAAAACTGTTTTTTAAACCTAAAAGCGCCAGGTAAACTCCGAATGACACGACAGACAGCAGGGTACAGTTTGTGCTGTAGTTAAAGCCCGACTCCGACAAGTCGAAAATAAATGTGCGTTTCCAACAAATTAATAATGTAAACGACAATCTCACGAGTCACGAGAAAAAAATATATATCAGAAAGTGCACTATCGCGCTGCGCTGGACTTCCCGTATCAGCTCCGCTTATGAAGCCGCAGTCTAATCCTGTTAACATGAAATAAGCTCGCGAGCAGGTTTAAGATTGCGCACCTGTTGCTATGACAGCAAGTCCTGGATGAGCGTCGAAGAACCAAACAATCCAAGATCATGCCAAATCGCCAACAATCAAATCCAGCTAACTGAGTTAGCGACGTACGAAGAACGGGCCCCTGATCTAGATCCAACCCTAGTGTTTAGTTCAGGTTTGAATAATGATTTATGATTGTATTTTCAAACACTAATAACACTATATTATTACAATCAACATCACTCTTGTGTTTATGAAGAGAATGAGTCAGTGTTTCAATATGATCATCATGTTTTAGGTGTAATATATGATCCTGTCAATCAAACTGAACAGACTGCATTCAGTCACTTCTGCTGTCTGGACGTGATGCTTTCCATTTGAGACACAGAAACATTTACATTCTTGATTTGTGATCATGTTTTTATATGATTTATGATGCCATTTTAATATATACTGTAAGTTAATTATCTCATAAAAAAAATGAAATGATCAGTTTGTCTGCGCTGCTTCACTAAAGCAGAAGTGAAAGTGTTCCAGTCCAGATCATGTAACCAATCAGAGAGTGAGACTGAAAACCCATTTGCATTGTCAGGGTGGAGTGATTGTGATCCTCTCAGAATAGAGCAGCTCTGTCTCCAGAGACCATGTTCAAACCCCAAGAGCTTTATTTGACATTTACTGCTACATCAACCTTCTGAAAAGCACCTGCATCTTCATCTGTTAGTTGAATGATGTTGTCAGACACAAAGTGAACTTGTTGAGAAGCTTTATTGAATGTTGCAGCAAACACAGCAGATTGAACGATCACACACACACACACACACATACTGGTTTCCATGCTGGATGGGGACCAACTTTATGATCATCACTTGTGGGGACCACCCTTTCTAAAGGTTCTAGAGGTATGAAAAAAATTAGGGATACTTACCATAGCTTTGATAACTTATACACGCCTTCAGATATCTGAATTGATGAAGTAATGATTTGACCATGCGTTATGGGGACTTTTGAAAAATCGAGTGGACATGTCTTATAGGGACCCACTTTGCATAATATTTGCATAATTCACACAACCTCCCATTTGATTTGTGGGGACTTAATTTGCATAATTCACACAACTTCCCCTTTTGATTTGTGGGGACCTAGATATAACAAGAAGTATATTACTAATGACAAATAATAGGCATTTATACAAAGTAATTCCTCAGATTGCATTTGTCCATTTGCCCTTAATAAAAATGGGTTCAATCTACAACCAAGCTTCACTCTTGCATAGAACACCTATGGCCAGTTTCACAGACCAGGCTTAAGATAGTCTCAGACTAAAGTGTGCGTTTAAGCCGTTTTAACTGAAAGCACATCTTAAATTAAGTCCTTTGTGTCCATGTCCAAGTGCCATTGTTTTGTCTCAAGATGCACACCAGTAATGCTTATTTCTAAGACACGTTTATAAAAGATACTTAAAATGTCCTAATTGAACTAAAGGCCTAATAATGTTTTAATCTAAATCCTGTCTGTGAAACCAGGCCCTAGTGTTGTGCTTGTAATCTCATAATTTTTTCAGCCAACCTCCCAGTATCAGCTGCTACTCATTCACCTGATACTTATAAAAAATAAAACAAAATCTACTACTAATTGAGCTTCAACACATTAATTCACATTACAATTGCTGAATTCAACTTTTATTGAGTTCAACTTCACAAAATAACTCAAATTAAGTCAAACCTCAAAAAGTCCTGAAATTAAAAGTATTTAAAAAATCATTAAAAAAAAACTTTCACTTTCACACATGCTTCCTTTCACAGACATGTGAATTTAAACAAACTACAACTTTAGAACTACTTTGTTGTTCGACCAATGCTTTCCGACTGGTGGCCTTCATCACGGTCATCATAAAACATAGTGCAAACATTAAGTTATTCTATAGCCTACAAGTGTTGCTGTTGTTTTAAAGGGTTAGCAAACCCAAACATATTAACCCTTTAACATCTTTTAACAAAACCTGCCCTGACAGAGTTGCATCTTCACATTATTATTATTTGCACTGCAATTTCTTTTTGTAAGCTGTAATGCGATTATAAATGTAAAACTTTACGGTCTTCCAATCGCGGTTCTTCAGTGCTTCTGGTTCAGCGTTTAAACATTTGTCACAATCGCTCTTTGCTGGTACAGTGAGCGATGTGATGAATCGCTTCATGTGCCTTTCCACCGCCTGCACCTCTGTCTGCTGCCAGGGTGTCTTCTTCTGGGAACTTTTACCTAAAAGTGGACAGAAAAAAACAATTGAAATGATACAGTGTGTGTGCTGGAATTCCAATCCGAAGTTCTGAATCCTATTATCAGTATTTATTAGGTCTGCCCCCTAATTTTTTTTTTTTTTTTTTTTTTTTTTTTTTTTTAACCTTTATTTAACCAGAAAAAGCTCTCTGAGATAAAAAATTTCTTTCACAGGAGTGTCCTGGCCAAAATGTGCAGCAGTACAATCAGTTCCATCACAGATAAACATCACACAGACAAATTAAAGGGACACTCCACCCATTTGCACTAAGCTTTGCATTGTTAGAAACCCAGTCATACTATTGAATGGTCGTGCAACACTCTCTCATTTTCCCCTGAGACGGGAGAAATCCGTTATTTACCTCTTACACTTCCTCCTACAATGACGCAAAAATCGTCATTTTGCGTCATTGTAGGAGGAAGTGTAAGAGGGGGGGATTTCTGTTGAGACTACAGACACTCGTTCCTCATCTTTCCCAGGGGGCGGGACCCGCTCACGCTACAGACCTATTACAGATCAGTGGGTGGGACTTTACTCTCTGAAACTGAAAGCAATATCCTCCATCTTGTTTGAAGCTAAGCTAACAGGCGCTGTGGAGACAGATATGAAGTTATGACAATAGCGGAGGAGAGTACTCAATATGATATAGAAGAAGATGATTTCGGAAGTCTGATGCTTGAATCAGGTGTTTGTGGCTACCTTTACAAGCCGCATTATAGCGAAGAGCAGCCGAGGCAGAAGACCTGCCTGCCGCGGACGAGGAGCCCGGACTGGCTCGAGTTAGGGCGGACTGGTGGCGCCGGTGATCTCACTATGCAACTACGAACCGCTACGAACACAGAGATAGAGTCCGTCTGCGGCAAAGAATTTCAGCGATGACAGTTTCTCCTGGACGAAATCTCTGAATCAGACGAGGACACGGACGTTTGTGTTGAGAACTATCCTAGTTTCGCACCGCATATGTTCTGACTGAACATCCAGGTACCATGCAATAATTCACATTTTCGAAAGAAATACAAACGAGGAGTAATGCTCTAATGAGTTCGCCAACTAACTAGACATTTTGTGTGAAATGAATTTCAAGCTCTGGTGGTAGCTAGCCTTGTAGACGGAAGAGTGATTTCGCTTTCTGGATTAGTGGGAGTGGCTTGCGGAGCTGTGCAATGTGGTGCATTGTGGGAGTTGTTGTCTTTCATATAAATGCGTCCTGAAGTTATTTTTTGTCTTTCCTCGGTCACGAAGGCACCAAATTCAAAATTTATTTTACATTTCGACTACATATATGACCCACTTTAAATAAAAAACAATGTTCAAATGGGTGGAATGACCCTTTAAAAACACTTAAAAGCAGTTGCATATTGTTAGATCAACTTCCATTTGCCGGATAACTGATTTGAAATGGTCTAGAGTCAGCAGATTTTCTCGTTTTAATTTAGATTGGAGGAAATTCCAACCAAACGGCGCTGCCTACATAAAAGACTTCTTACCTAGCTCAGTTCGAGTAAAAGGAACAGAAAGAGTATAAAAGTTTTGCGAACGAAGAAAATAATTCTTGGTAATCATGACTGAATGATGTCTTCCTATTTTCTGAGTGACCATGAATAACTTAACGGAGTATTTTAAGATAATCCATGCGATCTGTGTGATCATCGAATTCATAAGATTAAGTTAACTCAACAATCAACTTTCCACATCGAGCCCAGGCCGTTTACCTTCAGGAGTCAGAAGTACTGTACTGTCCTCACTTATGAAATCAGTCAGACGACGGCCGCGGGAGAGGAAGGGGGATCGAGCGGGAATCTTTATTGGTGTCGATTTTCAGTCTCTTTTTAATGATAGGCCTTACGCATCTGTCAATCATCCCCGCTTGCTATTTGGGGATTGAACCCAGCGCTATGATTGGTCGAACTCTTCTTCTTTTGCTGTTGCTTGATTTGAGGACTGCGCGTGCAGAGGCGTCAGCAGGTTTTTGCGTAGTTTAGAGTGTCAAAACGTACCAGCGTACTTTGAAGTCAAAATGCGTATCCGCTACACAAAATGCGTACAGGTTGGCAGGTCTGGTTAAAGTGCTCCTAAAGGGTCTAATTTAGTCTTAGAAATGTGTAAAGAGTTCACCTTTGGAAGAAGGCCTCACAGCACTGGCTCCTGTAGGCATCTCTGATGGTGGTCTGGGTCTCTTGGGTGGTGGCGGCATGTCATTCCCCTCGGTAGGAGGAAGTGCCACCTCTGCCGATGGTTCTATGGAAAATAATCTAAGTTCAACATTTTCAGAAAGATATACACTTTACTATAGAATGCTGACAATACACAATATGTTATTTGTCACACTTATGCACTAATTATTTAAAATCATTAAAGTACAATAAACCCTAAACCTGTGCAATTGTTCATTATTGCAAGTATAATTGAACTACATCTTTCCAGCAGACATTTAATCAAACATAAGCTCAAGTAAACTGAGTATTTAACCATTTTATTTCATGTCTTAATCATCTGACATGATTCGTTTTGTGCCATGACACAACCAACAAGAGAAGAGAGCGGATCAGCTAGTGTTTTACGACGAATTTACACGTTTCACCTATGAAATATAATTTTTATGGTAGTAAACTCACAAAAAGGGGGAGAGGAAGGGGGATCGAGCGGGAATCTTTATTGGTGTCGATTTTCAGTCTCTTTTTAATGATAGGCCTTACGCATCTGTCAATCATCCCCGCTTGCTATTTGGGGATTGAACCCAGCGCTTTGATTGGTCGAACTCTTCTTCTTTTGCTGTTGCTTGATTTGAGGACAGCGCGTGCAGAGGCGTCACCAGGTTTTTGCGTAGTTTAGAGTGTCAAAACGTACCAGCGTACTTTGAAGTCAAAATGCGTATCCGCTACGCAAAATGCGTACAGGTTGGCAGGTCTGGTTAAAGTGCTCCTAAAGGGTCTAATTTAGTCTTAGAAATGTGTAAAGAGTTCACCTTTGGAAGAAGGCCTCACAGCACTGGCTCCTGTAGGCATCTCTGATGGTGGTCTGGGTCTCTTGGGTGGTGGCGGCATGTCATTCCCCTCGGTAGGAGGAAGTGCCACCTCTGCCGATGGTTCTATGGAAAATAATCTAAGTTCAACATTTTCAGAAAGATATACACTTTACTATAGAATGCTGACAATACACAATATGTTATTTGTCACACTTATGCACTAATTATTTAAAATCATTAAAGTACAATAAACCCTAAACCTGTGCAATTGTTCATTATTGCAAGTATAATTGAACTACATCTTTCCAGCAGACATTTAATCAAACATAAGCTCAAGTAAACTGAGTATTTAACCATTTTATTTCATGTCTTAATCATCTGACATGATTCGTTTTGTGCCATGACACAACCAACACGAGAAGATGAGCCATTTCGTCAAAAAAGCATTTGTTCAGCATACTGAAGCATCTTCTTTAAAAGGGTGGTAAAACACGATTTCACTTTTCTTACTTTAGTTAGTGTGTAATGTTGCTGTTTGAGCATAAACAACATCTGCAGTTACAACTTCCAAAGTTTAAAGCAAAGGGAGATATTTGCTTTTAAAGAAATCAATTTCTAAGAACTACAAAAAACGGCCAGTAGGGACTACACGACATTCCTGCGGTCTTGCTGACATCACTAAGCCCAATATTTACATAAACCCCTCCTCCGATGAAGGATTCGCACAACGGCTAGTCCTGAAACTTTAAAAACAAAAGCTGTTTACGGGCCACAACCTGTAAGTATGATTTATTTTTCGTCGTTGTGTTTTCCTGTTGTAGCACCCTGCTAAATTTATCTAATGTTTATTTTGTGTTCTGTTAACAAATACAGTATCTTGAAATATGGGCCAGTTCAATTGCCCTTTTGTGTAATACATTTTTTTGTATTATTACGCGTGTTGATTCAGTTATAAATAGAGATGTTAAAATATTATTTTTCTTTTGAGAGTAACCTTTGAACCCACTTTATTTCGTATTGGATGGCCAGGTGTCAGTTTCATTAGTTATCCAATCAGTTCCATCCATAGAGCAGTGTAACAGCCTACCGGATTGTTGAGGGGGCGGGACTAAAGACCGAGCGGAAAAAGTTCGAAAAAAAGCCTGAGAGATCGCTGCGAGCTAGCTGTAAGTTCTGTGTGATTTATAGATTGCTGTTCATCGATGTTGAGAACCAGTGGGGTATTCTGCTTGAGTTTTGTGAAGGTGCTACACTGTTAAAACGGGAAAGTGAGTGTTAGCTTGGAGCTGTTTGAATCTACAACGGAGATTCGGATGAAGTGAAACTACTGCTTACTTAGCATGTGAACTGATAGCCACGTGTGAACTGCGATGCGCATAGCCACGTGTGAACTGCCTGAAATCCAATTTGCCACCGAGTTCTGAGTGAGTATGTGAACTAAAATGAACTTGAAAAAGATATCATGAAGCTCATTCGTTTTTTTTGTGTGGACTGTTGGCTAGTGTGCATCAGAGACTGCCATCCATGTTGCTGCCATAGATGTGCTCGGGATTCGTGCTGCAGGCCAGAGATGTCTGTGTTTTTCACACAGACGGACAGAGTTTCAGGACGGGTTTTCTTCATCGTGTATCTCACCACTGGATCAAACGGTTTGAACCAGAATGGTCATGTAAATTTTTCTGTCACCGAGGAACTGTGAGTACAGACAATATTTTTTTTTTTCTCTCAACTGAGCTCCAACAAGCGCGCCAACGTTGTGGTGTCACTAAACTGAGACAGTTAGTAGAAAAACCCCGGGGTATTGTTAACTGTCATTTCATTTGAATATGAGAACATTTTAAAAAAGGTTCACTCACCAAGTTCTGAAGAAAATATATAAATACATTTTGAGTTTAACTTTAAATCTTTGTGGTCTGATATTTAAGTGTGTGTGAGTGAAATGTGATTTGTGTGATTTCAGTTATTTATGTTTTTTTTCAAATAAGGGTTATAGTGGCTAAGTTAAATATATATGTGTATGGGAGTTTATGCTCACAGTGAAAACAAACGAACACAGTATAGCTTTATTTCAGCTAACCAGGCCTCTCTACACTTTAGTAAGCGTTTCATGCCCGAAGTTTCAGTTGTTATATGTAAATCCTGATTTTAAATTCTAGTAACCTCTCACCAATTCGTTTCCCCATGCACATGATAAATCCTAAAAAAAAAATGGAATTGTGAGAAGGGTTACACTGTAATAGTTCGTATTGTTAATTGTACGTTGTAGCAAGGAAGTAAACGAAGGACAACGCTGTTTGGCTCCACAAACGCTAACGTTAATTCATACTTATCCGACAAAAACATACAAACTTATGTTTAATATCACCAGCGCAGCGAACTTGGAATGTTCGTGGTTGTTGTGTTGTCGTTTATGTGATCAGTGTAAATTATTCTTTGATTATAGCTTTTATGTATTGTTTATCTACATGCTTGTTTATCTACAGGCATGCTTAACATGGTTTTGTGTTTAAACAATGGCTTTACAACAGTAGCCAAATCAGTGTTTGTATTGGATTAATAGTTCAGGCGACAGATATTTAGCTACAATCGTTCTAAATATACAAAAGTAACAGTGTCATATAGCGATCTGCAGTCTTAAAAACATACCTTTCTGAAACGTCCTTTAACAGCCGTTCTTGAACATGTTCTGCTCGATCCTCTCCACTAACATTCTCTGGGTCTGATTCGGGCTCAAACTGGTAACTTTTGGCAATATTGACGCCGTTGTTTACTGAAGCACAAACTACCGGTAAAGATAAGGGGGCGCGACGTTTCCGAACAACATGCACTTGCCGCTTAACGAATCACAACACACTGGTCCAGCTAACCAATCTGAGCCCATTGCGTACTTTGAAGGGAGGGGGCTTCATAGAACGCGGAAATCATCCGACCGTTTTTACAAGGAGGGACAGAGCAGTGTAGAATAATGGTTAAATATGTGAAAAATAATGCGAATTTTTTAAAACGAAGCATAAACACGTTACAGTGCACCCCACAAACACAATCAAGCCTTCGAGGCGTTTTACCACCCCTTTAATTTTGGCTATGATGTTAGAACAATGTTTTTGTCTGTCAGGTCTTCACAAGTTACGTGACTGAAAACTATGAATAACTGCAAAATGTAGTAGTGTATTTTGACAGTAATACAAACCGTCAACAGTAGATGAACAGTGTCCCTCCTGTATGCTCCCGTCTTCCTCATCACAGTCAATAACTTTTTCTGTGGAAGTTCAAAGTACAGCTTAACAATGGTATATAATGGATCATAAACACGTGGTATATGAATAGATGGTAAACAGAAAATCAAACAAAAGTCAAATAAAATACCATACCATCAGGATCTATCCCAATTTCATCCAAGTTCTTGCCATGGAACTCAGCTAATCTTCCTTGCTCAAGAGCCATTAGAACTTTGCTGATCTTGGCAAGTTGCAGAGTCTTCTCAGGGAGTCGATAGAACTCACGATGGATTCTTATGTCGTGTCCAAGAAAGTTTGCCAGCTGGTCCATCTCGGTGTCAGTCATATTCAGCACTGTTGAAAGGGTTGCGGCATGCTTTCGCAGTCTTGTAGATGTCAGTGACTTGGGACACTTTGCGTCACACGCCTTTGCAAAGCCACGGAGGCAGTCTGACCCTCGAAAATGTGTCATGGCTTCTGGTCTTGCAAACAAATAGGAATTGTCTTTCAGAACCCCACAAGCATCTCTCTGCTTAACAAGGAGTTCTAAGGCACATAGCATTTTTGAAGTCAGAAGAATTGGAACTGGTCGACCACGCTTGCCCCTTGTGATAACCCTTGTGAAGTGTCTGCAGAGTTTTTTTTCCACTTCAGAGAGTGCCCAGTCCACATCCTCATGTGGATCAGAAGTGTCTCTTGATAGAAATGCAGACAAAGGCATGCTCGAAACCTCTCCTTCCCTGCGCCGGTTAAAGAGAATCATCTTGGCTAGACACACCTTTGCCATCTCTATCCAGGCTTTGGTAGAGGGACTTTCAGAGAGTGTTTTGAACCACTTGTCTTGCACTTGATTGAGATATATATGCATTTTCTGGACGTCTTCAGTAAAGGGCATGATAGTGGGCACATTCCACTTTGCTTCACTGATGTTCCTCAATGCAGTAGCCGAGATCATCTCGTTCCACTTATTCGCATGAACTTCAAGAAACTCACTGGCATTCTTAACTAGCTGTTTGTCATTTGATATTAATCCCTGAGCTTTTAAGAGTTTGCTCACTTTAACCAGGGAATTCCCAAGCTTGTTTGCAAGCGATGGAATCATGAACTTGTCCGTTTCACTGTCATATCCACACGTATACTTGACAGCTTTGACAGTCTCCATGTACTTCTTTGGATTTACACAATCTTCCATCGTTTTTAACGAGGTGACTCTCCTCGCCTTGTGAATCAACCTTCCCAATTCTCGCATCTTCTCCCGCACATACTGTTTATTTTTGGCTGATAGCCCTCCTTTGTTCAACAAGTGCTGCCCGATTGCAGTAATTACTCTGTCATTTTTTTTATTATATCTGTGATTGGGTCAGGATTCATGGCACTGATTACTCCCCACAGTTGTTTGGTCATGTTTGAAGGCACAGGCCCCGTGTATGTACACATGGACTGAACACGTTTTTTTCCTGGTTTGGGGGGGACTGACTGAGGTTTAAGTCTACAAGAACGCATATGTCGCCACAGGACCTTTCTTGTAAAAAGTCCTTGACAGTACGCACAATGCATGAAATCCTCTCCTTGCGCTTCTTTAGGTGGACGTTTAAATGGCACCAGTTCCCCCTTTCCTAATTCCATAACAGCAGCATTGTGGGCATAGTTCCCTTTGTTGCGGATATAATCCAGCTGTTTTTTTCTCTCCTTTGAACCCTTTGGAAAACTTAGAGCTCTAGCCACATCAGAATTATTTGCATGTGAACTTTCTAGATGCCTTGCCATCTTAGCGTAAGGTTTGGAGCAATACAAGCAGTAATGTCTCTTGTTGTACACTCTACTGCCATCTCTTTTTTGGTATGCATTAACAACTACGCAGTCTATTGTGTTCTGACTTGAACTGGGTTCTTCTCCTGTTCCAGATGCTTCAGACGTAAGGCTGTGCATTTTGTCTGACATTGTTGTGTCACAGTCAGGGGAACTCGCTGATCCAGATTCATCAATATCCAGTTCATCAAGAAGCTGACGTTTTGTTGGGTTTAGTGTAAGGCTAACATCACTGTCATTGTCACTGTCAGAAGTGGTATCTGGAACATAATTATCTGAACTCTCTGGTGTAGAATCAAAGAGCTCACCAGAATCTTGAAGATCTGTGTCTTTCATCTTAAAAAAAATAAATAAAATATAAATAATAATAATAATAATTAGAAATAGGTAGAACTGCTGCATTTAATTAATTGATCAGTAAATTAACAGACATAAATTACCAACTATTGTGATAATCAGTGAACTGTTCAAGTATTTTGTCACATGAGATGATTTTCTGTTACTTACTGTATGTTATACTAAAGTTCTCAGTGTAATAAATCATTTTGGGCAGTTGATCTGACAAAAATAAGGACATCTGATGGGTAATGGGTTTAAAGTAAAGGTGATGCAAATTTTTGATTCTCTGATATTTTGTAGTCAAAATGATTTATCACATAAGAATATATATTACATTTCACTGAGTAATTGATAATGAGAATAAAATGTTGATGGCAGCTCTAAGCAACATAACTAATCAATAAAAAATGACAATGGCTACGTTTACATGCAACCAAATAATCCATTAGTAATCAGATTGATGGCTCGATCAGACTGAAAAGCCTTCATATGTAAACACCTTAATCACATGTAAAGAGTGAGCAGAGCGGGCTTCCATAGGAATAAATTCAAATTATGAATGCCTGTGCAGCCGTGCACATTTTACTTTCGCTTTCAAATTAGTGATTTAAAAGAGAGGAGCAAAAGAGGGAAAAACTCCAACTAGTGCATGTAAACATAGCCATTGAGTCTTTTGTTGTGACTTGAGTCCTTACCATCATACTTTTAGTCCGTCTCAGTCTTGGTACAAAAATTTCCTTTTCATTCCGGAGGTGTATCACAATCTGTAAAAAGAAAAGATAACAGTATAAACGACATTTTACATTATTATAGTATTTGAAAAATTAAAAATAAAAAAGCTGATCAGAGTTCAGAGAGAGAGAGAAAAAAAAAATTATTCCTGTCCAGCAAACCTCGCCTCGCTCACACACATCTGGATTAAAACCGGCTTCATGGGGACCTTTCACACACAATGTTATAGTTCCTTATGGGGACTAGTTTCATCAAATTCAACACACAAGTTTTAACTCAAACACTGACTGAAAGTGTGTTGTGGGGACGTCGTGACTGTCCATTTTAAAGCAACATTTAATCCAGAAAAAAATCCCTGTGAAGGATAAAACTGGCCCTAAATACTCCACTAGCACTAACCTACTCGACACATGTCGTTACACGGTTTAATTTACTAATTTACACCAGATACGCATCAAAATATGCTTAAAAATCACTAAACCATGACAAAGAGTTTATTTTATTATTATTGTCTTTCATTCTCTTTTTTCGTATTATGTGACGTGTATTGCTGGTGTTGTATGTGTATGCGAGTATGTGAAACGCAAGCAACAAAATTTCCCTAAGGGGATAATAAAAGTACTCAACAACTCAACAAGAGAGACAGTAGACCTAAATCTTTAGTGATGAATGTGAACGTACCTGTTGAGGAGAGTTGATCTGAGCAGATTCATCATCCATCTGAGTCTCTGACTGGAGAGAAGGATCAGAAGCACTCGCTGCACTGGTTTTAATGGCAACGCTGGTTATCTGTAAGAGACAACATTCATAATGACAAGATATTAGAACATGGAAACACAAAAGAGAAATCTGAAGCAGATACCACAGGATTTCAGCATTTAAAAAAAAATTAAAAAGTAAAACATGTCTTCATTTTACATAGTTAATCATTAGTTTATTTTGTGATTACATTTCACCCATTAGTTGCAATAAGGCCATTGTATGCCACACATAACTTGGGGAAAGAAAAGTGGTCTAAGACTGTACCACCTCACTCTTTAAATGTATACATTTTTACGTAACTTAACTTGGAATGTAGCTTTCTGAGATTTGGATATCATTTATAGACACAATTAGATTCATAGATTTCTAATAGATTCAAATTCTAATCTATTCAACCAACAACTTGCTTGACATGTTGCAACAATATGAGATATTCTGTACACAGTGTGCTTTGCAACATACTTGTGTTCTCCAAGGGTAGTCTTCTCCTCCATAATCATAGGCAATTTCTTCTCCTTCTTTAATGTCATCCAGGGCAAACAGACAAAGGTGAGGCTTTTCATTGACGTCAATTTTCTTCATCTTACAATTTGGATGTTTGTGGTCATCATTAACGATCCGCCCAAACGATCCATCTTCTCTTGAGGCATCAATACTTAAATATGAAAGCATGAGAAAAGGATGAATACAAGTATTACAATATACCACCAAAAATCAGTGTCTTTTTTACTATAGTTTAGCATAAGGAATATAGCTTTGGTGCAACTTGACTTCTTACCACCATGTTTTCCCTCGCCACTTGAAATCAAACATAAATGCAGCACAGGATGTGTGGTAGCGTTTTCTTCTCCTCTGCAGTTCTGCATCATTTATCAGATCTCCCCTGTACTCAACGACAAAATCACCTTTGCAAAAGGCACCCTTTGCGAATAGACCACGTCCTGCAAAATACAGAAAAAAATTCTCACAAAAAATAAAATAAAATCTTATAGATATAAAGGATGCCAAATACACAAAAAAGACATCAATAGTTGGCAGCAAATTTAAAATAAGCTGCAACCAGGGGTCTAATTAAATATCCAGAAGTTTTTCATTACATGTTCATAAGATTATGGTTAGGAGGACATGCATATGATGGTGAATATTGAATGAATATTGAATCACACCACCTACCTTTCACTGCATTGATATACTTCACATCTAATTTGAATGTTTTGTCAGTCTTCGAAACAACATGATGCATGGCATCCTTAAGGGGGCTGATTCGTGGTGGCATTTCAAACTGAGAGAAACAAAATTGTAATAAATAACAGTGAGAAAATGGGGAGACATGCAGAATTCAACTAGTAGGCCTATGTTCAATAAGTAGATAAGAATGTTAGTGTAATGTAACACTGCACTACAATGATATCTTGTGTATCAATGTAAGACAAGAAATCAGAACTCAAGGATATAACATTTATTTACTGCTAGCCTTGAGGGCATAAACTCAACATTTTCAATTAGGCTCTAATCTCTCACAAAACCAACATCTATATAATCCCAGGTAGCCTTGGCAATTAACTACTCATTTGAACCTTAGACTAACTAGGGTAAACGTACCTATTAAGCTCAAGTACCCATTAAGCGCACTACCATCTTGGAGCTCAGATTATAAAAAGAAACAGCAATGTACCTATTATCCTATTTGATTTATTAACTAATTGATGTGTTTGTTACTACATACCTCCTGTAATTTTAAACCAATCAGACCATTGCACACTGAGATATGTGTATATATGTGTGCACACTGTCTGGTGGCCATTTTGAAAGCTGTCTGAAAACTTTCACCAGAAGAGGAGTGAAAATGTGCCCTTCAAATGTGCATTTTTTGTATGTTTAAGCCTTTATTTTGGCTAAGTACATCTACTTATTGCAAAATTAAGAGATTAATGTTTAGACTTTTGCATATTATAACCTGGAACCTGGATGTGGGAAATAATTACAGTTAGATCTAAAAGATAGTTTTAGCAACATAGCCCAGATGCTACGAACATAGCCAGCTTACTAGCTGTATAAGATTGTGTGCTACACTAATATAATACTTCACAGGCATTAATGGCTTGTACTTTTAAATCCATAATATTATACTTTTACATTTTATTGATAGTCTGTGGTTTTAAACTGCTGTAATTTTTAAATAATTCATATTATTGTTAGGTGAGCTTAAAGGGTGCACTACTGACAATCACACAGCTTTGCTGTGACATCAATTAGAAAAAGCATTTCATAGATATTGTCAATAATAGTTGTTCATATTAAAATTGGTATAAACTTAATACATTACCTAGATTATTAATTTAGCTAAATATTTTCCCTTAAATTTAATTAATTAATTAATTAAAAATAGTTTTTAAGCTCATCCACATTGAACGTCTATGTAAATACTTCATAATCAGACTTTAAATATTAACTGATGGTTATCACTGTTAATCTTCAAAAAAAAAAAGATTAATAAACTTATTTTCACAGTCTTAAGATGACAAAAGCTAGACGAAATGTTGCAATGAGTTTGGATGACACGTCACTATGAATAGGATAGGCTACCTGATCAAATTGAATGCCTTGTTGCTTGATATTAGTGTTCTGTTTTTTTTTTTGTGATTGACTCTGTACCTTCAAATAAATCTTTTTTCAATTATTCCTTAAAAAGGTTGTTTAAAATAAACAAGAATTTTTAATAAAACTTGTTGTGAGCTTATTGGGAACAGGGGTGTGCTTAAAGGGTACAGAATGTACCCATTAAGCACAGCCAGACTTTTTATATTTAATTATGTACATCTTAATTGAAATACTTTTGTCATTTAAAATAAAATGAAATATTATAGTTTGAGAGATCAATATTTTATTTTAAAATAAATTCTTGTACTAAAACCAATATCTTGTGCACTAAAAATGTCTCAATGTAGATTTTGGTGAGCTTAATAGGTACGTTTACCCTACTCTTTTGAACGATCTCACCATACAAACCCCAGTTTATTTTAACTACTGTCATAATTAAAACGAATTTTATTCATTTAAAGCTACTTACCATTTCAGTGTTTTTATTTTAGCCTACTTAATTTCTCTGTTAACGCACTTTGGTCAAGATCTGTGGCTTGTATATTTTGCCAATGAGTTCACTTAAATGTAAAAACAATTACTGAAATTTTATTCTTCATATCAATACTAAAAGTCAAACACAAGTGCGATAATCTTCCCCCTCATCCTGTCCTGACAAGTAATATAACATATCTGTAATTTAAAGTAGAAAATAATCCACCGTCCAGCACTAACGCGAACTAGACAGAAACAAACTTAATAACCAAGTTCCTCCATTAGCAATCAGTCAGACTAAACACCTGACGACACTTTTCAGTTGAAATTAAGTACTTAACATTAACCTACATTGTATAATTTTGTGATCGCTAACATTACATTGATCGATTTTGTGATTGGAAAAACACAAGAAACATGTCAGGCCACACTTAGCCTCAACAATTAGCACTAACTAGCTAGCCCGCTGCCTAATCTAATTAACCTAATATAACTGGTTTCATACATATGTGCTTAACTTACCTTGAGCTTCACTTTTATCCTCTGCAGAAGTTTAGATCCTTAGTTGGCATCTCCAGTAAATAATCTTCTTCTTTGTCTTCCGTGTGAAGTATCAATTTAATACTTATTTTCATTTTGCTGTTGAATTCCTTCCTAACGAGGACCCGGAAGTGGGCGGTACTCAACCATAATTGGAAAATGTGTGTGTGGAGAAGTGAGTGCATTACCAGCCAAAAATGTTTGGGGGCGCAGTTGAGCACACACTTCACACACTCACACTACCTCATAATCGTGTGTTATGGGCCAATGCTGAAACTCCGCCCAGCACCTTCAGAATAGTTCCTCTATTCAATTCAATGGGTCATCCTTATGGGGACCTGATTTTTGGTCCCCACAACGCAAGAGGTCCCCATTACGTGACTGTGTAAACAGATTCTTGTCCCCACAAAGTGATAATTACCAACTCACACACACACACACACACACACACACACACACACACACACACACACACACACACACACACACACTTACACTCTCTTTCAGTATTGAGTTGTAAATCACTACAGCTGCAGCACTAGACTCATGTGAATCCTGCCTGACACAGGACACTCAGATACGGCTCATCTTCAGGAGAGAAACATCAGCACTCAGAGCTCTTGTGGAACGAGACCTCATGAGGAGCTCCATCATGTGTTACTCTGCAGACGTACAGCTCTCCCGCTTCCCAGCGTGCTTTGCTGAGGGTCAGGACGCTACTGCGGCTGTAGCGGCCGTCCTGCTGGCTCTCTGCGCTGGTCAGAACCCCCTCGGTGACCTCTGACCCATCCAGTGTCCAGCTCACCAGCGCCCCCTGTGGAGAGTAAGAGCTGAGCAGGCAGAGCAGTGCGGCTGAGTCTCCAGAGATCTGCAGAGAAGAGGGCGGCAGCAGAGACACTGAGGGCTTCACTGTGGGACCAGCTGCAGGAGACAAACACAACACATTCACACACACACACAACACACAACACACACACACACACACTTTATTTAAAGCTTTCATACATATTGCATTATAAAAGTATTTTAATGCATTAATTATGCACTGCTATATACATTAAAATGCATGTATGATCTCATCAATAAGTGTAACAGCAGTTATAACACATATTATCTATTATCAGGCCGATCTGACTGCTTTAATTCCAGCAATTATTCACTCTGAACATAAATATCTTACATTTTGAGATATTCACCTGAACTGAAAATGTAACTCAATTTTAAACAGTTAAAACACAATTGAATCACACAGAATGAACAAAACACTGAATTATAAGCACAACATGAGCAAAAGAGATTCAGTATCATTGACTGAACTACAGAAAGCAGCAATATTTACATTCTGATGTCAAATCTCTTTTTCCATGTATGATTTCTACAATAAAAGATGAACTAAATATGAACTCAGTGTAGAAATAAATGAAGGAAAAACAAACCTGTAATAAACTGATTAAACTCATAGTGAGACACAGTGTGGAAATATGTTTAGAGTTTCTTTTTTGTTGAAAGCAATAATGTTATTCTTATAATAATATCATTGTTTTAGATTAAATAATTATACAACAATATCAGTAACACTTTATTTAAAGCCTTAATACATATTGCATTATAAAAAGTATTTACACATTATACATGTATGATCTCATCAATAATTGTTACCGCAGTTAAAATATTATCTATTCATTGTTACACCTTGAGAAATAATTAGATAAGATAGATATAATACACTAAAACTCGTGACAAACAACCAATTTCAGATTTAACAAGGAATTTGCTAATTTTATAATGCATTTTAACTTTTAACTTGGTTACAATTGTAACGAGTCAGTAGGCAGATCCATATGCAACAACTTTTATTAATAAAGGCAGGTAAAGATAAACTTTTGGGAATTCTTGAGTGGGACACGCCGAGAGGAGAGTGAGAACAGGCTGGAAGTCGAGGGCAGGCGGCAAGCAATCAGTATCCAGGGACAGGCAAGAGGTCGAGGCAGGCGGCTGAGAAACAAGGTCAGGATCAGGCACTGGGTCGAGAGGCAGGCTGCAGACAATCAGAGTAGATGATATAAGCGAGGGTCAGTAACACAGGAAGACAAGGTCCTCATAAAATGCTCGGACATGCACACACAGAGAGGCAATACTTCGCACGGAACACTCCGTGAACAAGGCATATAAAGGCTGAGCAAATGAGCACAGATACAGAACAGGTGAAGGCAATAACTGCACACATGATGCATACTAATGGGGAAGTATGCACTGCACTAGAATTCGGGAGAGGGTGCTCGTGACTGAGAGATGGGTAAACCAGGGAGACTGGATTCCGTAACAGAGCCCCCCCCCTGCGAGCGACTCCCGGCGCGAGGATGCTGACGGCGGCGTGGTCTGCCACGAGCACGGGGTGCAGGCTTGTCAGGGTGATTACAGTGAAACTCTTGCGTGAGCAGAGGATCTAGAATGTCCCTAGAATTGACCCAAGACCGTTCTTCTGGACTGAAACCCTCCCAGTCAACCAGATACTGCAGTTGACCCCCTCGGCGTCTTGAATCCAGTAGTTGATGAACACGATAGGCTTCCTCACCCTCCACAATGATGGCTTGAGGTGACTGTCCAGAAGAATTTCCTATCTCCTCAGAGGGCGGCGCGGCAGGTTTGAGCAGCGAGACGTGGAACGTGGGAGATATGCGTAGATGCCTGGGCAGAGCAAGACGGAAGGACACAGGAGTTATCTGACGTAAGATCTTGTAAGGACCCATGAATCTCGGACTGAGTTTTTTGCAAGGGAGGTGGAGACGGAGATTGCGAGTGGATAACCATACCCATTGACCTGGCTGATATTCTGGGTTGGGACGGCGATGACGGTCAGCCAGCCTTTTGCCACGATTGACAGCTCGTTGGAGATGAGGCCTGAGGATGGTAGCCGGATGTGAGACTCACGTTGATTTGGAGCATCTGAAAGAAGGCAGTCCAAACACGGCTCGTGAACTGAGGACCTCTGTCCGAGACGATGTCTTCGGGCAAACCATAAAATCGGAACACCAGATTACAAAGATGTTCAGCGGTCTGTAGGGCCGTGGGAAGTTTACTGAGGGGTATGAGGCGGCAGGCCTTGGAGAAGCGGTCGATGACGGTGAGGATAGTAGTGTGTCCGTCTGATGGAGGCAGATCCGTAATAAAATCGATGGCGATATGAGACCAGGGTCGCTGTGGCAAGGGCAGTGGCTGAAGCAAACCGGCGGGCATGAGACGGGAAGATTTCTGAATATTGCAGGTTTGGCACTGCTGAACGAACCGGCTGGCATCCTGGGACAGAGTGGACCACCAGAAGCGATTCTGAAGAAGATGGATAGTAGCAGTAATACCTGGATGCCCAGAGCTGGGCAGGGCATGAACATGCTGTAGCACCTTTTCACGGAGGGCCTCAGGTACATGGAGTTTTCCAGGGGGACATTCCAGAGGGATCTCGGTGTCAATGTTGGCCAGTTCGAGTTCGGCTTCAATATCCCACTGTACGGGCCCGATGACTAAATCTGGACTGAGGATGGTTTCTGGATTTTTGAAGGTAGATTCTGAGTCAAACTGACGAGATAAAGAATCCGCCTTGGTATTCTTGGAGCCTGGCCGAAAGGTAACTGTGAACTGGAAGCGTGAGAAGAACAAGGACCACCTGGCCTGACGGGGGTTCAGTCTCTTTTCCGTGCGGAGGTACTCCAAGTTCTTGTGATCAGTAAGGACGATGAAAGGATGTGTGGAACCTTCTAGCCAATGCCTCCATTCCTCGAAAGCTGCCTTCATGGCCAGTAATTCACGATCGCCCACATCATAATTCCTCTCCGCAGAACTGAGCTTCCAGGAATAATACGCACAGGGGTACAACTTGGGAGGTGATCCTTGGCGTTGAGACAGTACTGCACCCAGGCCGGTACTAGAAGCATCCACCTCGACGACAAAAGGTAACTCTGGATCTGGATGACGCAGGATGGGAGCTGAAGTAAAAGCCTGTTTGAGACGGCTGAAGGCTTTAGTGGCCTCTTCACTCCAGGGAAGACGAGAAGTGCCTTTGCGAACCAGAGCCGTCAGGGGCTCCACCACTATACTGAATCCTCTGATGAAGCGGCGGTAAAAGTTTGCGAACCCAAGGAAGCGCTGCAGTTCTTTCAGCGTAGTAGGTCTGGGCCATTCCACCACTGCCTTTACCTTGCCCTCATCCATAGTCACGCCTCCCGGACTAATGATGTAGCCCAAGAACGAGGTAGAGGTCTGGTGGAAGTCGCACTTCTCGATCTTTGCGTAGAGCTGGTCTTGGAGGAGCCTCTGGAGCACCGCTCGGACGTGCTGGACATGGTCTTCTAGGGTATCAGAGTAGATCAGGATGTCATCAATGTAGACAATGACGTGGCGATGGAGCATGTCACGGAACACATCATTAATGAATGACTGAAACACTGCTGGACTGTTGGAAAGCCCGAAAGGCATGACCAGATATTCGTAGTGCCCAGTACACGTAGAAAAGGCAGTCTTCCACTCATCCCCTTCGCGGATACGGACCAGATTGTAAGCACTTCGCAGATCCAGCTTGGTGTAATATCTGGCTTTGCGGAGCAGTTCCAGGGCAGCTGGTACCAGGGGTAGTGGATAGCGAAACTTGACGGTACAATCATTGAGCGCTCTGTAGTCAATACATGGCCGGAGTCCTCCATCCTTCTTCTGGACGAAAAAAAAACCGGCGGATGCAGGAGACGTGGAAGGACGGATGAAACCTTTGGCGAGTTCTTCCTCGATATATTTCCGCATGGCTTCGGTCTCAGGCTGGGACAGAGGAAAGACACGCCCCTTAGGCGGTGTAGCGTCAGGTAAGAAGTCGATGGCGCAGTCGTAAGAGCGATGAGGTGGTAACTTCGTGGCTTTTGCTTTGCTGAAGGCTTCTGCCAAGTCGTGGTAAACGGAGGGCAGGCATTTCAACACGGTGTCATCAGGGTGTTCTTGAATGCTTCGTAGAGTAAGCGGCTGGACAGTAGACAGGCAGTCGGAGAAACAGCTCTCTCCCCAGCTGACGATCTGGCCGGAGGTCCATTGTAGAAGTGGGTCATGCTTGCGGAGCCATGGCAACCCCAGAATGACAGGAATGTGAGGAGCTTGAAGAATGTAGAACTGAATTAATTCTCTGTGCAGCAGCCTGGTGCGCATGTGTAACTCCTGAGTGAGATGAGTGACACGACCGGTGCCCAGCGGTCTACCATCAACAGCCTCAACAGAAAGGGGAGAAATGCAAGGAATAAGAGAAATCCTGTGAAGTTCAGCAAATTCTCGCGACATAAAGTTCCCAGCAGCGCCCGAATCCAACAGAGCTGATATGGAAACGGATTCACCGTTGACGGTAAATTCAACGGGAACAGTTACACATGATTTAGAATTTAAACAATCAAGAGTTAGACTCACCGCAGCATTATCTCTGTTAGTAGGCCGATGAGGGCAGTTCTGACGGAAGTGACCAGCCCCTCCGCAGTATAGGCATAGCCTTTGGGATCGGCGACGTTCTCTCTCCTCATCTGTGATATGATAAGAGTTCACTTGCATAGGTTCACTTGAATCAATAGGCGTGGGACTGTGATACCGTGTCACGGGAACACTGCGAGAGGTGGGCGTGGTGCGAATGCCAGTGCGGCGTGAGCGCATCAGGTTATCAATTTGAATGGCGAGCTGAGCGAACTGGTTGAAATTCCTTCCTTCATCGCGACATGCCAGCTCTGCCTGTAACTCATGATTCAGTCCACGCCGGAAGACCACCTTAAGAGAACTATCAGACCAGTTAGTCTGCGCAGCAAGTGTGCGAAACTCGAGTGCATACTCAGCGGCTGTGGTTCGTCCTTGCGTGAGTTCCAGAAGCAGATCCTCCGCTCCCTTTCCTCCTTTGGAGTGTTTCGAAGACGGCCTGGAATTCCTGAAGGAATTCATCGTATGTGCGAAATGCGGGACCATCCGTTCTCCATACGGCCGTTATCCAGTCCAGCGCGCGGCCGGTAAGCAGGGAGGAGACGAAAGAGATCTTGCTGTCGTCCGAGACATGCGGTGAAGGCTGTTGGCTCAGATACAGAGAACATTGAAGGATAAATCCCTTGCATTTTCCTGGACTCCCATCAAACTTCTCCGGTAATGCGGGTCGAAGGCTCGCGGCGGTCTGAAGCATGGACATGGGCGCGGAAGACGGAGAAGCCGATTCAGACGAGGCATCCGAGGATGGGGTACGTAACGCTTGCACTGCTTTTACCAGTTCCTCCGTTATTTAAGTTAATCGGGAAAGCTGATGGTGATGTGTGGCCAGCTGCGAGGCTTGAGCGTTGATCGCTGCAAATAATGCCGTTATAGTTGCTGGATCCTCATGCGGCGAAGTATTCTGTAACGAGTCAGTAGGCAGATCCATATGCAACAACTTTTATTAATAAAGGCAGGTAAAGATAAACTTTTGGGAATTCTTGAGTGGGACACGCCGAGAGGAGAGTGAGAACAGGCTGGAAGTCGAGGGCAGGCGGCAAGCAGTCAGTATCCAGGGACAGGCAAGAGGTCGAGGCAGGCGGCTGAGAAACAAGGTCAGGATCAGGCACTGGGTCGAGAGGCAGGCTGCAGACAATCAGAGTAGATGATATAAGCGAGGGTCAGTAACACAGGAAGACAAGGTACTCATAAAATGCTCGGACATGCACACACAGAGAGGCAATACTTCGCACGGAACACTCCGTGAACAAGGCATATAAAGGCTGAGCAAATGAGCACAGATACAGAACAGGTGAAGGCAATAACTGCACAAATGATGCATACTAATGGGGAAGTATGCACTGCACTAGAATTCGGGAGAGGGTGCTCGTGACTGAGAGATGGGTAAACCAGGGAGACTGGATTCCGTAACAACAATAATTTATGAAAAGATATATATAGGGCATTCAAATCTACATTATGAATACATTTATAATGCATTATACATAAAGGCTTCAAGAAAAGTTTCGCCACAATATATAATAATCATTATTATTATTAAAAAAGTATTGTTTCAACTTAAAAACATTCTTTTAAAATCTACATTTTTGTATTTTTTTTAAATATGTAATTAAATAGACTTACATTTGATCACCAGTTTAGTTCCTCCACCGAATGTGTACCACAGTGATACAATCTAATGAAACGCTCGTACAAAAACCTCTATTCCACTCGAGTGAACACACACTCCAGCAGAGAGAGAGAAACAACACTTCAACACACTGATATTAGAAGATCCTCAGCTCTTCTCAACACTCACTCATTCAGATTTGACTAAATGCTTTCTGATATAACACTGTTTAAAGAAATATATTTGATGAGCTGTGACCTCTGAGGTGACCTTTGACCTCTTTGATCATGGATGATGTTGTGGAGTTTCTCATAATGATGCTTCTGTTCTTCATATGCAGATCAATCATCATGATTCACAGAAAAACCTGCAGCTTCAAATAAATCAATAATTCTGAACATTTCAGATGCACATTGTTTAATATATAATGACCTGATTATGAGTCCTGATGAACTTCATGCATGTGGAAAATGTGGGAAAAATAGACATCATGAAAATATTTCCCAGAGAGCAACATGTCAACATTGATTCAACTTTATTCCTCTAAATATAGTAAAACTGATGTATTTAGTTCTTGATTTCTCATTGTTAACATGCTTGTAAAGGTGTAGCACAGAACTGTACTCAGAGAAACTGCTGCGTATGACATATGTTTAAAATGATCTACATTCATGATTCTCCAGACAAAACCTAGTGTCTTATCAGCCTGACAAACATAAACAAAAATATTTCATAACTAATAAATATGTGCAATTAATCACTAAATGGTTCAATAACATTATTCTGACAGTAAAATCTTCTATGTAGAGTTTATGAGTTTGTTATCAGCACAAGCTGTTGTAAATCCTGCCCACTTCTTTGCATTGTGAGCACATGCTTCAGTGCTCTGAGAGTGTTTATAGTGCTGTGAGTTTAACACTTCATGACTGAGAGCAGAACACAATCTTCATCATCACACAAGACTAAACTACAGCAATGAACACAATCAACATCTTCATCTGGACCATTGCACTGTTTATTCAAGGTTGTTACTTTTTAATATAAATATAATATGTTGTTTTGATCATTTTAATATACAAACATTGTTTTCTTAAAAGGTGATTAACAAACTAATTGACTTTATTTTCTCTTCTTCAGAATCCAGAGGAGTGACTCTGACTCAACCTGAAGTTAAAACTGTCCAACAGAGTCAAACAGCAACAATAGAGTGTAATATAGATGTAGGAATATACAGCACCCACTTATACTGGTATCAGCAGAAACCTGGAGAAGCTCCTAAACTCCTGATTAAATATATAAGCACCCGTAATACTGGAACTCCATCTAGATTCAGTGGTAGTGGAACAGCAGATACTGGACGAGATTTTACTCTGACCATCAGTGGAGTCCAGACTGAAGATACAGGAGATTATTACTGTCAGAGTTATCACAGCAGTGGTAATGGTGTGTTCACACAGTGATAAAGAGTCGTACAAAAACCTCTGTCAGTCAGACGTCACAGTGACTGCACTGATACAGCTGAGAGAAACTGCAGCTGCTGATGGAGGATCACAAACTACACAATATCAATGTTTAGTTCAAAGTTTCTAAACACTTCTAAAAATATACATTTATCAGTAGTAATATATTTGATATGAAATAAGAGTTAGAGCTGATATTGATTATGGCACTGGGATGTTTTATTGTTAGTGTTTCAGATCACAGTATGAGAGCGATGCGGAGTGAAGCAGAAACACCAGCTGTTTTTAATGTGTTTTCTCACTCCAGGATTGATCTCAGTGGTTTCTTTCATCAGTGGTCGTGGAAATAATATACATACTAACTAATCAGATTTGGTCTGAAAGGAAAGTTAGAAAGTTATTGCTTATAGAACTGTTATATAAAGTAATATCACATTCACAGTCGTGCTGCTCTTCATGTCTATGGTAGAATCACAGGCGTGCTGATATTCAGTATAACTGCACTCTTGATCATGTGACACTGCTTACATGTGGCAGGAGGAAAGAAGAGACAGCACAACACCTTCACACACTTAAAGACAACTTCAGCAAGGGCATAACAACATATTCTGTGCATATGATTAATTAAAGTCATAAATGGGTGTTGTTTTATTGGGACTGTACTTGTCCCAATCCCTACAGTTCACTCCTACATCTGTCCCGAACCCTACGGTGGTTAATAATCATTGTGTTCAATGTGCCAGCCTGTTTAATTAATGCAATTTCAATTATAGGTTTATTATATAACTTTATTTCAACTTTTCATCTGAATGTAAAATTAACACTTCTCCAAGATGATATTCACTGTCAATAGGGAAAATAATGAGATCAAACATTCAAACTTCGGTCTCGTCAAAAGCTTTATCCACTGTTCTTCCTCTCCACAATATCTGTCAATCTCGAGTCTTTAGTAATTCTGCCTGCTCAACCAGACGATGGAGGCTGGAGTTACTGTTACAGTTTATACTGTTACTAACATACTTTAGTCCAATCTGGCACATTTTCAAACTCTAAACACAATTAGCACAACATCCGTCATACAATATACAGTCAATTAAAACGTTTCTTTTCACCTTAATTCTCTTTCCACACAAGCTTACCCAATAATTCATCATTATTAATTAATGAATATAGAAGAAATATTCATGGGTCGGTTGGGTTAGGGGTCAGTTCAGCACAGGTCTGTTGGGTTACAGTAAGTTCTAGTTGTCAACTAGGTTTAGTTGTTGAAGTCACAGTTAGCCTATTGCTTTAAGTTCAGGTTGGAAATTATAGATGTGTTGTGTTAGGGTAAGTTTGGTTCATGTGTGTTGGGTTTAGTTGCAATTGAAATCAAAGTTGGGTTTGGTTTAGTTTAGTCCAGGTTTAGTTTAGCTGTGCCGTAATGGCTAAAGGTGAGTGGAAGAGGTCAGGCACAGATGATCTCCAGTTATCCGGTCGCTCTGAGTGTGAAATGTTAGATGTAGAAGACTACAGAATTACTGACATCCATCTCCTTTTCATAGAACATTAACAATAATGTCATTTTGCTGATGAAGCAAATCAGTGTCATCACCACAGTGTCTTTTCCATCACATCTCAAATGTTTTGTTGTGTTTAATAGCATTCTGTCATGGATTATTTAATTTTTTTTATTAATTTTTTTGGAATAAATGCCAAATCCTTATAAGGGCCAATCTCATTTCTCTGTCTTACCCCTTCCCCTTCCCCTTTGTCTGCGTCTTCCCCTTGCCCCTCGATATCGAGTGAAGGGGGCTAGGGGGAAGAATGTTTCTCTAAGAAATGAGACACCACTCGATTACCGTTTGTGTCATCTTCCCTTTCCGCTAGCTGGCTGCTACGTCAACAGAGGCGATACGCGTTGACATAAACAAACGAAGATGCCATCGTCTCGGGTTGTGATATCGATTGCCTGGTCTCTCTTTATCTTTGCACGCTTGTGTGCCATCAGTCAAAGACATTGTTTCATTGTATTTAACAGCGGCGCCGGCGACACCATAAGCAAAACATTAGCAAACGGCAAATAGCGTATAGCTGCTAGCTAGCGATTAACTTGTGATTCAAAACAAAAACATTACAATTAAAACCGCTTGAACGTTTTATTAAAGGTATCATAAAAAACGAGTGTCATTAAACTGCTGAAAATACATACATTTGTGCGACTCACTTCTGGGAAATTCCTACCCCTCTCTTTCAAGTGTGGTCCTCCGCAGACTTCGTTTCAAGGGCTATGTAGCCCCACGCCTTGGCCCTAGCCCTTAATCAAAATGAGAATTGGGACACCACTTCCCCTCACATGAACGCGCAAAACCGAGGGGAAGGGGTAAGAGTAAGGGGTAAGACAGAGAAATGAGACGCAGCCTTAGTCTTGCCAAGGCGAATTTCAGCTAGTATTTCATGCATCCTAAACACACACAAATAAATTATAATTTCATACTTTTCCACACAGCTTAATTGTAAATGGTTCATAAATATTCTGATATTTACTTTGACTTTTCTTTATTTTCTTCATCAGATGTCTCATATTTCATCTCGAGCATCTTCACTGACACTGTCGTCTTCTTGTAATTGTTCGGTTTGATGGAAATATTTTATACTTTAATATTCTTAAGTCTCTTTATGGGAAAAGGGCAAAATAATTAAATCTGCATAAAAATTTTTTAAAAAGAAGTGAATGGGACCCTGTTGTAACAAAAAGGGACAAATAAACCCATTGTTAAAGGTAAACTCACGTCTTTCTCACACACACCCTTTTTTTAGGTTTTTGATGAAAGTGACACTGAGAGTAAAAAACAGGATAATCATTGTATTTATAAAGCGCCGGTGTTAAGCAAATGTTTGGTGGCTCTAACAAAATCATTATACTTTATATTTCTATTTAAGTTTTTTTTTTTTTTGAGGCTCTGCTCCACTACAAAATTTCTGCAACAAGTGATCAGAAATCAAGAATCAAAAACTGCTGTAATAACTCTGGTTAATATATAACAAATATATGTTTTTTTTTTTTTTTTTATAATTATTTATCTGTAGTATACTGACTCAAAACCTTTGATTGCGTGTGTGTTCATCGGTCCCTGTAACATCCAAACAAGATTTAATGTTAGATCTGTCATTTATGTGTTCAGAAGGCTACTAATGTTACGGAAGCAGACGGACAACAAGGTAAGTAGTGATGTAATGTTTATTTAAACAGCTGAGTGTCAAGAAGATTCAACGTGCTGAATTTAGGTGAGTATCAGAGTTCAGAAGTGCAGAGTTCTTGAATGTAATAAGTGAGTGAATGATCGCTGTATCTTTTGCAGGAACGGCAGGATGAGACTTCAGAGTGGAGATGATCTTCGTATGAAGAGGATGACAGGTGACAGCACACACTCACGCACCACTTGATGGAATGGACAGGCTTACGGCTCGGACACCACTCGAGATGAGATCTGAACAGACTGGAACAGACTGGAATCGTCGTAGAGAACTGGTAAGTAATCACAGGTAAGTTTAGTAGTGAAACTCGCAGAGAGAAGCACTATGAGTCCGCTTCGGATAAACGAGCCCGGACAATGAGAGGTGCGTGAGGTGTGCTTATGAAGCGGTGGTGATTGATGGGGTGCAGGTGTGACTTATTAAAACTCAGGTGACTGTGATCGCTGGGTGATTGTGGTGGATGAACCTGGTCAATCCGTGACACTACCCCCCCTCCCCAGGGCCCGCTCCTGAGGGCCGAGGTCTCCGACGCCGTGGTGGTCTTCCACGTCCACGAGGTCCAGGGTACTGAGGATGACTGGAATGGAACTCTTCCATGAGCGTGGGATCTAGGATGTCGACTCTTGGGATCCATGATCTCTCCTCTGGTCCGTATCCTTCCCAATCGACCAGATATTCCAACTGACCACCACGACGTCGGGACTGCAGGATTTCACGAACGGAGTAGATGGACCCTTCTTCCAGCATCAAGGGGGGAGGAGGTTCCTCTTCATGGCCAGGTTCTGTGGAGGGAACAAGAGGTTCGTGAAAGGGTTTGAGCAAGGAGACGTGAAATGTGGGATGAATTCTGTACTGTGGTGGTAGCTGGAGTTTGAAAGTGACGGGATTGACCTGTTCCAGGATGGTAAAGGGGCCAACAAACCTGGGACTCAGTTTCTTGGAGGGCAGTCGCAGACGAATATCGCGAGTGGAGAGCCAAACGTTGTCTCCTGGAATGTAGACTGGACCCGAAATCCTCCTCCGGTCAGCGACTGTCTTGGATCTGCGAACTGCCCTCTGCAGATGATGGTGAGCTTCGTCCCAGACTCTCTCGCTCTCCCGGAACCAGTAATCCACTGCGGGGACCTCAGATGGTTCACCATCCCAGGGAAATAGAGGAGGCTGGAATCCAAGAACACACTGGAATGGTGTGAGGCCTGTCGTGGGTTGCCGCAGTGAATTTTGGGCATACTCTGCCCAGCCCAGAAACTGGTTCCAGGAGTTCTGGTGGCCGTGGCAGAAGGTCCTGAGGAACCGCCCCACTTCCTGGATCTTCCTCTCCGTCTGGCCATTGGTCTGAGGGTGGTAGCCAGAGGAGAGGCTGACGGTCACACCTAGGAGCTTGAAAAACGATTTCCATACTCGGGAAATGAACTGGGGTCCCCTGTCTGACACAATGTCTTCTGGGATCCCATAATAGCGAAAGACATGATTGAAGAGGAGTTCGGCGGTTTCCAGGGCAGTGGGAAGACCTCTTAGTGGTAATAGTCTGCAGAACTTAGAGAATCGATCGACGATGACGAAGATGCAGGTGTTTCCATCCGATGATGGTAAATCGGTCATGAAGTCAACTCCTAGGTGTGACCAGGGGCGGTTTGGAATTGGCAAGGGATGGAGCTTTCCTGCAGGAAGATGTCTGGGACTTTTGGACATGGCACACTCCTTACAGCCTTGGACATACCGCTTCACATCCCTTGCCATACCCGGCCACCAGAAGCGATCGGATAGCAGCGAGAGAGTGTTGTTGGCCCCGGGATGTCCAGTGCCCAGAGAGGTGTGAGTAGTGTGGATGAGATCTACCCGTTGCGTCCTAGGGATGAACTGGCGATCAGGTGGACAGCCCGGCGGAGGACGAGGATTAGGAGTGGCGACGGCTGGAGGAGCAGACCATTCGATGGGACTGATGATGATATCTTCGGGTAGAATGTTGGTGGTTGTCTCGGGAGTCTCTGGAGTATCATGTAGTCTGGACAAAGCATCAGCACGGACATTCTTAGGACCAGGACGGTAGGTAATGGTGAAGTGGAATCTCGAGAAGAATAGTGACCATCGGGCCTGACGGGGACAGAGACGTTTTGCATCACGGAGGTACTGGAGATTTTTGTGGTCTGTGATGACTTGGAATGGGTGGATGGCGCCCTCCAGCCAATGTCGCCACTCCTCCAGGGCGAGTTTGATGGCCAGGAGTTCACGGTTGCCGATGTCGTAATTCCTCTCCGCCGGGCTGAGCTTCCGAGAGAAGTAGGCACATGGATGGAGTAATTTCGGTGTCCCATGAAGTTGAGAAAGGACGGCTCCAACTCCGGAGGTTGAGGCATCCACCTCCACGACGAAAGGAAGCTCAGGATCAGGATGAGTCAGGAGAGGTGCTTGAGTGAAGGCAGACTTGAGGGATTGGAAGGCTGCGGCCGCTTCAGGAGTCCAGAGGTGATTTTTGGGTTTACCTTTGAGCAAGTTGGTGAGTGGAGTGGTGATGATGCTCGTGATGATGATCAACTAAATCATAGACAAATAAAATCTAAATTATCTTTAATTGTGTAAATCTTTATGTAAATTAGTCAAATAAGCATTTATGTGTGTAATGTAAAGTGTTGACAAAAGCTTAGGCCAAATGGATGATATTATAGCACACATTCAACACACACACGGCTATCTGATGTGTTTTCATCTGGAAGATGTATTTTTAAGAGTTTCATCTGCAGTACTGTACGTCTGTCAAATGTCCCCTGTCAAATATTAAACACACATTTAGGAAACGTCTATGTTGCATTTGGTTACGAGTGAATCTGCACTTTTTAAAACAAACGTTTATCAGATGTTTGTACACAGTTAAAGCAATGCTGTCAAGAAAACGATGTTTAACTCTTGTGAATCTTATGGACATTTTTGTCTTTTCAGGTTTTTTGTTTTTTTGATAATTTTGCCTGTGTTATTGCCAACTGTATATATGTTGGCACAGGTGTGTATTGGAATTTTACTATTTCACCCCCATTTCCTTTAAACAAATCTATTTTGCACTACTGTTAAAACTGTTACTTGGATCTAACTCAATACAATTAAGACAACATTTCCCAACTACTTTTTGCAAGTTTAGTGAACTAACTGATATTTTGAGTAACTTAATAATATGCATTTCAATGTATGCGAAAAGATTAAGTAGCATTTTCAGAAAAAGCCAATAAATTAAGTACAATCAATGTAAAAAATATCAGCATATTATACACATTCGACTTAATTAAAATAGGTAACATTTAAATAAAAAAATAGTCAATGTCCTCTGATTTATTAATTTTGACCAATTTGCCCTTTCTTTGTTTTAGACGGCTTCAAATAATTAGTTGCTATTATGTTAATTTCCAACATTTATTAAATCATTGCCATATCCAAACAGTAGCAATGAGCTGGACAGTATAAACAATCAATAACAACTGTATTCATGCATTAAAGAAAGCATGCCCTCAGCTAATAAAGTGCAGGTTAGTGGAACACCTTCACGGTACAGTTTCTCACTGTGTACATACATAATCTTACAACATTTTAAAATGAAGTCAACAGGCACTTTTGTAAAGATTCACAAGCCATATTCACAATGAGCTGTTCACAAGTGCAGAGTGACAGTCATGTCTGAGCGCCTTGGCCAGGAGCTTGTGTTTCAGAGTCATGAACTTGGGCTTGGTTTTGGGCGCAGTGTGTCAAGTCCCACGGAAAGTCTTTGAAACACCTCAAATGTTTTGGAAAGCTTGGATGGATACTCAAGATTAAGTGCATATGTCAAACCCAAGCAGTAAGCAGCATGCTTTGGCCAGATTTCCAAGATTGGTAAGGACTGGTATTCCCTCAATGATGATTCCTACTGCATCTGGCTCACGGCAGACATATATGCTCATATTCTTCATGTCCAGGTCCTCATGAACAGTGGTCTCTGCAGCCCCCTTTGAGATTAAAGATAAAGTATTTAAGACAAACAATCTCATTAGTTGATGAAAAACAAATCCTCCAGCACTACCTGCCAAATGCTGGTTCAGTCAGTTCAAATCAAATATATTAATGTGTTTCAAGTGTTTTTCCCTTTTTACTTAATGTTTTTTTCACATTTTTTTAAAAGATTTGAGTTTTTTTACTAAAATGATAAATAAATCAATAAAATGTTCCCAAATGAGCCAAGTAATGACGTGGAATAATTTTTTATCATATGCCATCAAAATGTTTGCAGAAGAGGGTTAATATATATTATAGTCTTCAAATCAATAGTTTCCTCGTCAGTTGTTAAATAATTGCAATGTAAATATTAATAATGACTGAATCAATAATATGTATGATTCTGTCAATATACCCTTCAGAAATGTGTGTATAATAGCTTAGCATTTCTCAACATGAGGAAGTTATTTGATAATGTGTTTGTGACTGATCTACAGTCTTCAGGATAATGATTTAAATAGAGAGAGTCACTTTGCATTGTCAGCACATGCTTCAGTGCTCTGAGAGTGTTTATAGTGCTGTGAGTTTAACACTTCATGACTGAGAGCAGAACACAATCTTCATCATCACACAAGACTAAACTACAGCAATGAACACAATCAACATCTTCATCTGGACCATTGCACTGTTTATTCAAGGTTTGTGTAATACAGTTTTTATAATAATTATCAACTCTCTTAAAATGTTAAATATACATTATTTTCATTTTTTTCCTGTTTTCTTTCAGAGTGTAGAGGACAGATCACTGTAACTCAGAGTCCATCAATACCAGCAGTTCAACCAGGAGAAGAAGTCAGAATAAACTGTAAAACCAGCAGTAATGTGTATGTGTCTAGTGGTTATCATTTCTTAGCCTGGTACTCACAGAAACCTGGAGAAGCTCCTAAACTCCTCATATATCTGACATCAACCCGTTATACTGGAACTCCATCTAGATTCAGTGGCAGTGGATCTGGCAGTGATTTTACTCTGACCATCAGTGGAGTCCAGACTGAAGATACAGGAGATTATTACTGTCAGAGTGTACACTATCCAAACCAGGGCCGGCTCTAGCCCTTTGGTTGCCCTAGGCAAGATCGAGTTTTTGCGAAAATGATTTTTCCCCCACATTTGTTAACTATGCATTGATCACTTATTTATTTATTAAGAATATAGTCTGTTTTTTCATGCAATAAACCCTTTAAAATGTGATTTTAAGCTTGTTTTTATTATTATTACTGTTATTATTAATAATAATAATTTTGCATGCAGCTGCCACACACAAATATAATGCAATTGTAATTACAATATTTGATGATTTTTACTTATTTGTTTATTGCAAAACTGTGCAGCCCTTTCCTATATCTCTATCCATGATATTGCTCCATAATAGCAGGATGATTGGATGAGGGATGGATGTATGGATATCTGTCTATACAGATGCACACACAATATCAAACTATACAGAAAAAAAAATAGTACTGAATTATTAAAGTGTTCGACTAACCCCTCTGTCTGTTACAATTAACCCCGCATATGGGGTAAGCTGTGACATCTGCACTTCTGTCACTTTCAGTGCAACTGTATGAAAATGGAAGGTCCTAGAAAAAAAAAAAAACTTTAAGTGTTCATTTGTAGCAGAGATGTGTGTGTTGCTTGTGTAAAAAAAAGTTTAGTGTGGAATGATAAAACACAGTTCAATTATCTTAAGATGTTGAATTTCAGAGGAACTATCCTACACTGTAAAAATAAAAGGTGCCTGGAGGAACCTTTTGGGGTTCTTCACTTTGCCACACCGGCGGAACCGTCTGTAGATCCTCTAGGCACCCTTTAAAGTCTGCGTGAACCGGAAGTTGCAAACGACTTTTCTCCAGTGCTGTGACGTATTTCCCAGTGAAAAGGAATATTGAACAGAGGGCAGGGTTTTACTCTAGCGCTCCTCCTCTCCATCTCTGCTCATAACAGACTAACGGGTTGAGGAGTGGTTAAGCGTTTCCCAAGCCAAGCCGTCAAACCTACATCATCAGAGAAGGAACGCCATTCCCGACCGGAAGTAACTTTTCAGACTTTGATTAAAGATTACGACGGCAAACCATTTTTTTCTGTGTATTAACTTGCACGGATTAATTGTTCACCACAAGAATAGTAATATGCGCTAACAAAGTAAATAGGGTCAATTTTGATTTCAGTTGGACTTTAAAAAGGGTTTGTTCTCTGAGGAACCACACAGGTTTCCTGAGGAACTCTTATATGAAGCACTGTGTGGAACCACTGTGGGCGCCTCCAGGAACCAAATTTCAATTTTATTTTATTTGTATTAAATTAATTTCATGTTGTTACTATGGTTACCACCATTAACTTCTATTATAATAAACAAACTGAACCAAATACAAAATAAGAATTGTTAATTACATATTTTAGATCCATTTTAATACATACACTTCCTTGTGCTTGGGAAAAAAGTTAGTAATAGATTAATATCAATGAATACACACACAAAAAAATAGTATAATACATAAGTAACATGAATAATCAACCATATGTATACAATAGGCTACACAAGAAAAGACATCTCAACAAAATGCATGGAAAACACACGATCCATGTAATAAATCAATGTAAAAAATTCAGCCTGATCTCACGTACAAAACGTACATATTTATACATAAATAAAACCGGTCAAATACGTATGTTCTTTTACGTATTTACAGTGCCTTTTACGTATCATCTGGACGTAATTAGCGGTTCGATACGTATTTAAATGTACGTAAAAACAACCTAAAATACGTACAGTTAGAACGTATTTTGACTAGTCCGTCGCCTGCTCCATAACCAGTAAAAAGGAATCTCTTTTAAATGCGTATCTGCTTAATTTTATATTGAATACTTGATTTGCTACGAGGCCTTGTGAAATATGAATTATAAACATTATGGTTTCGTTGTTTTGTTTTGTTTTGATTTAAAATAAATAATAATCTGACGAAACCAGAAAAGACCGCGTTCCCGATCGGATTCATTTCAAAGTTGCAATGGACTCAGTTGACGTCTGTGAGGACATTTATTTATTTACGTAATATGTTAATATATTTATATTTATAATTGTGATCTGTTTTATGAAATATATTCTTAAGTAGTCAGTTGTTGCTTTTTGTCAAATAACAACATATTTCTGGCTTGCAATATAAAAAGTGCATAGACTGAAGTGATGCTAGGTTTAACCTTTGGAGAGTCATAACAGTTTAACACTATCTATCTAATATAAAATCATAATTTTTCAATGCATTTGTAGTGTCTTTATTTTTATTTTTTACATTCTCAGATCACACTTCTCAGGGATGTCACAAGAACTTGAACAACTAATAATAGGGCGCGCAGTTGCGGAGACCCTCGATGAGGCGCATGAACGCTGTCAAATGGATGCCCTCCTTAAACAAAGCAACACTGACCCTTCAAAAATGGACCTTTGTCAAATGGTTAAACGAGGGCAAACAGTTATTCGTTGTCTTGACAATGTGAGTTCAAGGAACGATCTCGACACTCTCATAAAGGAATCCGAAGAGCTGCTTGCACGACCAACCCTAAATGGCCCAAAGGTCCAACAAATGATGGTAAAGTAAATGTAGTTTTTTTGAACATCCAAATTTTAAGGCAATCCGTATATACAGTTTGACTGAAAAATGTTTATTATGAAAGATGGATGGAACAATTTAATTTATTTTGTGCTATTAATTTGATTATGACAGCCCTATTAATCTTTATGGGTAAAAAAGTTTCAAGTTTCTGTAATAGAATATGTAGTCTTAATGATGCACATATATTGTTCAATATTTGATATTCACAGACAAAGAAAAAAAGGACCCAGTCCAGATTTAAAGTCAGAAGGAAAACTAAAGAGAAATCACATCTGCAAAGAAGAAAATCTTCTATGTCACATGGTAAGGTTTTGTCATCCTAAAGGAAAATAATTTAATGTATTGTAAAGCTTTTATTATTATTATTATTATTATTATAACTAAGATGTTTTGACTGACTTTTATTTTCATTAATCAGATTTAAGAGTCAACAAATCAAAGGCTTGTTCAAAGGCAACAGAATTGCTTCAAGACCAGGGTCCAGATCATGGTTAGTTATATGATTGATTTATGATTATTATTATTTTTTTAACATTTATTAGGTGTTATTATAAAGTCCTGTCTTTATTTTTTGTATATAAATGATAATGATACATTTTTCATGATGTGCAAAGCTGCAGAAGCTCCATATGATTATGATTTATGATACTGCTATAAAAAATAGTCCATACATCCTTTGCTTAAACTTAAAAAAATAAATAAAAATCAAACAAGACCAACAGTGCCTTACATTTCAATAAAAAGCAATGTTCTGTAGTAAGGTAACAGCAATGGATCATTAGTCAGTAGACTCTCAGTGGTGTACATAATTTGATATTGTTGGGGTTGGGGCTGACAGAGTCTCTTCTACACGAGTTACAAGACCTGCTGTCAGCTGCTACTTCCAACCTTAATTCTGAGAGCACTCAACCTTCAGCATCACTGCATTGGGGTAAAAGGACAGTAGCTGCATCAGAAAGATGGAGGGAGGCTACACCCTCTTTAATCTGCAACAGAACATATCAACATGCAGATGTGTTCATAGTGCAAGTCAAAGGTGGCGGTGGTAAAGTGTAAAGACTGTCTGCCTAAGCAGTATACCTGCATTGACTGTGACTGTGCTGTACACCGCACACAAGTACTTCACAACAGAAGCACAATGATTTCAGGTTTCCACAAGGCTGTACCACCCACCACAGTGGTGAAGCAGGACTCGAACGGGCAATACTTTCATCATCATGAAGGTACTGTCTTAATTTAAAATTAATTAAATGCATTTAAATTGCAATCATATATTAGTCTTTGTAAATGTATTTCTTAGGATAGTCACATAACTACAAGCTGTCTTTGTTTTTATTGAACTTGTAAAGTTGTGAATTGAAACATGTTTTATTTTTGTTTATCGTAGATCGACTCTTACCAATGGCACTACCTAAGAATATATGCAATTGTGGAGAGGAAATGTACTGTGTTGGTGTAGGGAAGGCCATTACTTTAGCCAACATGAAGGGTGAGTGAATGAGTGAGCAGATACTAAAATCTGCCTTTTAGCATGCATGCTTATTAATTGGAAAATTATAATATATGTATTCTACTTTTTAAAAATGTCCTTGGTCCTATTTGCCAATTATTATTTTTGCTTCATTAAGGTCCACCACATGTCCTGCAGAAGCCAATTTGTGTATTTATGTTGGTTGATATTAAACCAACATGTTGGTTTGATTTACAAGCACACACTGTAAAAAAAATCCCGTTGTTTTTACGGAAAAAAAACTGGCAGCTGTGGTTACCAGAACAATACTGTAAAAATCACATCAAACCGTAAACATACTTACGGAGTAACATGTGAATTTAACATTTTAAACATGTGAATTCAACATTTCTGTTGAAGTGTTGATATCTGTTTTGTACCATAGTATTACACTGACAAACCAACAATCACAGCAGTAATGAGAGTCACATGATTAATCAAAGCCCATCACAAATAGCCTAGTTCTTCCACAAGAAAGTTAATATTAATTTACACAGAAGGTGCACAGTCTCATTCACACACACATTAAACACCATCATGGTAACACACATGAAATTTTAAAATACAATAAACATTAATTTAACATCATTAAATGTAACATAAAACCCTAATGTACATGACTGATTATAAAAAATACTAAGAAAACTATGACGAAACAGTTATTTCAACAAAAATACATCAAATGTGAAGTGTCACGCAGGGAATTGTGGGAATGTCAATGTACGTTTTTTTCACTGTAAATTATACAATGACTTGTTCGTTTTTACTTCCAAAAACTGTAAATTTAACGGTATTTTACAGTAAAATTACATTAAATGTACCGTTAGACCTATCACAGTTATTTTCCGTGTATAGTAAGGAAACTTTCTGTTAACCAATTAACAGGTTTTCACTGTAGCATTTTTACAGTCTTTTACTGTTAAAATCACGAAATTTTTTTACAGTGCATCTTTGAGGATATAGTATCTATAATATCAGCACCTGATTTGCATCATTTGTTTGGAACATCCTTGTCTAAAGACAAACAAGTTAAGTCATTGGCGAAATCAGAATCAGTGCGGAGTCTTATTTCATTTTAAAGTGCTGCATTAACTCTGCTCTGTGCCTGCTGCATTTAAACCAAAAGACAAAACTTCTGCCTGTTCTAACCCTGCCCTGCTAAAACAAATGTCACACTAATAACGTTTTATTGTGTAATAATTATAATGCCATACAAGACAAAACATCTGCACTGGACAGGTCTGACTGGATCTTGTGGTTAATGTCCTCCCAATAGTATACAAATGTTTTTTTTTACAATTTTTAAAAGTGTGAGTTTGGGTTTGGATCATTTGCATTTTGTCATCATACTTTATTATTAAATGTAATTTACGGACAATTATTTTACAGGTCGCTACGACCTGTCATTGCCCAATCTGCACTGTGAGAAATGCAGAGAAACATGGATGCCAGGTGTGTTCGAATTGCAGAAGAGTGGCTACTGGCCTGCAACCCTGAACTTTTGCTCAATCTACGATGAGGAAGTCTTCATGTCCTTCAAAGACTTAAAAATGTCTGCTCCAGGATTGTCTCGTCTAGCATTCATAAGAATGCTTGACATGAAGACGGTGCACTATGGCAGAGTGAGTACCTTTCTCATACATTTACTCATCTCATACTATTATTGTTGATTTCCAACCTCATGCGAGCAAAGCATTTCTGTCTTCAGAACTGCAGTCAGAAATCCCAGGAGATGAACAGTGTATGGCTCTGTTTACACCTGGTTTTAAGAAGCGTTTTGGTTTACTGGATCACAAGTAGATGAGAGACACACATTCCTATTTACACCTGTTTTTTTAATCCGCCTCTTGTCCACTTTTAACCACTTCTGTCCTGTTTTTTTTTAGAGTGGAATGTATATGGGCTTATATACTATATATAGCCCATATACATATGTACATTTACGTCGAATGTGTTTTCAACTACCTCTGGAAGTGGTCAAAAGTGGACAAGCTCAAAACATTTTAGACCCCGGTTACACCTGTATTTATCGTCGATCACTAGTGATCTAAACCAAAATACATATTTTGTTAACATCAATGATCCAAATGTTAAAAACTGCTGAACTCCTGGGATAAAAAAATAATAAAAAAACCAGTGAGAAGCACCATTAAAAACACCTCGATGACAGATAACAATTGTCAGACTGGCAACGTCTATGGTAACTGTTTTGTACAATTGTGAACGGAAAATAATAGCACTGTAGAATGCCTTTTTGTTGATATTTTGGTTGTACAAGGAGGACCTACATAATTTTATTCTGATGTTATTGATGATCAGTATATGTAACTTATAGAAGATAGTAAATATGGAGAAGACACACAATTCTAGGCTTGTTCATTATAATATTTCTATGTATCTTTAACTAGAATGGCACTTTAACTAGAATGTGGTGATGCGTTTTTGAAGAGCTTTTTCGAATGGTCCATCTGCCGTTATGAGGTCGACAAGATCTGCGGTGAACAACATTTCACGTGCCCAGCTTGTACCCCTCAATGCTGGCAGTTGCTGTGGATGGCAACAGAAAACTTCACCGTTTCAAAAAGGCGGGCTAGTAAGTGTGTTGTTGTTGTTGTTGTTATTATGGGTTGACTTTTACTTTTTGTATGGCAATAAATAATTGTATTAAAATTATTAGAATATTTAATATTTTTGTATATTATTATGACTTAATGTCTTGTTCTTTCTATTATTGTCACAACAATTCTTTGAATTATCCTGAAATAGTTTTTTCGTAAGTTTGTGTTCATTGTCGTTTAAAAATCTAGAAAAAAAATTAAAATCTAATCTATCTATCTAATTTTGTTTTATTAGTTCAGAGGGCTCTGGCTACTTCGAAGGGTTGTTTCTTTGCAATGATGATGATGTTTCCTCTTTTGTTCAATATATCTGCGAAAAAGTACAACACGTAAGTGAACTATGCCTCAGATTGCTTGCAAGTACACAGTATGATTTCATGATTTGTTTGTGAAAAGTTTTATACACTGATTTCTATTACTAACGTAACCTCGGTTCTCTCTAGAGAGGGAACGAGTGCTTGTGCTGCACTTGGTTTCGCTTCTAGTCGACTGAAATCACTTGACGACAGCACGGGAGGGCTTCCCATTGGCGCTGGAGTCATGCCAAAGACGCACTGATAGGTTGCAGCAGTTGCCGCAGAGCAGCCAATAGGCGCGCGAGCTGTCTCGTCTATGTCTGCCTGCTGCAGCAAATGCGTTTTACATTCTAAAAATTAAGGATCATTTTTTGCTTCAGTATTCTCGAGAAAAGGAGTTTTTCCCCGTAGCGTAAGCTAAACTTACGCAACACTCGTTCCCTCTCTAGAGAGAACCGTTAGTAACCGAGTGTCGCTTCAGACTTCAATCTTCAGTGAAAATCTCTTCAAATAATGAGTTTATTGAATATTAGAGCCAAAGTCAATAGAAAGTGTCAACAATGAAAATATAAAAGGTATTTTGCATGTTCTACACAGTCAAGCATGTTTTCATATTCAAGGTCTGTTCTAAAAGTATCTGGACTGGTTATGAATCTCCACACAAGATCATGAAACGTGAACAAGCTCTAATATGTCTCCATCTTTAACAGCCTGTTTCTTCTCCATTTGATGATTTCAGACACACATGAGGCTTCATGATAGATGGAGTGACACCATGAACTCTGATTAGAGATTCACAATCAGTCCTGATACTTTCTGAACTGATTCATGATCTTACTTTAGTGATGGCGGTTCATCTAGTGGAAGTGTAGCAGTGATGATGGTCACATGACTGAATATGGACACAGAGATGGACGTTCATCTGCACATCCTCAGTGTCTCAGGAGTCACAATAAAAATACTAAATAAAGTCATGATTCTGTAACTCTAGTGTATATTAGTTTGTTATCAGCACAAGCTGTTGTAAATCCTGCCCACTTCTTTGCATTGTCAGCACATGCTTCAGTGCTCTGAGAGTGTTTATAGTGCTGTGAGTTTAACACTTCATGACTGAGAGCAGAACACAATCTTCATCATCACACAAGACTAAACTACAGCAATGAACACAATCAACATCTTCATCTGGACCATTGCACTGTTTATTCAAGGTTTGTGTAATACAGTTTTTACAATAATTGTTAATTCTCCTAAAATGTGAAATATATATTAATAATTTTTATTTCTGTTTTCTTTCAGAGTGTAGAGGACAGATCACTGTAACTCAGAGTCCATCAATAACAGCAGTTCAACCAGGAGAAGAAGTCAGAATAAACTGTAAAACCAGCAGTGATGTGCATGGTTATGCTAGTGTTTATTTCTTATCCTGGTACTCACAGAAACCTGGAGAAGCTCCTAAAAACCTCATACATGAAGCAACAATCCGTCATACTGGAACTCCATCTAGATTCAGTGGCAGTGGATCTGGCAGTGATTTTACTCTGACCATCAGTGGAGTCCAGACTGAAGATACAGGAGATTATTACTGTCAGAGTTATCACTATATCAACAGTAAACATGTGTTCACACAGTGATAAAGAGTCGTACAAAAACCTCTGTCAGTCAGACGTCACAGTGACTGCACTGATACAGCTGAGAGAAACTGCAGCTGCTGATGGAGGATCACAAACTACACAATATCAATGTTTAGTTCAATGTTTCTAAAAACTTTAAAAATAAATGTATCTGTAGTAATGTATTTGATATGAAATAAGAGTTATACCCAGGAGGCAAAGGGGGTTTAGCAGACATTGGCTGCTGTAAAAGGTTGTCATATAAAAATGAAGTCTATGATGTCTGAGGATCACAACCCGGGTGGACAACCCGGTCAACAAGCTGCTGGAAACTTGTAATTAGGGTCAAAACAATGCTACCTCAAATTCTGCTTTAACTCCCCGGAATCACCCAAACATGCTAAAAAGGTTTAATTATATTCATGAATCCTGAGACATCTCCCTGATACTTTATGCTAGGAACAAACTGAGCACACCTTTCAAAAGAGTGGAAGATAAGCTTTCATCTGATGCCTTGATTGTACACGTACATTACTGTTAAAATACATTTTGTGGGTGTGTCTTTTTATCTTACACTGTTAACCCTTTCGACCACACAGGAAAATCCACACTACAAAGAGTAAAAAGTAATATTGAGACAGTGTTGCAGTGAGATAATTAAGTGAATATGTAAGTCACTGTTGAGCATTAGTGATGAACACCTGCTGTTAACAAGCAGAATCACTGAAGGAAAGAGAAACACAAGAACAGAAGATCGAGAAACACAAGAACTACAACTGACTTCCAGCCATTACACATTTTTACACTTATTATTAACCAGTATGACTTTATTTCTGTCATCCATCTACAGAAGTCGTTATTGAGATGTTTAATTAAAAATGTTTGGTTTGAAGTTACCGTTATAGAGATCAGTGTTTGCTTTAGTTGGGTTGCTGATGCTAAAACATTAGTGTTTCTTTTGCTGCTTGAGCTGTGTTTTTGCAAGTCACACTTGTGCACGCACACAGTTTGTGAATGATTGCAGATATATTGATTATGATGACAAAATCATCATATAGCCTGTTCATTCACTAAGAAATTCATTTTCACTCATTCAGAGTTTAGTCCTTAATCAAAAGTGCTACATTAGCACCACTGTGAAACCACAGCAAGAAATTAAAACACATCATGCATAACCAAAAATAACAGAGCTACAATGTCTTGCAGAAACACAGAGGTATCACAAATTAGCACATTTAACAATTTTTTTTTTTACTTTTTTTTTTTATTCATGCAGAAGTGCATGCTGGGAGTTTTAAACTATCCTGGAACCCAGCATGCATTGTGAAATGAAACTTCTGATTGTCACCATTGTTGAGATTCATATGATGATTGTTGATGTCTGTGTCAAGCAGAAGTTCAAAATGTTTTAATGCTCTATATGCTCTATAGATAAATATTAAATACCCATAAATTCAAAGCTTATATACAGGCTATATACAGGAGAATCAGACATGTCCAGGATGATAATAGCATCATCTCAACAGCCTAAAATACCTGATCAACTTTTTCTTGTTTTTTCCTTGCCATAACAAATGCATTATATAAACTCAGAGTTAAAGCAGCCAGAGAAAAACTAATGTTGTAAAGTCAAGGGTCAAGAGCCCAACTAAAACAAATACTGATCTCCATCATGGTGACAACAAATTTAATTCTTTTTAATAAAACATCACCAACTAAATATCTATTAATTCTCAACAAGATCTTTTGTACATGTATGAAAGAAATAATGTTAAACTGGTTTGTAAACTGGTTTCACACTCAGTGTTGCTGGAAGTCAGTTGTAGTTCTGGTGTTTCTCTTGTTTCTCTGTCCTTCAGTGATTCTGCTTATCAGGTGTTCATCAGTGTCTCAATTCACTCTCTTCTTTTCATTCACTCTGTCAAGTGGACTATATTAGTGAACTAATGTAGGGAACAGTGAATGAGTGTATAGGGTGTGATTGTGAAAACAGCCTTTGAGTGTCGATTTTGAGCACAGTAAATTTACAGTATATTCCTGTAGGCTATTTTTGTTTTCTACAGTATATTACTGTTTTAATGGAAAATGGTATGATATTGTCAGAATTTGGCCTTATTTACAGCAAAAAAAAAAAGGCCAAGTTTTTTTTTTGTAGTTAAAGTCATTACTACAATAAGTACATAGTATTGTAACGGTAAAAGATGAGGAAGCAATTGCAAGTGTACTCATTTATTGAGAAGGCGGAACAATGAACAGATAACAGCTCGGACACAGGGTGGCAACGCAGGGACCCCGATGGTCAGACGATCCAGTGCAGGCGGTGAAGTGGTGCGGTGAGTCTCCCAGGTGACGAATAATCCAGAATCCAAGGGAACACGAACAGAACAGGAACAAGGCAGGCACAACTCGACACGAAGACTGGGAACACAACCGGGAACCACATACAACGATCTGACAGGGGAAATGAGAAAGCGGTGAGTATTTATGGGGTGATGAGATGAGCTGCAGCTGGTGACGGGAGTGATGAGCTTAATTGTTGATGATCGCTGATCAGACGACCCGCCCACACAATCAATGCACAACACACACATGACAACAGAACACGAGACAAGAAGAAGACAATGGATTTATGAACCGTGACAGTACCCCCCTCCCTAGGAACGCCTCCTGGCGTTCCCAGGCTCCCTTACCTGTCGATTGTAATCATCGATAAGGGAGTGATCCAGAATGTCTCTAGCAGGTACCCAACTTCTCTCCTCCGGACCGTAACCTTCCCAGTCCACCAAGTACTGAAATCCGCGTCCCCTTCGCCTCGAGTCCAGAACACGATTAACCGAATAAGTAGTTTCCCCATCTACGAGTCGCGGCGGGGGGGGAACCGGGGCTGGCGGATTAATGCGTGCAAAAAAAACGGGCTTGATTTTAGACACATGAAAGACGGGATGAATCCTCCTGTACACTGGAGGAAGATTGAGGCGGACTGTCACCGGACTAATGATCTTAGTGACAGAGAACGGGCCAATGAATTTGGGTGCAAGTTTATTGGAAACGGAGCGGAGCGGAATGTCCTTAGTAGAAAGCCACACTTTGGAACCGACGACATATACGGGAGGCCTACGCCGGTGGCGATCGGCTTTGGCCTTGGTGCGTGCCCCCACTTGGAGTAGAGTCTCACGGGCTCTAGTCCAAGTGTGGTGACACCTCTGGACAAAGGCGTGGGCGGAGGGGACCGCGACTTCGGATTCCAGACTAGGAAAAATAGGTGGCTGGTACCCTACACTACACTCAAACGGTGATAGGCCCGTGGATGACACTGGCAACGTGTTGTGGGCGTACTCCACCATAGACAGTTGCTGACTCCAAGAGGAAGGATTCTTGGACACTAAACATCGCAACGTTCTTTCCAAATCTTGGTTGGCTCGTTCGGTCTGACCATTGCTCTGGGGATGGAACCCGGAGGACAGGCTGACAGTCGCCCCCAGAAGTCTACAAAACTCTCTCCAAAATTTGGACACAAATTGGGGTCCTCTGTCAGAAACCACGTCTGTCGGCAGGCCATGAAGCCGAAAGACGTGGTTAACGACAATCAACGCTGTCTCCTTGGCTGAGGGTAATTTGGGCAAGGGAATGAAATGGGCCGCCTTCGAGAACCGGTCCACCACGGTTAAAACTACCGTGTGACCCTGGGAGGGTGGGAGGGCGGTGATAAAATCTAGAGCGATATGGGACCAGGGTCTCGAAGGCACCGGCAGCGGTTGAAGTAACCCATCCGGGGGCCGATTGGAAGTCTTACCCATGGCGCAGACTGAACAAGCCAAAACAAAACTGTGAACGTCACGAGCCATACCAGGCCACCAGAATCGTTGCTTGACTAAAAATTGAGTACGATTAACTCCTGGATGGCAAGCCACATTGGAGCAATGACCCCACTGAATAACGCTGGACCGTAGACCCTCAGGCACAAATAAACGGTTCGGTGGACAACGAGTCGGAGGCGTTACCCCTTCTAAGGCCCTCTTGACCTTCGATTCGACCTCCCATGTGAGTGAAGAGATGAATAGATTCTCTGGTAAAATGCACTCGGGAGTAGACGGGCGTTCGGAACGGTCAAAAATGCGCGATAAAGAATCGGGTTTGATGTTCTTAGAACCCGGGCGGTACGAGAGAGTAAAATCAAAACGACCGAAAAAAAGAGCCCACCGAGCCTGCCTGGAGTTCAATCTTTTAGCAGTCCGAATGTATTCCAAATTCTTGTGATCGGTCCAGACGATAAAAGGTACCCCCGACCCTTCTAACCAGTGGCGCCACTCCTCCAATGCTAACTTGACTGCCAACAACTCCCTGTTGCCAATGTCATAATTACGTTCGGCAGGGGATAAACGATGTGACAAAAACGCGCAAGGATGCATCTTGTCGTCTGAAGGAGAACGCTGGGATAACACTGCACCTACCCCCACCTCTGACGCATCGACCTCCACCACGAACTGACGTGATGGATCAGGGGTTATCAGAATAGGGGCTGAAACAAAGCAACCCTTCAGTTTGGCAAACGCAGCCGAGGCTGCGTCTGACCACCTGAACGTAGTACTGGGGGAGGTCAAGGCGGTCAGAGGTGCGGCTAGTTGGCTGAAGTTGCGAATGAAACGCCGGTAAAAATTGGCGAACCCCAGAAACCTCAGTAGGGCCTTACGGGAATCTGGGTTTGGCCAATCCACCACAGCCTTAACCTTCTCAGGATCCATGCGCATTCCCTCAACCGAGATGATGTAACCTAAGAAAGGAACAGACTGTGCATGAAAAACGCATTTCTCCGCCTTGACAAAAAGCCCATTCTCTAGCAACCTCTGAAGCACTTGTCGGACGTGTTGCACATGTTCCTGGAGAGACGAAGAAAAAATCAATATGTCATCCAGGTAGACATAAATGAACTGATCGACCATATCTCGTAACACGTCATTGACAAGTGCCTGGAAGACCGCTGGGGAGTTGGAAAGGCCGAAAGGCATAACCAAGTATTCAAAGTGCCCCCTGGGGGTGTTAAAAGCGGTCTTCCACTCATCCCCCTCCCTGATGCGGACCAAATGATAAGCGTTTCGTAAATCCAATTTCGTAAAGATAGATGCTCCCTGCAACCTCTCGAAAGCTGAAGACATCAACGGTAAAGGATAAGTATTCTTTACCGTGATGTTGTTCAACCCCCGGTAGTCAATACAAGGTCGCAGCGACCCATCCTTCTTCCCCACAAAAAAGAATCCCGCCCCCGCTGGAGAAGAGGAAGGACGGATGAACCCCGTTGCTAGAGAATCAGAAATGTATTTCTCCATGGCCTCTCTCTCCGGAACAGAGAGTGAATATAACTTGCCCTTAGGCGGAGACGTACCTGGTAATAACTCTATAGCACAGTCATAGGGACGATGCGGAGGAAGCGAAGCAGCTCGAGACTTACTGAACACCTCCTTCAGGTCCAGGTACTCCGCGGGCACGTTAGATAACTCCACTGTCTCCTCCTGAAACACAGGGACAGAAACAGACGGACAGGCAGACACTAGACAAGACTTATGACAAAAGCTACTCCACGAAGACACAGACTGTGATGACCAGTCCACTTTGGGGTTATGACGGGTGAGCCAGGGATGACCAAGGACGACGGGTGCAAGGGGAGTGTCCATGATGTAAAAGGAGATGGTTTCGGTGTGGTTGCCTGATGTGATGAGGGTGATGTCTTCGGTGGCAAGTGAAATGGTGGGGAGTTCTTGACCGTTGAGTGCGTGTACTGCAATCTGATGAGTGAGGGATCTGAGAGGAATTTGAAACCTGAGTGCAAAAGTGTAGTCCATGAAATTACCTTCAGCCCCAGAGTCCAGAAGTGCTCGACAGTCGTGACGGTGAGAGGACCATCGGAGCCTTACCGGGAGGAAAGTAGATGTGGATGAGGTCTTCTCGGCAGAGATCCCACCCGACAGTAGCCTCATATTTACTGCCGGGCTGGGCCTTTTAACGGACAGCTGTAAGCAAAATGTCCCGCTCTTCCACAGTACATGCAAAGGCCCTGGGACCTCCGCCTCTCCTTCTCCTCCCGGGAAAGCCGGGCTCGACCCACCTGCATGGGCTCGTGATCTTCGACGGGGCTGACCGCGTCCCTCTCTCTGGAACGTTGTCCCTCGATCCCTCCTGGGACCCGCTGGAACTGAAGACGTCGATCAGCTCGAGAAAGACGACCATCCACTCTTATCGCCAGGGCAATGAGATCACTCAATCTGGCCGGGAGGTCCATGGCATAGATCTCTCGTTGGACGCGGTCAGCCAGCCCATGCAGGAACATGTCCCACTGCGCCTCCTCGTTCCATTGGCTCTCGGCTGCCAGAGTTCGAAACTCGATCGAAAAGTCAGATACCGATCTCTCTCCTTGCTGAAGGTCGGCTAGTACTCTGGCAGCCTCGCGTCCGGACACGGAGCGGTCGAACACCAGTTTCATTTCTTCGGAGAGCCTTTGGAACGAGGAACAGCATTCTTCCTGGTTCTCCCACACCGCCGTTCCCCAAAGCGCCGCTTTCCCAGTCAGAAGCGCCAGAACAAATGCGACCTTGGTTCGCTCGTCGCGGAAGGTATGGGGCTGCAGAGAAAAATGCATAGAACATCTGGTCAAAAAGGATCGGCAGTAACTGGGTTCACCTGCGTAAGCCTCCGGAACCGGCAGGCGGGGCTCTGACTGGGATGGGTCCGCTGGTGGTGGTGGGGGATTCGGCGGTGCGGGGGGCGCAGCGGGAACCTGTGGTTGTTGTAGCTGCTGGGTGAGCCCGGACACCTGCGTTACCAGAGCCTGAACCGCGCGAGCTGTCTCATGGAGATTCTTCTCCTGCGTGTCCATCCTCTTTATGCACTGATTCAGGAAATCCTCCATCGGATTGGGAGAACCACTCGCTGCTTCCATGCTTAGGGTCAGATCGTTCTGTAACGGTAAAAGATGAGGAAGCAATTGCAAGTGTACTCATTTATTGAGAAGGCGGAACAATGAACAGATAACAGCTCGGACACAGGGTGGCAACGCAGGGACCCCGATGGTCAGACGATCCAGTGCAGGCGGTGAAGTGGTGCGGTGAGTCTCCCAGGTGACGAATAATCCAGAATCCAAGGGAACACGAACAGAACAGGAACAAGGCAGGCACAACTCGACACGAAGACTGGGAACACAACCGGGAACCACATACAACGATCTGACAGGGGAAATGAGAAAGCGGTGAGTATTTATGGGGTGATGAGATGAGCTGCAGCTGGTGACGGGAGTGATGAGCTTAATTGTTGATGATCGCTGATCAGACGACCCGCCCACACAATCAATGCACAACACACACATGACAACAGAACACGAGACAAGAAGAAGACAATGGATTTATGAACCGTGACAAGTATGTTCACGCGAAACAGGACTGTAAAATAAAGTGTTACCTTTGGAGACAGGGCTAATTTGCATATTCATAGAACTGCATATACTAATTCAAGCTATTTTAAGGCATGAAGAATTTTTGGAAAAAACATTTAAAAGGCCTATGACATTTTTGTGATCAAAGATAAGTTTTAAGGGATACATTTATTGACTACAGGGGGACTTTAAGATAAATGGTGCTAAACATTACCAGATTATGGTTCTTCGGCTTGTAAAAATAGCAGAACCCCCTTTTGGTACCTCTTCGAATCCATTTATTTGGATCCATTAAAAACATGCTTTGAAAGTGCTAAATAGAACCTTAATGTTGTTTAACAAATGATGAGGAAACTATTGATTTGAAGACATTCATATATTTATTAATCCTCTACTGAAAACATTGTGATGGCACATGATAAAAATTATTCCACATCATTTCTTGGCTCATTTGGGAACATTTTATTGATTTATTGATCATTTTCCCTCCCCCTTTCCAGTTCTTCTCTGCTGTGAAACAGATTCAGATATCTTTATTAGTCCCCAAGGGGGCAATTCAGTTCTACAGCCAACCCATCCAATAAGGGTTAAGTTAAAATTATTAGCACACAATAAATATAAGAATTATAAAGTAAAAAATGTATACAAAACGATCACACCCTGACACCCACACACAGCACAACACACACATTTACCTGCCAGTGACAGAACAGCAGTGGAGTACAATAGCCATTGTGTGTAGTTATGAGTTATCATTTAAAAATCTTATAGCAGAGTCTTATCACTCTTTTTTTCCAGAGAGAACAAAGATCATTTAATTGGGTACCAGTGATTTTTGAGCATACTTTAACAATGTCGCTCAAACTCTTTTTGTCTTTCACAGCTAAACCATTAAACCAACCCAAGAAAGAAAAAAGTTAATAGACTCTCAATGAATGCCTGATAGAATGTACATAAGATTCTTTTACAAACCCCAATGGAGTTCAGCTTCCTCAGTAGGTATATTCTTTGGTTTGCTCGCTTAAAGGCCATGTTGCAGGGTTAATTTTTCAACGAATTTGTGCAATTTGCTTGTTGGTAATAAACATAAACTGTTATCCATTGTATTTTATGTTGTTGGGTATCACAAAACGGAATATAATCGAAAAAGTAGGTACTATCTTACAGCGGTTTGCAACGATTCTCCTTTCTGCCACAATGCATTCCATTACGTCACGTTGGGGAGAGAATATTCCAAAGCCCGCTTTGAGAGCGTTGAGAGTGACTATAGAGACGAGTAGTAGCTTCAGATAGCGCAGATTATACAACACATCATATCTATAACTGTATCTATATCTATATAATATCACCTATAACTGTTTGAGCTTGTTCATAAGAATTTTTGTAAAAAGAATGGTAAAGTAAACAAACAATTAACATACTCGTGCGTGCCGGCTTGAAGGGGACCATGATCCTGCCTGAAATGGGTGTATGCTATCTTCAGCACAAACGGATTCAGGCAGCATGCAAATCCTGGATGCTGAGTGAGGCACGTCACATCTGGTCGCGGGGTGAGCTCCTCGACCAGCGACCAAAACACACTCACTTACAGCACAAGCTTTCCAACGCAGTTTCCATGGGACGGCACCGCCGGCGCCCACACAAGCACCTGCCAAACAGCGACAGACACGCGGCGGCTGCGTTTGCAGCATTTTCACCGGAGGAAGAGGTAAACGCTTAGAAACACTTGGCAATGATGCTGTTACTGGAGCTAGTAGGCTACCATCAAAACGTAGGATAACTAATCATTAATGTGTTTACAACGTTGGGGGAAAGACTTAATTAAGGATTATCTGGAGGGGGTGGATAACAGGTGGGACTGGCAAATTAGCCCATAGCTAGCATGATGCCTTCTATTTCTAGATGACAAAGACAAAGTTTACCGGTACTTATCTGAACTAACGTCATGATCACTGCCACTAGATATAAAGAAAACGTTGATTTTTCACTCATTTTTCCCAGTCAGTCGCTAGTTTTAATACAAACTGTATTGGCTGAGGCTACCTTTCCTCCACTTCTCCCCAAAGTGACGTCATCACCGAATTGCGTAAAAAAAAACGTTCATACCAAAAACGTAAAAAACTGGTCTTTAAGACCATTTTTGAGACATTTTAAAAATGGTATACATATCTTGAGTGATTAATGTACCCATTAATCAACAGTGGTGGTTAACCTGCAACATGGCCTTTAATAATACTATCAGTGTTCTCTCTGAATTTCAATTGTGAGTCAAATACTGTGCCCAAATACTTGTATGTTTGTACCACCTGAACACCCTCATTGTGTATTTCACTCGGTTTTGGTTTGTCACTAACCTTCCTAAAATCTATAATCAATTCTTTAGTCTTTGACACATTTAAGTCAAGGAGACTTGTGACTCAAGCAATGTAGCCCGACTACGCCACCCAATTAAAGAGCTGGGACTCTGTTAAGTAACCTTATCTTTTACTTGCAAGTTCTTTTTAGTTTGGTGGGAGCAACACAACAGAATTACCCAAACAACAGTTTCAATATAAAAATATATTTATTACAATCTCTGATTACAATGATAAAGGGAAAAGAGCGCGCCGTGCACTCACGCACTCTCTCGCTCAAATTTAAAAGCTGGACATCAGAGAAAAAAAACACATTCACAAATCCACTGGAAGTCCGTAGTTAGGCACCCACAGTCCATAAGCGTTTCCTCTAACGCAAGTCCGTCTCGCACCAAGTAGCGGCGTATACACAGCAGGCCACCTGTCAATCACTCGTGCGCATCAACACAACACTCACACAAACAGAAAAGAAAGAGCCGCCAGTATCTCCACAGTAGATAAACAGCATAAACACAACACCACACTAGGAAAGCTATCAATCGTGCAATACTCAATTAGATCACTACAATTCGTGAATAGATAGTTGTCACAGGTTGGGGCGGGCCAAATCAGGCTGCACCCACCCCCCTTTAAGACCCGTACCACCCTTGGGGAGTCGGACAGAGGCCAAGCAAAGATGACAGACAAACAGGCTTCCAACAACACAGTATTTTATTGAATAAGATAGGGGCAGGGGGATCTAAAATGGGGAGTCTTCGGAGCAGGGTCGTTCCGTCCTGCGGACCGCCGGGGGACCCTCAGTCGACAGACAGAGAACTTACAGCTGAAGGGCTTTACTGTAAGCAAACAGGTGAGTATTCAGGTATGCACTCTTCTTGAAGGGCTGACAGACACGTAATCCTCTTCTTCAGTAATGACAGACAGAGGACTTACGGCTGGGGGAACTTCACTGCAAAGCAGACTGGTGAGTATACAGACACGTAATCCTCTTCTTCAGTAATGACAGACAGAGAACTTACGGCTGGGGGAACTTCACTGCAAAGCAGACTGGTGAGTATACAGATACGTAATCCTCTTCTTCAGTAATGACAGACAGAGAACTTACGTGGGCATTCAGGTATGCACTTCTCTAAAGGGGCTGACAAACACAGAGCTTGACAACAGAGAAACGTTAGGCTGGAGGAACTTCACTGCAAAGCAGTCAGGTGAGTATTCAGGTATGCACTCCTCTTAAGGGGCTGACAGACACAGAGCTTGTGACAAACGTTACTGCAAAACAGACAGGTGAATATACAGACACGTAATCCTCTTCTTCAGTGATGACAGACAGAGAACTTACGGCTGAAGGATTTTACTGCAAAGCAGTCGGTTAAGCATTCACCTACGTGTCTCTCTTCACAATGGGCTGACAGATAGTACACTCAAGTCTCTGTGGAGTACACAGTATTAGCCTCTTCTTACGTCTGGGAACGTGATAGAAAACGCCTCGGTTACGACTGTAACCTCGGTTCCCTGAAGAGGGAACGAGTGTTGCGTCGAGAATGACGCTATGGGGAACGCTTTGCGTGATGACGTCTTGAAGCACATGTAAAATCAGTCCAATGGTGTGGCGGAACGTCAGAGGCGGGTGACGTCACGTACCAGGAAGCTATAAAAGCCGGCCTGAAACAGAAAACGAAAGCTTCGTATAGTCTGAAGTCGTGCTGACAGGCATGAAGGAGATATGGCAGGGCGACGCAACGCTCGTTCCCTCTTCAGGGAACCGAGGTTACAGTCGTAACCGAGGCGTTCCCTTTCAAGGGAACTCCCGTTGCGTCGAGAATGACGCTATGGGGAACGTCTATACCAACGCCTCCATAGCTACAAATGTCTGTCCTGTGTGAAATCTGGAGAGCAGCACTAGGAAGACAAAACATGAGACCCTGGAGCAGAGTCTAGATCCAAAGAGTAGAACCTGACGAAGGTGTGCGGTGAGGACCAACCTGCCGCATCACAGACGTCCTGTAAGGACACTCCTGATATTAGGGCCTTAGAGGCCGCCATACTCCTAGTAGAGTGCGACCGGACAGCCAAAGGAGAAGGCTGCCCAGCCGCCTCATAAGCAAGTGAGATAGCCTCAACCACCCACTTGCTCATTCTTTGCTTAGACACTGGGCCTCCCTTGTTGGGGGACCCAAAGCATACAAACAATTGATCACTTTTACGCCACAGGGCAGCTCTGTGGACATAAGCGTCTAACGCCCGAACTGGGCAAAGCAAATTATTAGCCTCCTGGTCCGCATTCTGAAAAGGAGGAGGACAGAAGGCCTGCAGAACAATAGGTCTAGCCACATTAGTGGGGACCTTGGGGATGTAACCCGGTCTAGGATGAAGAAAGGCTTTAACCATACCCGGAGCAAACTCCAAGCACGACGGAGCAACCGACAGCGCTTGGAGATCCCCTATTCTCTTGAGAGAAGAAATGGCGAGAAGGAACAGAGCTTTCAGAGTTAGGAATTTCTCAGGAACCTCCTCAATGGGCTCAAAGGGGGCCAGGGAAAGGCCTTGCAGCGCAATGGACAAATCCCAAGGTGGCACCCTAGAGCGAACTGCAGGCCTCAGCCTCCAAGTGCCACGAAGGAAACGAGATACCAGAGGGTCTTTCCCCACAGACATTCCACCCAAAGGAATGTGGTAAGCACCTATAGCCGCCACATAAACCTTTAAGGTGGACGGGGTCAGACCTGCAGTGAACCGGTCCTGCAGGAACTCCAGAACTGTACCAATTGACTGGATCCAACCGACCCTTGGGGAGTCGGACAGAGGCCAAGCAAAGATGACAGACAAACAGGCTTCCAACAACACAGTATTTTATTGAATAAGATAGGGGCAGGGGGATCTAAAATGGGGAGTCTTCGGAGCAGGGTCGTTCCTCCATACGCCTCCATAGCTACAAATGTCTGTCCTGTGTGAAATCTGGAGAGCAGCACTAGGAAGACAAAACATGAGACCCTGGAGCAGAGTCTAGATCCAAAGAGTAGAACCTGACGAAGGTGTGCGGTGAGGACCAACCTGCCGCATCACAGACGTCCTGTAAGGACACTCCTGATATTAGGGCCTTAGAGGCCGCCATACTCCTAGTAGAGTGCGACCGGACAGCCAAAGGAGAAGGCTGCCCAGCCGCCTCATAAGCAAGTGAGATAGCCTCAACCACCCACTTGCTCATTCTTTGCTTAGACACTGGGCCTCCCTTGTTGGGGGACCCAAAGCATACAAACAATTGATCACTTTTACGCCACAGGGCAGCTCTGTGGACATAAGCGTCTAACGCCCGAACTGGGCAAAGCAAATTATTAGCCTCCTGGTCCGCATTCTGAAAAGGAGGAGGACAGAAGGCCTGCAGAACAATAGGTCTAGCCACATTAGTGGGGACCTTGGGGATGTAACCCGGTCTAGGATGAAGAAAGGCTTTAACCATACCCGGAGCAAACTCCAAGCACGACGGAGCAACCGACAGCGCTTGGAGATCCCCTATTCTCTTGAGAGAAGAAATGGCGAGAAGGAACAGAGCTTTCAGAGTTAGGAATTTCTCAGGAACCTCCTCAATGGGCTCAAAGGGGGCCAGGGAAAGGCCTTGCAGCGCAATGGACAAATCCCAAGGTGGCACCCTAGAGCGAACTGCAGGCCTCAGCCTCCAAGTGCCACGAAGGAAACGAGATACCAGAGGGTCTTTCCCCACAGACATTCCACCCAAAGGAATGTGGTAAGCACCTATAGCCGCCACATAAACCTTTAAGGTGGACGGGGTCAGACCTGCAGTGAACCGGTCCTGCAGGAACTCCAGAACTGTACCAATTGACTGGATCCAACCGACGGTCACTACACCAAGAAGTGAAAACTCTCCACTTCAGGGCATAAAGTTTCCTCGTGGAGGGAGCTCTGGACTGTAGAATGGTCTCAACAACCTCAGTTGAGAGACCTGACTCTATGAGCTGGGCCCCCTCAGAGGCCAAGCCCACAGGTTCCACAGTTCTGGCCGAGGGTGAAATATCGAGCCCTCCGCCTGGGACAGAAGGTCCCTCCTGACGGGTAGCTCCAGAGGAGGCCCGTCGAGGAGAGACACAAGATCGGGAAACCATACTCTGCCCGGCCAGCGCGGGGCTATAAGAAGCAGGCAAACCCGGTCCCTGCGAACTCTCTCCAGAACTCCCGGGAGCAGAGCAACTGGGGGAAAGGCGTACAGACGTAGCCTCGGCCACGTCTGTACCATAGCATCCAGTCCCAGAGGAGCTGGATGCGTGAGGGAGAACCAAAGTGGACAGTGAGACGTCTCTCGAGACGCAAACAGATCCACTTGTGCTTGGCCAAACTCCCTTCATATCAGCTCCACCACCTCGGGGTGGAGCCTCCATTCCCCGGGCCTCGGCCCCTGTCTTGACAGAGTGTCTGCTCCTATATTCTGAACCCCGGGGATGTAGGCTGCCCTGAGTGACAGCAACTTCCCCTGGGACCACAAGAGGATATGGCGTGCCAGATTGGATAATGGGCGCGAACGCAAACCCCCTTGGTGGTTGATATAGGCGACTACCGACGTGTTGTCCGTGTGTACTAACACATGGTGTCCCCTGAGATCTGTGACGAAGCTCCTCAGAGCCCGGAAGACAGCTAACATCTCTAGGCGATTGATATGCCAGGAACGATGATGGTCTTCCCACAGACCTTGAGATGAGCGACCCTCCAGGATCGCTCCCCAACCCGTGAGGGAAGCATCCGTGGTTAGCAGTTTGCGACGACAAGGAGCTCCCAACACTGGGCCCTGGGACAGGAACCAAGGTTTCTTCCACATAACCAAAGCACGTAGGCATCGCCGCGTGACCTTGATCGTGCGAAATGGGTTGCCCCTCGGGGAAAACCCCCTGGTCCTGAGCCACCACTGCAGGGGCCTCATGTGCAGTAGTCCAAAAGGTATCACGTTGGAAGCTCAATTTCCCATTCATTTCCTATGGCGGGTCCATTTGGACCCGAAGGTCCTGAGTGTGACTATTTTTTTTACAACCACTTAGACTATTCAAATCCTGTCCCCAATTTTTTTGGGTGTTCATATACCAAGTACCAACAAAGTCACCAAATCTCGGACCATTCCAATGAAGCTATGATTTTTAACATTTTTTTATTGAAAAAATAGACATCATGATAATATTTCCCAGAGAGCAACATGTCAACATTGATTCAACTTTATTACTCTAAATATAGTAAAACTGATTTATTTAGTTCTTGATTTCTCATTGTTAACATGCTTTTAACCCTCTGGGGTCCTTCGTTTAACAGTCACACTCAGGACCTTCGGGTCCAAATGGACTAATTAATATATATATATAAAAAATCAATTTTTTTTTTTTTACTTGTTTTTTATAAAATTTTTTCTTTTCTTTTTTGGTGTTTTGAGATAATTTTATGATTTTAATTAATATTTATTCAATAATTATGACCCATTTTTTCCCATTGAATATAATAGACATTTTTTATATATTTTTTTATTTTATTTTATTTTTATAAAAAAAATGTGTGTTTGTGTGTTTTTTTTTTGTACTCTTGATGTTTTAGAGATTCACCCCTTCACCGTTGAGTCCTTTTTTTCTGCATCCTGGCTGATTTGTAGATTGTATGCACAAAAAAATTCTGTGTTTTCATATTTTTGACAATTTCCCATTCATTTCCTATGGGGGTAATTTTTGACCAAAGAGCAGAAGTGTGACGTGCTTGGATCATGACCCCAATATTTTTTGTGTGTTCACATACCTAATACCATAAAAGTCACCAAGTTTCGGAAAATTCCGATGAAGCTGTGATTTTTAAAAATTCAAAACAGATTTTTGTAATCTGAATTTATTAGTGTGTATGTGTATAAAAGTGTGTTTGTGTGTGTGTGGATGTGTCTGTTTTGCACTCTTGATGTTTTATAGATTAACCCCTTCACTGTTGTGTGCTTTTTTTCTGGATCGTGGCTGATTTGTAGATTGTACGCACAAAAAAACTCTGCATTTTCACATTTTTGCCAATTTCCCATTCATTTCCTATGGCGGGTCCATTTGGACCCGAAGGTCCTGAGTGTGACTATTTTTTTTACAACCACTTAGACTATTCAAATCCTGTCCCCAATTTTTTTGGGTGTTCATATACCAAGTACCAACAAAGTCACCAAATCTCGGACCATTCCAATGAAGCTATGATTTTTAACATTTTTTTATTTAAACGCTTCGGGTCCATTTGGACCCGAAGGACCCCAGAGGGTTAAAGGTGTAGCACAGAACTGTACTCAGAGAAACTGCTGCGTATGACATATGTTTAAAATGATCTACATTCATGATTCTCCAGACAAAACCGAGTGTCTTATCAGCCTGACAAACATAAACAAAAATATTTCACAATTAATAAATATGTGCAATTAATCACTAAATGGTTCAATAACATTATTCTGACAGTAAAATCTTCTATGAAGAGTTTATGAGTTTGTTATCAGCACAAGCTGTTGTAAATCCTGCCCACTTCTTTGCATTGTCAGCACATGCTTCAGTGCTCTGAGAGTGTTTATAGTGCTGTGAGTTTAACACTTCATGACTGAGAGCAGAACACAATCTTCATCATCACACAAGACTAAACTACAGCAATGAACACAATCAACATCTTCATCTGGACCATTGCACTGTTTATTCAAGGTTGTTACTTTTTAATATAAATATAATATGCCATTGTTGTTTTGATCATTTTAATATACAAATGTTGAAACTGACTTTCTTTTCTCTTCTTCAGAATCCAGAGGAGTGACTCTGACTCAACCTGAAGCTAAAACTGTCCAACAGAGTCAAACAGCAACAATAGAGTGTAATATAGATGTAGGAATATACGGCAGCAACTTAGCCTGGTATCAGCAGAAACCTGGAGAAGCTCCTAAACTCCTGATTTATAACATAAACAACCGTTATACTGGAACTCCATCTAGATTCAGTGGCAGTGGAACAGCAAGTACTGGACGAGATTTTACTCTGACCATCAGTGGAGTCCAGACTGAAGATACAGGAGATTATTACTGTCAGAGTTTTCACTATCCAGGCAGCACTAGGCTGTTCACACAGTGATAAAGAGTCGTACAAAAACCTCTGTCAGTCAGACGTCACAGTGACTGCACTGATACAGCTGAGAGAAACTGCAGCTGCTGATGGAGGATCACAAACTACACAATATCAAACCTTTCACACACTTTATTCATTTATTATGATGTACTAAATAAACATGAAACACAATCTTATATCCCTTACTAAACTGGTTTACTAAAATGTGGAGAAAATGTGAGTGGTGCTTGTCCTTGTAAAGCCGCTACAATGTAATAATTGCTTCCATTACTTCATGCTCCACCACTAGAGGAGTGAAGATATTACACATCTTTATATCACTGAGTTCCCGATCTGTCAGCGAGAGAGTTTTCCTGCACTTCATCTAGAAAGAGAAATGTCTCACTTCACATCAGAAGGCCTACTCTCTCATCCCCACATAGAAAGACACGCATACGAATGACACGCTAAAATTAAAATGGTTAAAAGCACCATTTTTAAGGAAAATGTACTAATCACACTGATGCACATTATGACAGAAACCCTTAACAATGTTCTAAAACCATAAGCAGGTCAAGCAGGAAGTACAGTTAGTCAGGGTCAGGTTGTGTTTCCGCTTGTTTTCTCCCGCAGATTTGTGGAAAGTTCTGATAAGATTTCGTGAAGATTCTGGACAAAGAGTGTTTTGACACCATGCAAGTACATTTTTTTCATCATAGGGTTTTTTCATTTTCTGAGTTGGATGTACGTCACCAAATCTAACTTTATATTACCTTAATCACTGTCTTGTTGACTAAAACAAAACCATTTTGAAACATGTCAGCATCTCCTTTTAGCAACTGTTAGCTAGGCTTAAACTATGTTTTACACAGCGGGGTTAGATGTAGCTCAGTGTTATAACTAATCCACCAAGTGCACAACGATAATGAAATGAAAACAGGGAGCCACACAACTTTTCAGGTTTGAGTATTTATTTATATATTTATTTTGCCACATTTAACTTTGTTGGACTTTCACAAACAATGTTGTACTTTAAATGTCAAAGTATGATTTTTCCCCCACATTTGTTAACTTTGCATTGATCACTTATTTATTTATTAAGAATATAGTCTGTTTTTCATGCAATAAACCCTTTAAAATGTGATTTTAAGCTCATTTTTATTATTATTACTGTTATTATTAATAATAATAATTTTGCATGCAGCTGCCACACACAAATATAATTCAATTACAATATTTGATGATTTTATTTATTGCAAAACTGTGCAGCCCTTTCCTATATCTCTGTCCATGATATTGATCCATAATAGAAGGATGATTGGATGAGGGATGGATGTATGGATATCTGTCTATACAGATGCACAAACAATATCAGACTATACAGATAAAATAGTACTGAATTATGTGTTACACACAAGTGTTCAACTAACCCCTCTGTCTGTTACAGTTAACCCCGCATATGGGGTAAGCTGTGACATCTGCACTTCTGTCACTTTCAGTGCAACTGTATGAAAATGGAAGGTCCTAGAAAGAAAAAAAACGTTAAGTGTTCGTTTGTAGCAGAGATGTGTGTGTGTTACTTGTGTAAAAAAAAGTTTAGTGTGGAATGATAAAACACAGCTCAATTATCTTAAGATGTTGAATTTCAGAGGAACTATCCTACACTGTAAAAATAAAAGGTGCCTGGAGGAACCTTTTGGGGTTCTTCACTTTGCCACACCGGCGGAACCGTCTGTAGATCCTCTAGGCACCCTTTAAAATCTGCGTGAACCGGAAGTTGCAAACGACTTTTCTCCAGTGTTGTGACGTATTTCCCAGTGAAAAGGAATATTGAACCGAGGGCAGGGTTTTACTCTAGCGCTCCTCCTCTCCATCTCTGCTCATAACAGACTAACGGGTTGAGGAGTGGTTAAGCGTTTCCCAAGCCAAGCCGTCAAACCTACATCATCAGAGAAGGAACGCCATTCCAGACCGGAAGTAACTTTTCAGACTTTGATTAAAGATTACGACGGCAAACCATTTTTTTCTGTGTATTAACTTGCACGGATTAATTGTTCACCACAAGACTAGTAATATGCACTAACAAAGTAAATAGGGTCAATTTTGATTTCAGTTGGACTTTAAAAAGGATTGGTTCTCTGAGGAACCACACAGGTTTCCTGAGTAACTCTTATATGAAGCACTGTGTGGAACCACTGTGGGCGCCTCCAGGAACCAAATTTCAATTTTATTTTATTTGTATTAAATTAATTTCATGTTGTTACTATGGTTACCACCATTAACTTCTATTATAATAAACAAACTGAACCAAATACAAAATAAGAATTGTTAATTACATATTTTAGATCCATTTTAATACATACACTTCCATGTGCTTGGAAAAAAAAGTTAGTAATAGATTAATATCAATGAATACACACACACACAAAAAAAGTATAATACATAAGTAACATGAATAATCAACCATGTGCATACAATAGGCTACACAAGAAAAGACATCTCAACAAAATGCATGGAAAACACACGATCCATGTAATAAATCAATGTAAAAAATTCAGCCTGATCTCACGTACAAAACGTACATATTTATACGTAAATAAAAACGGTCAAATACGTATGTTCTTTTACGTATTTACAGTGCCTTTTACGTATCATCTGGACGTAATTAGAGGTTCGATACGTATTTAAATGTACGTAAAAACAACCTAAAATACGTACAGTTAGAACGTATTTTGACTAGTCCGTCGCCTGCTCCATAACCAGTAAAAAGGAATCTCTTTTAAATGCGTATCTGCTTAATTTTATATTGAATACTTGATTTGCTACGAGGCCTTGTGAAATATGAATTATAAACGTTATGGTTTCGTTGTTTTGTTTTGATTTAAAATAAATTAAATCATTGGCGCTTGGGGCTGACAGAGTCTCTTCTACACGAGTTACAAGACCTGCTGTCAGCTGCTACTTCCAACCTTAATTCTGAGAGCACACAACCTTCAGCATCACTGCATTGGGGTAAAAGGACAGTAGCTGCATCAGAAAGATGGAGGGAGGCTAGACCCTCTCTAATCTGCAACAGAACATATCAACATGCAGATGTGTTCATAGTGCAAGTCAAAGGTGGCGGTGGTAAAGTGTAAAGACTGTCTGCCTGAGCAGTATACCTGCATTGACTGTGACTGTGCTGTACACCACACACAAGTACTGCACAACAGAAGCACAATGATTTCAGGTTTCCACAAGGCTGTACCACCCACCACAGTGGTGAAGCAGGACTCGAACGGGCAATACTTTCATCATCATGAAGGTACTGTCTTAATGTAAAATTAATTAAATGCATTTAAATTGCATTCATATATTAGTCTTTGTAAATGTATTTCTTAGGATAGTCACATAACTACAAGCTGTCTTTGTTTTTATTGAACTTGTTCAAGAATTGAAACATGTTTTATTTTTGTTTATCGTAGATCGACTCTTACCAATGGCACTACCTAAGAATATATGCAATTGTGGAGAGGAAATGTACTGTGTTGGTGTAGGGAAGGCCATTACTTTAGCCAACATGAAGGGTGAGTGAATGAGTGAGCAGATACTAAAATCTGCCTTTTAGCATGCATGTTTAATAATTGGAAAATTATAATATATGTATTCTACTTTTTAAAAATGTCCTTGGTCCTATTTGCCAATTATTATTTTTGCTTCATTAAGGTCCACCACATGTCCTGCAGAAGCCAATTTGTGTATTTATGTTGGTTGATATTAAACCAACATGTTGGTTTGCTTTACAAGCACATCTTTGAGGATATAGTATCTATAATATCAGCACCTGATTTGCATCATTTGTTTGGAACATCCTTGTCTAAAGACAAACAAGTTAAGTCATTGGCGAAATCAGAATCAGTGCTGAGTCTTATTTCATTTTAAAGTGCTGCATTAACTCTGCTCTGTGCCTGCTGCATTTAAACCAAAAGACAAAACTTCTGCCTGTTCTAACCCTGCCCTGCTAAAACAAATGTCTCACTAATAACGTTTTATTGTGTAATAATTATAATGCCATACAAGACAAAACATCTGCACTGGACAGGTCTGACTGGATCTTGTGGTTAATGTCCTCCCCTTACAATAGTATACAAATATTTTTTTTTACAATTTTTAAAAGTGTGAGTTTGGGTTTGGATCATTTGCATTTTGTCATCATACTTTATTATTAAATGTAATTTACGGACAATTATTTTACAGGTCGCTACGACCTGTCATTGCCCAATCTGCACTGTGAGAAATGCAGAGAAACATGGATGCCAGGTGTGTTCGAATTGCAGAAGAGTGGCTACTGGCCTGCAACCCTGAACTTTTGCTCAATCTACGATGAGGAAGTCTTCATGTCCTTCAAAGACTTAAAAATGTCTGCTCCAGGATTGTCTCGTTTAGCATTCATAAGAATGCTTGACATGAAGACGGTGCACTATGGCAGAGTGAGTACCTTTCTCATACATTTACTCATCTCATACTATTATTGTTGATTTCCAACCTCATGCGAGCAAAGCATTTCTGTCTTCAGAACTGCAGTCAGAAATCCCAGGAGATGAACAGTGTATGGCCCTGTTTACACCTGGTTTTAAGAAGCGTTTTGGTTTACTGGATCACAAGTAGATGAGAGACACACATTCCTATTTACACCTGTTTTTTTAATCCGCCTCTTGTCCACTTTTAACCACTTCTGTCCTGTTTTTTTTAGAGTGGAATGTATATGGGCTTATATACTATATATAGCCCATATACATATGTACATTTACGTCGAATGCGTTTTCAACTACCTCTGGAAGTGGTCAAAAGTGGACAAGCTCAAAACATTTTAGACCCCGGTTACACCTGTATTTATCGTCGATCACTAGTGATCTGACAAACCAAAATACATATTTTGTTAACATCAATGATCCAGATGTTAAAAACTGCTGAACTCCTGGGATAAAAAAAAACAAAAAAAACCAGTGAGAAGCACCATTAAAAACACCTTGATGACAGATAACAATTGTCAAACTGGCAACGTCTATGGTAACTGTTTTGTACAATTGTGAACGGAAAATAATAGCACTGTAGAATGCCTTTTTTTTTGTTGTTATTTTGGTTGTACAAGGAGGACCTACATAATTTTATTCTGATGTTATTGATGATCAGTATATGTAACTTATAGAAGATAGTAAATATGGAGAAGACACACAATTCTAGGCTTGTTCATTATAATATTTCTATGTATCTTTAACTAGAATGGCACTTTATGTGGTGAAGCGTTTTTGAAGAGCTTTTTCGAATGGTCCATATGCCGTTATGAGGTTGACAAGATCTGCGGTGAACAACATTTCACGTGCCCAGCTTGTACCCCTCTAATGCTGGCAGTTGCTGTGGATGGCAACAGAAAACTTCACCGTTTCAAAAAGGCGGGGTAGTAAGTGTGTGTTGTTGTTGTTATTATGGGTTGACTTTTACTTTTTGTATGGCAATAAATAATTGTATTAAAATTATTATAATTTTTAATAATTTTTTATACTATTATGACTTAATGTCTTGTTCTTTCTATTATTGTCACAACAATTCTTTGAATTATCCTGAAATAGTTTTTTCGTAAGTTTGTGTTCATTGTCGTTTAAAAATCTAGAACAAAAATTAAAATCTAATCTATCTATCTAATTTTGTTTTATTAGTTCAGAGGGCTCTGGCTACTTCGAAGGGTTGTTTCTTTGCAATGATGATGATGTTTCCTCTTTTGTTCAATATATCCGTGAAAAAGTACAACACGTAAGTGAACTATGCCTCAGATTGCTTGCAAGTACACAGTATGATTTCATGATTTGTTTGTGAAAAGTTTTATACACTGATTTCTATTACTAACGTAACCTCGGTTCTCTCTAGAGAGGGAACGAGTGTTGCGTAGCCTGCCGTGCTTGTGCTGCACTTGGTTTCGCTTCTAGTCGACTGAAATCACTTGACGACAGCACGGGAGGGCTTCCCATTGGCGCTGGAGTCATGCCAAAGACGCACTGATAGGTTGCAGCAGTTGCCGCAGAGCAGCCAATTAGTGATGGGAAGTCCGGTTCTTTTCCGCGAACCGGTTCTTTCGGACAGTTCGTTTCAATGAACCGGTTCAAAAAACCGGTTCACCAGTTCTTTGACGTCAATTCTATCATCCCGGCGGATAAAAATACTTTCAAATAAAGGCATTTGTAATCATAACTTAAGTTAAATAATAGTACTCATCGTCATAATCATCTTGGATAGGTTTCTTACATTTACGTTTTGAAATTGAACCCTTTAGTAGGCCTAAGGCGATGCGCAAACGCGGATGTTTTACATGTCTTAAAGTGAATAAACTGGTCTTCATCATTTTTATTTTATTTGTAATTAAATAAACTTGGTGCATATCTCCAGTATGTTTTATACGTTATATTTTGATTAACACATTATAAACATTTACTTTGCACCCTTTAAAACCTTGGCAAGAGTTTACGTCAAAAATGTATATAAACTTACTTAGAAATTAAATGATCTGTTCCAGAAAATAATGTTTTAGTAGGCTATAATAATAAATGTTTAGTTTTACAATCCATTCATTGTGTTTCCAATCTTTAAAATAATACAGTGAAAAGGCACTAGCCTATGTGATAAACATGTTTCTAACATGTTTTATTTTGTTACACTTATTGATGTTCAATAAAATACTTAAGAAACATGCATTTCGTCCCTCTGAAAGAATTGCACGCATGCTCAGCTCATCAGCTCATCGGTTCTCCGTATCGAACGTGTCCGAAAGAAACAGTTCACAGTTCTGTACTGGTGATCCGAGAACCGCTGTACCTGTACGTTCGGTAGTGCGCGCATGCTCATATCAACTGCTCGTGCTCATCACTTCTCTCAAAACAACATGTCTCAGTTCAGTGAACTGTTGGATTTACTGGAGTAACATATATGCCTGCTCCGGGATATTGGTCTATTTTGAGTCGAAGGGACTGTCAGGACTCATGTCCGAAAGTGAGTAACTTTAGTAACTTGTTGTGGATCAGTGCTGACGCAAGACGCGAACTGTTTCGAACGATTCAGTCCGATTTAGTGTACTGATTCGACCAGTTCACTAAAAAGAACCGGTTCAAAAGAACAATTCGTTCACGAACCGGACATCACTACAGCCAATAGGCGCGCGAGCTGTCTCGTCTATGTCTGCCTGCTGCAGCAAATGCGTTTTACATTCTAAAAATTAAGGATAATTTTTTGCTTCAGTATTCTCGAGAAAAGGAGTTTTCCCGTAGCGTAAGCTAAACTTACGCAACACTCGTTCCCTCTCTAGAGACAACCGAGGTTACGTTAGTAACCGAGTGTCGTTTTACTGCAGACCGGCCGAAGCTCTCGACCGTAGCAGTGTCCACTTTCCTGCTGAGTTTCGCTCCAGCCCTGATAAAACACACCTGAACAAGCTCACTTAATCAATGACAATGACAATGACAATTTGTTTGTATAGCACAATTAAAAACAACAGCTGTTGACCAATGTGCTTTCCACATAGACTCACAAATAACAACATATACTGTACACATACACATGTATGCACATACAAAAAGACAGTGTTTAGTCAAAAGCTTTTGAAAATAAAAATGTTTTTAGTTTGGATTTAAAAATAATAAGAGATGGAGCCTGTCTTAAGCTTATTGGGAGAGTATTCCAAAGTCTGGGTGCAGCGATGCAAAACGCTCGATCTCCTCTGCGCTTTAGCCGCGATTTTGGGGTAGACAGTAAGGCCTGATTTGAAGAGCGGAGAGACCTTGCAGACTTTTGTTTCGTTAGTAATTCTGATAGACACATTGGTGCTAATCCATTTAAAGATTTATAAACTAAAAGTAATACTTTAAACTCTATTCTGTAACACACTGGTTACCAGTGTAATAATCTTAGAATCGGGGTGATATGCTCTCTCTTTTTTTTTCCGCACAGAAAACGAGCCGTAGCATTTTGGACCAATTGTAGACGAGATAGTGTTTGCTGACTAATTCCCAGATATAATGAGTTACAATAGTCCAGTCTCGATGAAATAAAAACGTGAATTAATTTCTCAAGATCTTTAAATGAGAGAAACGGTTTAGCTTTAACGAGCAGACGTAACTGATAAAAACACGATTTTACTACAGAGTTTATTTGGCGATCAAATTTTAGATTATCATCCAAAACAAAACCCAAATCTTTCACCCAGGGTCTCAAGTACACGGACATCTCACCCAGATTCAAATTTACAGATTTTGATTGCTCAGATGGGCTAAAAATGATAATTTCGGTTTTCTTTTCATTAAAAATTAAGAAATTTAAAGAAAGCCATACCTTTACCTCCTCTAGGCATGCTGTAAGAGACGTTAGGCTTAAAGAATCTCGTTTCACGGGCAGATAGACCTGTGTGTCATCTGCGTAACAATGAAAAGATAGACCGTGTTTTTTAAAAATGGACCCAAGAGGAAGCATGTATAGAGAAAATAGTAGTGGAGAATAGAATAGAATAGAATAGAATGAGGCATTTATATAGCGCTTTCATATGTACTACTGTACACCCAAAGCGCTTTACAATTATATCAGGGAATCTCTCCTCAACCACCACCAGTGTGTAGCATCCACTTGGATGATGCGACGGCAGCCACAGTACAACGGCGCCAGTGCGCTCACCACACACCAGCTATAGGTGGAGAGGAGAGAAAGTGATAGAGCCAATTCAATGGAAGGGGATTATTAGGAGGCCATGATTGGTAAGGGCCAATGGGTGGAATGTGGCCAGGACACCGGGGTTACACCCCTACTCTTTACGAGAAGTGCCATGGGATTATTAATGACCACAGAGAGTCAGGACCTCAGTTTAACGTCTCATCCGAAGGACGGTGCTCTTTGACAGTATAGTGTCCCCGTCACTATACTGGGGCATTAGGACCCACACAGACCACAGGGTGAGCGCCCCCTGCTGGCCTCACTAACACCTCTTCCAGCAGCAACTTGGTTTTCTCAGGAGGTCTCCCATCCAGGTACTAACCAGGCTCAGCCCTGCTTAGCTTCAGTGGGCAACCAGTCTTGGGCTACAGGGTGATATGGCTGCTGGTAGAGCCCTGGAGCTAAGATAGAGCCCTGTGGAACTCCATAATGCAGGTGTGCTTTACTCGAATAATGTTCGCCCATCTTAACTGAGAAACTCCTATTAGTTAAAAATGATATTAGCCATTTCAGAGCTGTACCTCCTATACCAACATAGTGCCTTAAACGGTCAATTAGGATAGTATGGTCAATAGTATCAAACGCTACGGTTAGATCGAGAAGAACAAGTACTGTAATATCACCAGAGTCGCAAGTAATTAAAATATCATTAGGAACTCTGACCAATGCGGTCTCTGTGGAATGACATTTCCGAAAGCCAGACTGAAATATTTCAAATAATGAGTTCGCAGCTAAATAACTCTGTTTAGAAGTTTACAAGAAGTTTAGAAATAAATGGCAAGTTAGAAATTGGCCTAAAATTTGTCAAAACAGATGAATCCAGGTTCGGTTTTTTAAGCATTGGACGGATCACTGCGTGCTTTAAGCAGTCAGGCATAGTGCCAGACTCTAGACTGCGATTTATTATAATCCGAAAATATGGAGCCATATCTGTAATGAGTTGTTTAAATAAAAAAGGGGGAAGACTATCCAGTGGTGAGCCAGAGGGCTTGAGCTGCTTAGCTATTTCTAACAATTCTGCCTCAGTAATTGAGTTAAACTCAATAAGTGACACAGCGTCAGTTGCATTTGAGCAATGGTTATTAGGATTAAAAATAATTGTAGAGGATGTGCAGGTTATACTCTGTCTGAGATCTTTTATTTTGTTTTCAAAGAAAAATAAAAACTCATCACATGACGGGGATGAAACCCCCGGAGAGAGACCGGCCGATGGATTTAAAGTTGCATTTATAATATTAAAAAGTGTCTTTGGTCTGGAGCAGTTCTTGTTAATAATGTTTGATAAATGTCGACATTTGGCTTTTTTTACTTCCTTCTGGTATCTGCGCAGAGAGTCCTTTAAAATCTCAAATGACACCTGAAGCCTGTCCTTTTTCCACTTTCGTTCCGCTCTTCTGCAACAGCGTCTAAGGCAACGAATGGAATCATCAATCCAAGGTTTAGAATTTTAGTCGCGGTGATCTTAAAGGGGCCACGGCGTTCAAGACATCAGAGCAGGTGGAATTAAATCTGGAGAAAAGTACTTCTGCGCTGGTCTCACAAGCAAATTCATCAGGCGATGGCATCACTTCATCAAAGATGGTTAGGAAAGATGATTTTGTATGGTTATTAATGTAACGATATGAAGCCTCACGAGGTAAAACTGTAGATATTTTCGCATGGCAGAGTACATTAAACATAACAGTCTTATGATCAGAAAACCCGTTTTCACAGACTTCTAGGTCAGCAATACAAACTCCATGCTGGAGCACTAAGTCAAGGGTATGGCCACCTTTGTGTGTGGAAACATCGATCCCCAGAGTAAAATCAAAAGCATTTAGTAGATGCGTAAATTCCTTAGCCAAGCAATCATTCATGCAACATACGTGCACATTAAAATCACCCACGATAAGAAACTTATCATATTTCGGGGTCAGATCACCAAGGAATTCTGCTAATCAAGATATTCGTCTGATCTGGGTTGGAGCTAAACACTGCAGGAAAGTGGACCTCGTGGGCCAAAGTTCAGAACTTCTACACCTGTTAACATAGGCCTGAGAAAACTCACCGCAAACTGAGTATGTGTGAAACTGCGACACATTCACATCTCATACACCTCCGTCTTCCACTCGGTTAACTCTTATTTTAATCGGCGCCTATCGCTGACTTACCGTTAACGAACAACGAGCGCACGCTTCTATCTCGAAGCTCGTCTCTTTATAACACAGCTGTCTTATTGTTATTGACAGTTTCATTAACATTAACAAAGGAAATAAAGGGAGACTGTAATTTAATTTTAAAACCGGAGCAAAATCAATTTAACAGGGCTTTCTGAACCGACGGCTGACGAAGCCCGTCAGTGCTTCACACCAGTGTTTTTAACTGAGGTAAAGTTAACTTCTAGTGTCAGTATTTAACACAACTCTAACCAATAGAAATATTAACTGCAATACTAAATATTTCAGTACAATTATTTAAAAAATGTAAAATCTTAACTTACCTGAGGGAATGAACGGGCAGAAATGGCGGACTCCTCAGTTTGAAAAATTAACTCACTTTTCTCGAGGTTCATCTTCGCCAATCTACCAATAGGAATTCAAGGATGATGCAACGCATATACGCCACCAGAGGGCATTTTTACGATTATTTGTTTTTAATGTTCCCTTCGATAGATTAAAACCATCACAATATGGTACACAAAATAAAGAAAACACCTGGTTAGTTTATTAGTTTGTTCTTCACAAAAAGGCAAACTATAATGTATTATGAAATGTTTCATGCTAATGTACAAACGTGCATAAAGAAAGCACAAATCATACATTGACTAGATATTAATATTTGTTGACTCCAGCAGTCATTCTCAGGAGTCTTGACTCAAAAAGCTTTGTGAATGTGTTGTGTAGGCCTATAATTATTGTGTAATCTTTAGTTTGCACTTCAGTCATAAAACATGAATTATAGAACCATTTTAATAAATAAATAAGGTTCTTTGCTATCCAAGGGTTCTACATAGAACTATTTCTTTGGTAAAAGGTTCTATTGGCCAAGTACGGAAGCCCAGGGTTCTATATAGAACCTCGAGGAACCCTAAGAGTGTAGATTGGCATGATTCACATCATGAGTAAGTTGTTGTAAAATGTGTTTGTGACTGATCTACAGTCTTCAGGATAATGATTTAAATAGCGAGAGTCACTTTGCATTGTCAGCTCATGCTTCAGTGCTCTGAGAGTGTTTATAGTGCTGTGAGTTTAACACTTCATGACTGAGAGCAGAACACAATCTTCATCATCACACAAGACTAAACTACAGCAATGAACACAATCAACATCTTCATCTGGACCATTGCACTGTTTATTCAAGGTTGTTACTTTTTAATATAAATATAATAAGCCATTGTTGTTTTGATGATTTTAATATACAAATATTGCTTTCTTAAAAGGTGATTAACAAACTAACTTATTTTCTTTTCATATTTTCTTTTATTTTCTCTTCTTCAGAATCCAGAGGAGTGACTCTGACTCAACCTGAAGTTAAAACTGTCCAACAGAGTCAAACAGCAACAATAGAGTGTAATATAGATGTAGGAATATACAGCAATGGTTTATACTGGTATCAGCAGAAACCTGGAGAAGCTCCTAAACTCCTGATTTATGGCATAAACACCCGTTATACTGGAACTCCATCTAGATTCAGTGGCAGTGGAACAGCAAATACTGGACGAGATTTTACTCTGACCATCAGTGGAGTCCAGACTGAAGATACAGGAGATTATTACTGTCAGAGTTACCATGAAATAAGCAGTAAAGCTGTGTTCACACAGTGATAAAGAGTCGTACAAAAACCTCTGTCTCTGACCTCTGTCAGAGAAACTGCAGCTGCTGATGGAGGATCACAAACTACACAATATCAAACCTTTCACACACTTTATTCATTTATTATGATGTACCAAGTTAACATATAATCTTATATCACTTACTAAACTGGACTAAAATGTGGAGAAAATGTGAGTGGCGCTTGTCCCTGCAAAACTTGCCACTACAATATTATCTATATTATGAACTGTAGGAAAGTCAATCTCTTTAATTGCACTTCCATACCTCATCACTAGTAGTCCGGTGGCGTAGTGAAAATACTGTTACCGCGGTGATAAAAGCACCAAATTTTGCATGGTGTTTCCTTAGGGTCTATAGTGTAATTTTGGCCTAGGAGCCCTCGGAAATAAATGTTGTAACATGTCATATTAGAAGTATATCATTATCAATGAAATATGCTTAAGCATTGGTAAACAGTTAATTTGTCATTTATAAAGCATTAATAGACATTAATAAGCAGTTTATAAATACAGTTATAAATGCTGTATTCTTGATTTAAAAGCATATCTATTATGTGATTAATAATTGTATTTTCATACTTTATTAATTATCAATTTATCATTTCTAAATGAAGTATTGCATTATTTACACACCAGTTATTTAGGAGTTGTCAGTGGTTCATAAGATCACTTAGAAAGTGTATACGTATACGAATCGGTATGCATTTTCTACAATGGCGAACTGCAGCCATACTCCTGCCGATTTTATTCAATATTAGTTTAATCTGAGCGTTCCAGGTCAGCCTGCTGTCCACGGTCACGCCGAGCAGTTTGACCTCATCCACTTGTTCAATGATCAAACCACCAACTGACAAGTTCAGAGCAGGGGAATCGTTTAAAAGGTGATTAGATCCCAACATCATACATTTACTCTTCGCAACATTAATAATTAACTTAATTTCTCTGTTCCAATTTTCAATTAATTTATTTAATACATTAAGTCTGGTAGAGTCATAATCAGAATTGACTAACAAAAATAGTCAAGTCATCTGCATATAGGGCAATAGTGGCACACCCCAAAATAAAAGACAAATCATTAGTAAAAATAGAAAATAACAGTGGTCCAAGGCAACTCCCTTGAGGCACCCCACAATGCAGAACCTTTGTCTCAGAGTCAGGGCCGGCGCTAGCCATTTGGGTGCTAGAAACCCCCGGACCCCCGTTAAAATAAAAGACTCAACATGCAGGGCTAAAGCCCCGGATCTTTTGCACTACTACTAGCGACGCCCCTGGACATGCATACACACAAAGGGCTACAAAACTAACATTTTTTATTTTATATTTTGTTATGTATATGTATATAATATGTCTTACCTGCAAGCGACGCGCGAGCATCATCCCGCTGTTAAACAGTACATTAACCTCCCTATTAGTAAGATAGCTACAGATCCACTGGACTGCACACTTTTCAAATCCATAACAACTTAATTTTTCCAATAATAGATCATAATCAATTAAATCAAATGCTGCACTCAGATCTAACATTACAGTACCAACTAATTTTCTATCGTCAATTTCATGCAACCAATCATCCGTCATCTGAACTAAGGCTGTTGTTGTAGAGTGCCCTTTCTTATAAGCATGTTGATAGAGTGAATTCAACCTATTTTTAGAGAAATACAAATTAATTTGATCATAAACTATTTTCTCCGTAATCTTACTCAAAATTGGCAGAATACTTATAGGTCTGCTATTTTTTTGTTTTTGGGGATTTTGGTTTTTCTGTTAATTGCGATTAAATTATGATCACTAAAACCAACACAAATTGAGATTGCTTTTGAACACAAATCTGTTGCATTAGTAAAAAGTAAATCTATGCATGTTTCCGTTTTTGTCCCATCAGCATTATAAAAAATTCTTGTTGGCTTTGTGACCACTTGTGACAAATTGCAAGTGTCGGCTATAGACTGCAACTTATTTTTCAATGAGCAATTATTCATAACTCCAATCAATATTTAGGTCACCTAAAAAATAAATCCCCATATCTAAATCACAGACTTTATCCAACATATAACAGATTCGATCTAAACAGACTATTGGTGCATTGGGTGGTCTATAGCAGCAACCAACTAGAATAGGCTTTAAGTGTGGTAACTGCACTTCCAACCACAGCGCTTCAACCCCAATACAACCAAGGTCCTGTCTAGTCTTTACTGGTATTTGATCCTGAACATAAAACGCCACTCCTCCTCCATTTATATTTCTGTCACATCTATATAATAGGTATCCATTTACATGCAAAAGGGAGTCATCTATAGTTGCATCTAAATGCGTTTCAGATATTGCCAAAATATGCAAATTATTATTTTCCAGAATCCCAGTAGTATCCTGCATCTTATTTCGCAAACTACAAATATTCAAATGAGCTATTTTTAACCCTTTATTTGAGAGTATTTTATCCATCACCATTTTTTATTTTACACAAATAGTAACTTCTGATTAAACATAGTAAAGAGCTATCAAATGAACAGATTAGACAAAGAAAACACACAACACACAAAGACACACATACACACACATTCACACAGATGCACCCCCATTTTGCCAACATTTGTCAACAAGGACTAATAAAAAATAAAAATAAAAATAAACTTGCCTTGCCTTGCCTAATAAGATGTTACACCAACTCAGACAAGCCTACTATTTTACACATAACTTTTGTGATCATGAAATCATACATCATAAGTCATAAATCAAGCCAACCACTTAGTCTCACTATTACCATTTAAACTGATATAATTTAAGCCGAGATACTGAGAGCATATACGTTGTAATTAGAACTTCAGAAGCAGACTTAAATATGTCTGTAGACTAGGCTACATGCACAAAGCCTATACCTGTGCTTGGCCATCAGTGTTCATTCGTGCTTTGCATCTCCGGTTCAACCACAGTCTTGTAGAATATCTCTGCAGCTAGATGGTCAGTAAACTTAATGGTCTCTTCATTAAAAGTCAAAATCAAAATAGCTGGATGAATGATCCCGTGTTTCACTCCTGCGCTCCACAACTTGTTCCTCACCTCACGGAAACACGCCCTGGCCTTCGCCGTCTCCGCTGTAAAATCAGGAAAAATGCGCAGCTTCATTCCACAAATCTCAAACAGCTTTTCTTTCTTGGCTAAACGTAGAATCTCATCTCTCGTATCCAACCTGTGCATCCTTGCAATCATTGCGCGCTGTCCAGATTTAGCCACGGGTCCAACGCGGTAGGCATTTTCCACTTCAGGTGCGCGATGGAGTTTATCCTTGAACAGATCATTAAGCAATGCGGACACAAAACTTGTTGGATTCCCCTTCTCGGTATCTCGAACCAAGCCGAGAATACGGATGTTATATTTCCGACTGTGATTCTCCAAACGATCGGCTTTCTCTTTCAAGTACGTGTTCTCTTTACGCAAACTTTCGTTTGCAAACTCCAGCACCGTAACCCTGATCTCCATGTGGTCAAGCGTTTCCTCCATAGCAGCAACTTTGTTGGAACACTCGGACATGTCTTTTTTAACGACATCAAGTTGCGGTTGGAGTTTATCAACCACCGCATTGATTTCTTCCCTTATTATGGTTCGGATCAGCTCTGACAGCTCCTGCATGTTGATATCCTTTCCTGCTGCCATATCAATCTCAGGCACCTGTTCAGCGAGGCCGAGTCCACTTAGCTTTGTTTGCGACCTTGTTTTTTTCTTAGACATATCACAGCTCTCTCAGCAGATCAAGTCAACCTTCATACTTGACTGACCGTCATTATAAATCAGAAATATCTTTAATTACCAGTATTTTCACGTTTTGTCTGAGATTGGCAAGGCAAGGCAAGGCAAGGTTTGGTGACATGGTGAGAGGAAGGGATGTGTGTCTGAGTGTGTGAATGATGAGAGGACACAGTAGAAGCATAACCTTCGTACCAGGCATGAAAGTTGGGAGCTTCACTTTGGTGAGGTGTTACTGTTGTGTGTGTTTTATCTGGGTGGTAAGGTGCAGCGGGGGTATAATCTGGATGGATGGGAGGAGGTTGTGTGTGATCTTGGTTGAAGTGATGAGCATTAGTATGATCTGGGTGGAAAGCTGGATTTTGGGTCTGATCTGAGTGGAAGGGAGGAGGCCGTGTGTGATCTTGGTGGAAAGGTGGAGTGTGGGATTGAGCTGGGTAGAAGGGAGGTGGCCTTGTCTGTTCAAACCAAGGAGGGTGGGCTTGCTCTGGGAATGGCCTTAGGACAGGAGGTCTGCTGGCGAGGAACTGGGTGAACATGCTCATCATACGTAACTCGTGGGCTTGCTGGGCAGCCTGCAGTTTGAGTTGAAACTCTGCGTCATCCGTCTGGCTGAGAGTACTGGCAATTTTCTGTGCTAAAAGCTCCATTGTGGATTCCATCTTGTTTTTCCGTTTTCTCCGTGTTGTAGATGGACCTGTAAAAAACAGAATTTCTTTATGTTTAGAGGAAATTGTTTTTGCACAAATGTAAGACACCATGTGAATGTGAACAATGCTAGCTGATCAGTTACATGTTTTTTTTTATATATTTCAGCTCTTACGTTGGTGATATGGTGAGTGGATTAAGGTTCATAAAGGATTAAACATCATAAAACCATCAGTAAAAGTATCATCCTTGTTCGGGGGGCATGCTACACCATTCGTCCTCCACGTCCTACTGTGATAGTCCTCTACATCCCATGCTGCTTCGAGCTTCTTCATCATGGCCAAGAAGAACGGAGGCATGTGGCCTTATACTGACTACCGTGCCCTCAACAAAATCACTTCATGTCTGATCTCTTACCTTCTGATGGTAATACATTCATCTTGGTGATAATTGACCGGTTCTCCAAATCCTGTCGTCTTGTCCCCCTCAAGGGACTACCCACAGCAATGGAAACAGCAGAACTCCTCTTCAATCACGTGTTCAGATATTATGGACTCCCAGAAGACATCGTCTCAGACCGTGGACTGCAGTTTATTTCAAGGTTATGGAAAGCGTTCTTCTCTCTCCTAGGAGTGACCGTAAGCCTTTAATCCGGGTAACATGTGCAGTCGAACGGGCAGACTGAGAGGAAGATCCAGGAAATTGGCCATTTCCTACGAACCTTCAGCTACAGGCACTAGAACTCTTTGAACCAGTTCTGTTGCCCCAGAGCCTGGCCAAGCAGTGGATCTCCAGCGATCCTGCATTCCATCCTTCCACGCCTTCATCGATCCATCCACATTCCTGTAAGAAGACACATTGCATTTACTGCCAGCACCACACTCTCCAACTCATCAATGCACTTCCTACTCACCTGCTTCCAGTTCACCTGTTCAGTTGTTCAATAAACTTCCTGTTTGCCTAATCTCTGTCTTGTGAGTCTGATTCCATAACAGTGTCATTGATTGATGATGTAAAACTCCAGACAAGTTTTCTTGCGTGCATCCGCTTTTAACGCGTCTTGACAGTCGTACAGTCTGACATTAATGACGACTGAGATCTTACAGTGTGACATGGCTTACAGCGAGGATCATGTTCGTAGCAACAATCGTAAAGGACTATTATAAATCACACAGTGTGCGCCCGTCTTTAGTCTTGAGTTGTTGTATTATGTGGGGAACTGGTATGCATGTAAGAGGGAGAGAAAGTTGCTTTTGTACATGCAATGCTAGCAAAGAGACATGTGAGTTACCTGAATGTGATCTCTTGATTTACGTGACTATACAACAATATCCACTAACTCTCATTAGAGTATTAGTAGACTGTATAGTATTAGTATACTAAGTATTAGTTGTGATTGACGATCAGTTAAACTTCACAGAGCACATTTCTAGAGCTGCCCGGTCCTGCAGATCTGCCTTATACAACATTAGGAGGATCAGGCCCTTCCTATCAGAGCTACACAACTCTTGTTCTCTCCAGACTGGACTATTGTAATGCTCTCTTGGCCTTCCAGCATCAACTGTCAAACCTCTGCCACTGATCCAAACACTAATAACACTATATCATTACAATCAACATCACTCTTATGTTTATGAAGAGAATGAGTCAGTGTTTCAATATGATCATCATGTTTTAGGTGTAATATATGATCCTGTCAATCAAACTGAACAGACTGCATTCAGTCACTTCTGCTGTCTGGACGTGATGCTTTCCATTTGAGCCTCAGAAACTTTTACATTCTTACACAATTACTGTCACAACGGCTGATTCTTGAGTTGTGATCATGTATTATATTTTTAATAACATTTTCATATACAGTATATTTACACCATCGCCTATAAATGTAATGATTATGTAACAATTAGTGTCAGAACGGCTGATTCTTGATCTTGATCTTTTTTATGATATTTTTATATAATAAAGTTTTTAATCCCCTATGAATATAATGATCAGTTTGTCTGCGCTGCTTCACTAAAGCAGAAGTGAAAGTGTTCCAGTCCAGATCATGTAACCAATCAGAGAGTGAGACTGAAACCCCATTTGCATTGTCAGGGTGGAGTGATTGTGATCCTCTCAGAATAGAGCAGCTCTGTCTCCAGAGACCATGTTCAAACCCCAAGAGCTTTATTTGACATTTACTGCTACATCAACCTTCTGAAAAGCACCTGCATCTTCATCTGTTAGTTGAATGATGTTGTCAGACACAAAGTGAACTTGTTGAGAAGCTTTATTGAATGTTGCAGCAAACACAGCAGATTGAAAGATCACACACACACACACACACACACACACACACACACACACACACTCTTTCAGTATTGAGTTGTAAATCATGAATCCTGCCTGACACAGGACACTCAGATACGGCTCATCTTCAGGAGAGAAACATCAGCACTCAGAGCTCTTGTGGAACGAGACCTCATGAGGAGCTCCATCATGTGTTACTCTGCAGACGTACAGCTCTCCCGCTTCCCAGCGTGCTTTGCTGAGGGTCAGGACGCTACTGCGGCTGTAGCGGCCGTCCTGCTGGCTCTCTGCGCTGGTCAGAACCCCCTCGGTGACCTCTGACCCGTCCAGTGTCCAGCTCACCAGCGCCCCCTGTGGAGAGTAAGAGCTGAGCAGGCAGAGCAGTGCGGCTGAGTCTCCAGAGATCTGCAGAGAAGAGGGCGGCAGCAGAGACACTGAGGGCTTCACTGTGGGACCAGCTGCAGGAGACAAACACAACACATTCACACAACACACACACACACAACATTTTATTTAAAGCTTTCATACATATTGCATTATAAAAGTATTTTAATGCATTAATTATGCACTGCTATATACATTAAAATGCATGTATGATCTAATAAGTGTAACAGCAGTTATAACACATATTATCTATTCATTGATCCACCTTTATGAAGAACAACCCTTTCAAGATGAAACAATGAAATAGCAAATATTATAATGCATTTTAGATTTGGTTACAGTTATTTATGATAAGATATAAGGCATTGTCACACATTATGAAACACTTTATAATGCATTAAAGGATTTAAGTTATTTAGGATAAATAAAAATGCTGCTCTAGTTTTAGATTCAATCATTATAAAACAATATCAGTAACACTTTAATTAAAGCCTATATACATGTTGCATTATAAAAAGTATTTTTAATGCATTAATTATATATTGTTTTACACATTATAATGCATGTATGATCTCATCAATAATTGTAACCAAGGTTTTAACACATTATAATATTATCTATTCATTGTTACACCTCCAAAAAATTATAATACATTAAAACTCATGACAATAAACAACCAATTCTAGATGTAACAAGTAATTTGCAAATAGTATAAAACATTTTATCTTTGGATACAGTTATTTATGAAAACATATATGACATTATAACATACGCTATTGATAGCTTTATAATGCATTATACATAAAGACTTTAAGTAAAGTGTCGCCACAAAATCTAATAATCATTATTATTAATAAATGTTGTTCTTGTTTCCACTGTAAAACACTTTCTGAAATCTAAATTGTATTTTTTTATTAGGTGATTAAATAGACAGACTTACCGATCACCAGTTTAGTTCCTCCACCGAAAGTCCACCACAGTGATACAATCTAATGAAACACTCGTACAAAAACCTCTATTCCACTCGAGTGAACACACACTCCAGCAGAGAGAGAGAAACAACACTTCAACACACTGATATTAGAAGATCCTCAGCTCTTCTCAACACTCACTCATTCAGATTTGACTAAATGCTTTCTGATATAACACTGTTTAAAGAAATATATTTGATGAGCTGTGACCTCTGAGGTGACCTTTGACCTCTTTGATCATGGATGATGTTGTGGAGTTTCTCATAATGATGCTTCTGTTCTTCATATGCAGATCAATCATCATGATTCACAGAAAAACCTGCAGCTTCAGACTTCAATCTTCAGTGAAAATCTCTTCAAATAATGAGTTTATTGAATATTAGAGCCAAAGTCAATAGAAAGTGTCAACAATGAAAATATAAAAGGTATTTTGCATGTTCTACACAGTCAAGCATGTTTTCATATTCAAGGTCTGTTCTAAAAGTATCTGGACTGGTTATGAATCTCCACACAAGATCATGAAACGTGAACAAGCTCTAATATGTCTCCATCTTTAACAGCCTGTTTCTTCTCCATTTGATGATTTCAGACACACATGAGGCTTCATGATAGATGGAGTGACACCATGAACTCTGATTAGAGATTCACAATCAGTCCTGATACTTTCTGAACAGACTCATGATTCATGATCTTACTTTAGTGATGGCGGTTCATCTAGTGGAAGTGTAGCAGTGATGATGGTCACATGACTGAATATGGACACAGAGATGGACATTCATCTGCACATCCTCAGTGTCTCAGGAGTCACAATAAAAATACAAAATAAAGTCATGATTCTGTAACTCTAGTGTATATTAGTTTGTTATCAGCACAAGCTGTTGTAAATCCTGCCCACTTCTTTGCATTGTCAGCACATGCTTCAGTGCTCTGAGAGTGTTTATAGTGCTGTGAGTTTAACACTTCATGACTGAGAGCAGAACACAATCTTCATCATCACACAAGACTAAACTACAGCAATGAACACAATCTACATCTTCATCTGGACCATTGCACTGTTTATTCAAGGTTTGTCTAATACAGCTTTTATAATGATTATTAATTCTCCTAAAATGAAATGTTTATATATTTATCATATACTGTATATCATCATATATAATTTTCATTTTTGTTTGTGTTTTCTTCCAGAGTGTAGAGGACAGTATATTGTAACTCAGAGTCCATCAATACCAGCAGTTCAACCAGGAGAAGAAGTCAGAATAAACTGTAAAACCAGCAGTGATGTGTATAATAATAATTTCTTACACTGGTACTCACAGAAACCTGGAGAAGCTCCTAAACTCCTGATATATTATGCAACAAGCAGTTATACTGGAACTCCATCTAGATTCAGTGGCAGTGGATCTGGCAGTGATTTTACTCTGACCATCAGTGGAGTCCAGACTGAAGATACAGGAGATTATTACTGTCAGAGTTATCACAGCAGTGGTGATGTGTTCACACAGTGATAAAGAGTCGTACAAAAACCTCTGTCAGTCAGACGTCACAGTGACTGCACTGATACAGCTGAGAGAAACTGCAGCTGCTGATGGAGGATCACAAACTACACAATATCAATGTTTAGTTCAAAGTTTCTAAAGACTTTAAAAATATACATTTATCGGTAGTAATATATTTGATATGAAATAAGAGTTAGTGCTGATATTGATTATGGCACTGGGATGTTTTATTGTCAGTGTTTCAGATCACAGTATGAGAGCGATGCGGAGTGAAGCAGAAACACCAGCTGTTTTTAATGTGTAAGTGTTTAATAAAGTCAGTGGTCTTCACTATTGTTTTCATGACAGCCACACTGATGGGACGAAGTCAATAGGAGAGACACTTTTACTGCAAAGTATCAAAAGTTACATCCAGTCATAAATTACCATGTCTAAATATCATTCTTTATCATTTACCAGTCAAATTTGTATTTGAGACAAGATGATTTCCCTTAATGACAAAAAAGCAGGATTAGATTATATTCATCCCAGAATATATTTTTAATAACCTTAAGTTATTTATTTTCTACATTAGCCCATCATGTGTCTAACCATCAAGAGCACATTCAGCGTTAAGAGCTGGACAGAAACTCTGCAGATATGCTTACATGAACAACTTGTGTTTCGATCGTGCATCGTTATTGTGCATACTTAAAATTAATATAATGTTCACTTTTACTTGTTTGTACTTGTAAAAGGCTATCTAAAAGGCTGTTGTCCATTATACGTTTGTACTACTGAAATTCCCACAAGGATTTCAACATCATATTATTTGCGCACACTATCGTTACTTGCAATTTTAAATGAATATTTATTAACACAACGTTTCGGTCACAAGACCTTCATCAGGAATATACAAATGTTCAGATTCATCTCTTTTAAGATAAACACATGACCAATCAACAGAGCTCCATCTGTAAACAATTAAGCTCATTGAGAGCACATAATTAACACCACATCATAAACCGTTACAAAATGTGATAGTTACAACAATCAGCAAAGATCCCCCGTAGGTTAACAAGATCATCAAGACCACATAATCAACACGTCGTCATCAAACAGTATCAAATTGTAATTCTAAACAGTTAGAACAATTATGAATACATAGTAGAAGAAACACGTCATTCAAAACAGTTACAAAATATCACTATAACATCACATTAAATAATGCTTCATCGTTCATACCCCTAGGTGATAAAGTTTGAAGGGTATAAATCCCAAAAAGTTCGCGTCTCTGTAGGAGCAATTCAATGTCACCACCTCTAGGTGGCAAACATACTTTTTCAAACTCACAAAAGCACAAAGAGGTAACATCATGATTCAAAGTTAAAAAATGCACCGCGACTGGATAATTCACATCTTTTCTTCTGATAGAACTCTTGTGTTCACTAATTCTTTGTTTCAATTGACGTGATGTTTTTCCCACATAACATAAGCCACAAGGACAACGGATCAAATACACAACATGAGTAGAAACACAAGTAATCACAGATTTGATGTTATATTTTTTACCAGTTCTAGGATGACAAAAGAATGATAATTGCCCTTCTGTATAGGACTAAGTAAACTCTGAGATGCACGAGGACTAACGCTCTGAAAACGAGCATGTACCAAGCTATCTTTCAAATTCCTAGCGCGTTTATATACAATCAAAGGAGGATGCCGAAAAATTTCGCTCAACTCCGGATCAGAAGACAACAAATGCCAATGTTTTTTAAAAATGTATTTTATCATGTAGGACTTAGGTGAATGCGTTGTAATACAAGTAAAATAATACTTTCTTGCTTTTTTTGTCTTCTTTTTTAGCAATTCAGACTGTGTCTTTTTAAAAGCTGTATTACATCCTTCTTCAACCCAATCTGAGGGGTATTCCAGAAAGCTTGGTTAACTTACCATTTGGTAAATCATAACCTCTGGGTTGATTTACCCCAAACCCGCATACCATGAGTATGTCGGTTCCAAAACACCTGAGAAGAGTTAGTTTAATCAACCTCCTACTGGTTACCCAGAGTTAATGCGCGTGCATAAAGGCGTTTTCAATGGATCGCCGATTTCACGAGTCAAAATGGAAAATGACAACGAAAAAAAGAGAGCGGCATACTTTACTGAGGCGGAGTTGGAGGTTTTAATGCACGCATACGAAGAATTCAAGCCAATAATAATGAAAAAAAGCAATACGGCTGCATGGGCTAAAGAAAGAGAGTTGGCTTGGCAAAAAATAAAGGACAGAGTAAATGCGTGAGTGTATTAAATTGCAAATTTGATATTGCCTCCCCTTTTATTATAGTGCACAATAATTAAACACCCCTTCCGCATCCTTTTGACTGTTAAATCACTACGAAAGCATTTACTTTTCCTGCCATTCATTTCTTTAGATTAAAATACCAGTGCATATTGACTAGGAGTATATGGTTTCTTATTTAATAAGGTGTAATCCTTCTGGAGCCAGAAGAACTTTGAGCCAAGTCAAAATGAAACACAAAAACATTCTGCAAAAAGGTAATAATTGATTACACAATTACTGAACTATTTATTAAACACGATTTAGTATATTTTTTCTGTCATGTAGCTAATAGAAAGAAGGCTGAAGCCGTCCGAACCCGTCTAACTGGCGGGGGCCCACCACCACCTCCCCTCACCCCATCTGAGGAGCTGGCTCTGTCCCTTAATAAAGGGCGACCAGTGGTTGCTGGCATTCCAGGGGGCACTTCATCACACACACCATGCACCACAAGTAACATGGTGAAATGTAAGTTTGCCACTGTGATTTGTTCTCATTATGACTTAATAAATTACTCTGTCACTTATAAAGGCTTTTTGAACATGCTTAACGTTTTTATGCTGGCTTACTTTATTTAACTACATATGATGTATAGGCTACTGTGGTCTTAGTTATATTGCTTTTTTCCTGCATTATTGGTTTCTCTTTGATAATATTGAGAATTGTATGGGTTGTATTTTCTTATAGATATTCTTATAGAATCTCATGTATTTAAAGCAGGGCTCAGTAGTTTCGCGATTTCTTCGCTGTATTCTCGCTTTTTGCTCGCAGGTTTCTCTCTAGAGCTCCCCCCACAGCTTCGGTATAGATATTTGACAACACTGTTGTAAAAACTCGTTGGTGATTCTCAGACACCAGAGGCTAGCAGATCAACGACATCAAAGCAGATGGGACATTCTTTAAAACGTCTTCTTCATTCGGGTTCGAACAGCGTGTGGGAGCGCAATAATGACGGCATTTTAGCAGATTTCTTTTGGCCATAAAGCAATTGTTTACATCGCGAGACCTGATATCACGCGATACTTCCTGACGCGGCGGCCAGCGGCCCGCCGTCTCAAAGTTGCAAGTGTGAATTTTCCGCTCACGGGCACCAGGGGGGTGCGAAACGACCACCATTCAACCCGAAATAAGTAATATAACCATTCCAATGACTCCGAAGCTGTTCAGTTAAGGTAAAAAAAGTTACTTAGTTCACCTTTAACTTTTGTTGCCTTCCTAGTTGCCAGCAAAGGAGCTGTATAAGGTCCATCTTCAAAAACAAATAAGAAAAAGTGACATGGAGATGGACCTTATATAGCTTCAAATTAAAAAAGCAAAACTTGAAATTGAATTACTGGAGCATCGCCTTAAGGTGAGAACTTCTGATTAATCTGTTGCATGTTAAAAGTTTTGTGTATATAAAGCATTGTGATAAAAAAAAAAAAAAAAAAAAAAAATTTCATTTCAATTTCAATTTATTTCATTTTTACTTTCATTGTTTTGCAGGAAATCAAGAAATGAACTGCAGAGCAGACCAGTGCAAACATTTTAATAAAAGTAATTTTGACAAATCCTGTCTCTCAATAGTCTTCCATCTCTGTTGTGTGCAAAACCCTGTTGGGTTTCCTCTGGGCCATCTTCCTCAATCCAAGGAGGGTGGCTCTCTCCTCTTACAGTGGCAATGTTGTGAAGCACAACACAAGCCACTATGATGTCGCATGCCCTCTCTGGACTGACCCGGAGCCCACGCAGACACTGAAACCTAGACTTCAGGATCCCTATGGTCATCTCCACCTTGGCCCGTGTTCGGCTGTGAGCCAGGTTAAAGCGGGTCTGTGGTCGGGGATCAGGTTCAGGGTAGGGTGTCATTAAATAGGGCAGACAAGGGTATCCTCTGTCCCCCAGCAAGTAACCATTGCACTGTCCTGTAATGATTCAAGTGTACAATACAAATATAGTAAAAAAAAAAAAAAAAAAAAAAAAAAAAACAATTGTATACAGCAAAACATACCCTCCTGAAATGACTGACATAATGATGACTCGCGGAAAATTCTGGCATCATGCACAGATCCTGGCCATTTTGCCTCCACTTTAGTAATGATGTGGGTTGCCTCACATATTACCTATAGTTAGTGGGAAAAAGTAATGAGTTTAATGATTTTAACAAGACAAAAAATTAGGAACACAAAATGAAATTGTTACCTGCACATTGATACTATGAATAGATTTCCTATTAACATAGTCTCCCTCATTTACTGAAGGAGCTTTAATAGGAATGTGTGTGCCATCAATGCACCCAATTACATTTGGAAATCCTGAAATAGAAAGTCATATATGGAAGTTTAAAGTGTGTGTGTGTGTGTGTGTGTGCAGGATGAATACATGTATAGATATAAATAGTATGACTACATATTTAATATGCGTCATAGATTTTACTACAAAGGACAAACCTGCCACTCTGTGGAATTCCTCTTTAATAACACGCAGAGGTTTATGGCCAGGGAACTGTACAAACGTGTGTAAGAATCGTTTAAGTGCCAGACATACTGTGCGAACGGCTCTACACACAGTTGCCTTTCCCACATGCTCTGCATCGCCCACATTGTACAAAAAATGCCCTGACGCGAAAAACCGAAGTGATATGCACAGAATGTTCTCTGTTCTAAGCGCAGACCTGCGGTTTGTGACATTTGCAATATGTGGTCTCAAGAGAGGTGTTAAATAAATTAACGAATCTTTTGAAAATCGATAACGCTCTTTCAAATAATCATTAGGAAATGAAAATACATCAATTCGCGGTCTTATAACTCTCTCCCGGCGAAAAAAACCTCGTATAATTTGTGCCTCCACGTCCACAGGATCGTCATCAAAAGGGCACGCCATGCTCAGTAACCTTCTGAAACAAACTAACCCTGGAACATAACCTGCTACCAAGCAGGTTATCTTCAGAGAGTAAGTTCCTATGGTTACATACATACCCAGAAAGTTACCTCCGTTTTTGGAACCGAAAGTTGAGGTTATCCACTAACTTACCCTTAAACTTACCCGGGTATGTCACATAACCTGCTTTCTGGAATACCCCCCTGAAGGGTAACCTCTATTCAAAAATGTATTTTTCATAATATTCGATTTCTCAATAAAGTTGGAATCAGAATAACAAATCCTCCTCAATCTGTAGAACTGACTCTTAGGTAATCCTTTTTTTTTTTTTTTTTTTGATGAAAACTGGTAGCGAGTAAAAGTGTGTTACGATCAGTCTCTTTTGTAAACAAAGTTGTAATCAAACTGCCTTCGTTCTTCTGTACCTACATATCGAGGAAGTGTACTCTAGACGAATTCATTTCAGAGGTAAATTCCAAGTCGTCAACCAAATTATTCAAAAATGTCACAAATTCTCGAGCCTCATCGTGATCACCCAAAAAAATACAAAATATATCGTCAATGTATCTATACCATTTGATGATCCGTGAATAGAAAGGATTATTTTCTGTATTCAATACATAACTCTTCTCAAAAAAAAACATGAATAGATTAGCATAGTTAGGGTCAAAATTCGAGCCCATTGCTGTCCCACTTATCTGAAGAAAAAAATCTTTATCTAAACTGAAATAATTATATTTCAAAAGGTACGAAGCCATCTCTATGATAAAGTCTGAAGGTGGACTAGAGTCCTCGCGCAACGAAAGATAATGTCTGAGGGCAATAAGTCCTTTATCATATGAAATGTTAGTATATAAACTTATGTCCAAAGTTAATAATAAGGAAATGTCCGGTAAGTCATATAACTCAGAAATCGTATTGATGAAATCAGTAGAATCTCGAATGTAAGATGGTAACGAATAAACAAAAGGTTTTATAAAAAAATCAACATACTGAGATAAAGGAGATAAGAGGGAATTTGTCTGTGCCACAATCGGACGGCCTGGAGGGTCAATAAGTCTCTTATGAATGTTAGGAAGAGTATAAAAAACAGGTCTAATCGGGTGTTGACAATACAAGAAATTAAACTCTGACTGAGATATCCAACCCTCTGTTTTAGCATTTGTTAAAAATTACAATATCTCAGATCGATAAATATTGGTAGGATCACTGGGAAGTTTTTTTATAAAACTTAGTACTCTGTAATTGTGAAAGAATTTCATGTTGGCATTTTTTCGTATCTTGGACTACAATCGCCCCTCCTTTATCAGCAGGTTTTATAATGATGCTTTGGTCACTTATCAATTCGGTCAAAGCTTTTTTCTCATTCAATGAAAACTTATGAGAGATTTTATTACTAGAAGAGCAAGCTTCCATCACCTCTTGTTCAACCAAACGACAAAAAGTATGAATAGTGTGGTTAGACACATTAGGGCAAAAATTACTTTTAGGTCTAAAAGGTGTCCTAGATGAACCCGACTCTGATTTGGAGAAAAAAATACCGTAATTTCATCTGTCTAAAACATTTGAACAGATCTACTTTAAGACCAAAACAATTAACACCACTAGTAGGCACAAAAGATAGTCCTTTAGATAAAACCACAGTTTGATCATCAGATTCCTTTTCAGAAATATTGATTACCGTCTCTTTGAGAAGCTGCGAGTCCACAGTCGTAAACTTCTTTGAGGCTCTTGAACCTCTTCGACATTTCTTCTTTGTAGTCTCCGTGGAGGGGCTCGTCTGTCCAAAAAAGAAGTCGAAGCATGTGCACTCGAATCACTGTCGATGGTAAACTCACTCTCAGTGGAATCACTCTGTCTATTATAAAAGGGCGATCCATTTCTTCTCGTCCGATTGCGAAATCGAGCCGTAGCTCCAGATGATCCATGGACTGGTGCATTGGCCTCTCGGGTAACACTGTCTCTCATGTCAGGCATAGTGGCTGGTCTACTGTCCCATGGGTAAACCTCATTCCGAAGGTAATCCTCTGTATCTCATTTGTATTTCTTCAACTTGATTTCTTTCAAATAATCTCAGTATTTCTCAGTAGATGACTTGATCGAGGAAAGAAAGGAGTCGAAGTCAATTTGGGAATTAGATTTGATCTTTTCTTCGAGTAGGACGATTTTTTCATTGGTCTCATGAACATCAGCAGATACTTGTTCCACAATCAGAAGCATCAAATCCATGGAACACTTGTTAAGAATCTCGCTCCATCTCTTTAAAACAGTTTGTTCTGTTTGCACAATGTTGGAGGTTTGGGAATTCTCAGACCGCGTGGGATTCTCTTGTTCCTCCAATATTCGCTCAATGTAGAACCGTGCATTTTTAGACGCATTTCATTATGGTACAGTCTTTCAAGTTGCACCCGGTGTTCATCATGTGATAAATTAAAATCCATGTTCTTCTCTGGAAAAAGGATCTTATCCGCATCTTCTTGCGTAAATGCCAATGTGTTAGCGCAGTTGTCTGTCAACTTATTGATCTCTTGAAAAGTAGTCATGTTTCTTTTGTTGCAAGTCTCAGGGTGCGTAGGATAAAACTCTCTCAGCCAGCAAGCAGTAGAGACAGAGTCAATTAGTGAACAAACTCCATCGCACACCTGCAGGTGATAGGTGCGTAGGATAACAAGTCCAAATAGGTAGGTCGTTTCAGCAGATAAGGAGCTCCCACACACTATCGTTACTTGCAATTTAAAATGAATATTTATTAACACAACGTTTCGGTCACACGACCTTCATCAGAAATATACAAATGTTCAGATTCATCTCTTTTAAGATAAACACATGACCAATCAACAGAGCTCCATCTGTAAACAATTAAGCTCATTTTGAGCACATAATTAACACCACATCAAAAACAATTACAAAATGTGATAGTTACAACAATCAGCAAAGATCCTCCTGTAGGTTAACAAGATCATCTTGATCATGTGACCAAAACGTTGTGTTAATAAATATTCATTTTTGGTCTTGTTATCCTACGCACCTATCACCTGCAGGTGTGCGATGGAGTTTGTTCACTAACATCATATTATTTGAAATGCATCATTAATAGGAGTTGGTATATATATTCAAGGGCGTGCAAAAGATGGATGGTGTTTATGATCATATGTAGTGGGCCGGTCTGGGCCAAAATGCCAGGGCCGATTTTTGTTTGTCCCAGTCCAGCCCTGCGAGTGTCCTGGCACACAATATTATGCACAACTTCTAATTTCCTTAAATCTTTTTAACAGAGATGAATATGTTACCGGGACCACAATAGACACGTTCATAGGAAATACCCTAGGTTTAAATAAACCACAATTATCAATATACAACATATACAACATACCCTCTAATACTCAAAGGTTGCTTTATTGCTGCAAATAACTATATCAGTGAGTTTTTGATTGAACTTTGCTCACTGTAAGTTGTGTTGGGCTTCTTCTAATCTCATCTTCAGTGTAACTCATAGAGTGCTTTATAGACGACAGACAAGAGGATAAAAGACACGCATGTCCAGCTTGATGAGGATATAGCCAAAGCTTTGAAAGGAAAAACTAAGAAAAAAATTAAATTCTAATGCAGGGGCGCCCAATCCTGCTCCTGCCGATCGACTGTCCTGCACAGTTCATCTCCAACCCTAATCAAACACACCTGAATGGGGTGTGATTAGGGTTGGAGATGAACTGTGCAGGACAGTCGATCGGCAGGTGCAGGATTGGGCACCCCTGTTCTAATGCATGTCTATGCAAATTATAGTACACATATTCAAACATCGATACAAAAATGTTAATCATTGGTTAATTTTATATAAATTCTTCTTCCCTTTCACAGATCCTGTGATAAAGCAGTCTTAAACACTACAGTGTCTGAACCACAAGCCCTCAGTTGCAGAAAATGAGTCGTCTCTGTTGTGATGTCATCCAAGAACAACACCTCTTGTTTGGTTTTCTTTAGCTTTATTGAACTCTGATCTGCATGTCAAATCACTCATCTCGTTCCTATTCTCTAACTCTCGCTCTCGTCACTTCTCGCGATAACTCACCCACTATACTACATCCCTTCCCTTGTTAATTTTTAAGTTTATAACTTAAAACAACCTATCTACTAATTAGCAAACAAAAAGTTTAACTAAGTAAACTAAGTTCTTCTCCTCAAACTAAAGACAGAAGACAGTATGTACTAAACAATAGTATATAACTAAATAGCAACTACTTCAAGTGACCATATCCTTAAACTTAGCTGGTTTTTTCACAACACGACCACTTCTAGTCGTTAACGGCTTCTCAACAGGAACAGTCTCTGGCAACTTTGACATTTCTTTCTGCTCTTGTTCACTCTTCACTTGTTCACTTTGCAGATGTGGGCTAACCCTTTCCTCCTCAAGCTGCAGGAACAGGTGAATCCACAGACAACGACGCATGTCTCATGTGTTTACCATTTCTTTTGCCCAAAGATCCATCTTCTGTATTCACAAGTTCAAATGAGTTGTCTGACGTTTTACTCAGAAGGACATACCTAGCACCTTTAAACCTTGAGTCCAACTTTCCCTGCTCCATATTTGCGACATAGACTACATCTCCCACTTTGAAGAAATGATCCTTTGCCCTGTTTGTTTTATCTGCATAGTTTTTCATTTTCTCCTTGTACATCTGATGATGTGTCTTGACTTCCTCTGTGATCTGTTCTTGTAACAGGTCCAGGCTTGGTAATTTTGTTCTAATATCTCTAGAAAACATCAGAAATGCAGGTGTTTCTCCCGAAGCACGATGAGGAGTGGCACGATAAGACATCAGAATTTTTGGAAGCTCTGCTTTCCACACTTTATTTTCACACTTGCATGCTCGAAACGCCTTCTTGAGATATCGATGGAATCGTTCAATCTTCCCGTTACTCTTAGGATAGTACGGCAAAGCACGTATGTGCTTGATACCTCCATTCTTGAGAAATGTGTCAAACGCTTGACTGACAAACTGTCTGCCATTGTCAGTTACAACTTCCGACGGATAGCCAAAACGAGCAAACATTTTCATCAGTTCTGCTATAACTGTCCGCGAGGATATGTCAGCTACCACGACCGCCTCAGGAAAGGAAGAGAAATAACATACAGTCAGAATGTATTCACCTTGAATTGGTCCTACTAAGTCAATTCCCAGCTTTGTCCACGGCCTTGGGGGCAGCTCAAGTGGTTGCAGCGGTTGGTCTTCTTGAAGTGGTTGATTCATTATACATGCTGCACAATCTCTAACTATTCTCTCAACGTCCAAGTCCATGTTGGGCCAGTAAAACTTACACCTTAGGTACTGCTTTGTTCTCACTACACCCTGGTGTGTCTCATGAGCGAGGCCCAATGCCTTTTTTACTAAAGAAGAGGGAAGCACAATTCTACCTCCACGAAGTACAAGTCCATCATATAATGACAATTCAGTCGCACACCGCTGATACGGAACTAACACTTCTGGAACTGGATTTGGCCACTGGTCTGCGTGAACTGCTTGAATCAACTGCTGAAGAATTGGATCATGTTCTGTTGCCTCTTTAATCACTTCAACGGTCAGTGCCTGTAAATCATGTGATATGGAACTCGTCTTAGTCCTTGTGCTACAGGTGCTATTTTCTCATCCACTGTAACTCTGTGACAATATCCTGTAATTTGTCCAAGTCCTTTGAAGAGTGACTCATACTCTTGGGTCAGGATGCTGAACCTGTCTGGGGAATTGTCCACTTTGTTCACATCCGACACATGTAAAACTCCTAGCTTAAAACATGCATTCCTCCCCAGCAGTGGTTCTACAATTCCTTTAATCACATAGATGGTGTCTGTTATGGTACTCTCTTTGTATTTTAAACAAGCCTCAAAGGAACCTTCGCATTTCAGTGGATTATCTTGTGCATAAGCAAAAAATCTTTTATTCGTCGGGCACAGAGTGATGCCTTTCTGTTTGAAAATACTCTTGTATAGTTTTTCACTGATGAAATTTTTCCCACTTCCTGTATCCACAATCATTTTGATTCTTTGGCCTTGCACTTTTACGGTCTCTTTACCTTCTGAATCAATGGAGTAGACGAATTCCTCTGAATCATCCGAATCAAACTCATCCACAGTTCATGTGTTTCTCTTTAAATCCTGGCTTGTCTCTCATCTTCTGATCTGCTTCTTTTTTTCTACATGTCCTTGCAAAATGTCAGATTTTCTTACAATACAAGCATTTAGCTGTCTTTGCTCCACATTCCTTGGAATAGTGCGTGGCCAACCCGCATCTGTGACATTTCCTATCTTTGTCTGCACGCGATTCATCTTCGTTTACTCTCGGTCCTTTTGCATGCGTTCGTTGCGTGCGAGTGTGCTGCCTAGTGAAGTGCACTTGACAGTCTTTCAAATTGCTTGACTGCTCCGACAGCATCTTTGACTCTTCTTGTGCTGCCTCGAAGATTCGCGCGATCTTTAACGCTTTTTCCAAAGTTAATCCTTCCTCTTGCAACAATTTGTCACGCAGCCCTTTGTCTACACAGCAAAATGAGCAGTGCTAATTCAACACCTATAGAGTTAAATTCAACACTTTAAAAGTGTCTATATTGGTCCACACTAAATCGAGTTAAACCTACACTTTTCAAAGTGTTAAATATTTAACACTATGACTGAGTTGCAGCAAATCTCTAAATAGTTTACATTTAACACTAGTCAACACTGGTTAGTGTTGAATTTACCCAACACCAGTGCGTAGTGTCAAAATTTAACACCAAATGTGTGTTTTTCTTTCAACACTACCGAGTTGTTGCCATATTAACACTTCATAAGATTTGAAGTTTAACATAAAATGCAACTCTTGTAGAATTGATCTGTATTGATTTGTAATGCTATTAGGAATCAATTTATACATTTCAGGAGTGTTAAATTGGACTCAAATTGAGTTTGTATTTATGAGATGTGCTTTTTGACAAAAGGAATCTTTTCAGAAATAAAAGCAAAGCATTTAACCTATTGATAACATTGAATGCACATCAAAACAATCCAGAAAGTTAAAATGTAACCTTAGTCTGGGATCATAGTAGAATTCTGTTCATTGTAAAGTTAAAAATAAAGGCAAAATGCAAACAGTTGTTTTAACAAACTAGTTTTTATTAACGAACAAGTCCCTTTACATCATAGGTTAACTTTTAAAATAAATGAAGGCAAAATATAGCCATTTCTGTCATCAGAATTATGTGAAAGCTGCTCATCAAATGATCTTACTTAAAGTCCTGTACATGTCAGTGAATGTAAGTCCTGTGTCAGTGAAGTTGAGTCAATACCTTCGACTTTGCAACAGTACAGCAACAACATTCAACAGATGAAAAACAGTTGCAGAATATGAGTGGATCAGTTGTGTCCAGTTGCTAACAGTAAAGTTCAGTGCATAGCCTAGTTGTTTCACAGAGCAGGAAAGGCTGTGCAGATCCAACTTTCTCAAAATCCTGTAGTGCTGGTTCCCTAGACAACACAAAACCAGACCATTTACAATTAATACTATTTGTGTTTTATAAATACAGCAAGTTTATGGTGGAAAAGTTCAATCATCTTAGACTTTCGTGACTCAAACAATAAACTATTTTGGTTAGATTAAGACTTGAATTTACTGATTTCCAAGTAAATTAAAGACTTAATTCATCCAAAAATGTAAATTCTGTCATTATTCACCCTTATGTTGTTCCAAACCAGTAAGAGTTCCCTTTCGAAAGGGAACTCTACACTACGTCAGAATGACGCTATGGGGAACGCCTCAGGCGTGACAGGTGTCTGAAATAAATATCAACTCACGTCAATTATGTTGACCGGCGACAGCCCGTGAATCATCAGCTTGATTGATTAACGCGCAACCTGGATGTATAAAGGGAAGCCTTGCATACATGACAACATCTTTTCGTCTTCAGGGACTGTTTGTCTGTATTGAGAATATCGCTGAAGCGCGCGGGAGGCTCTCGAGAGAGCCTCTTGTGCAAACTGTGAGCGTTTTTTATTTAAAAATGCTCCGCTTTCGTGGACCCTTTTCTCGAGGTAGGAGGGTTCAGCATCTGAGCTGTGGTGCGTGCGATCTGTGAAACAATACTGTTTGGGTACGAGGCGTTCACAGTCAGTTCCTGAGGGTGCTGGCAGTGTTCATTAAGAAATATCTCGGCGCGCGTGAGAAAGAAAAAATCCGTGCGCTGTCGGATGTTTCAACCTCGCAACTGTTGACTTTCTTCTCGAGGGATGAAAGCCAAATATTTTTTAACGGCTCTTTTCTCGCGCTTGCCGAGGCAGTGTGTAGATTACGAGAACGTATAAATGTTAAAACAGTATTGTCTGGTGAGTATGGCTGCATTTAATTCTATGAATTAAAATGATGGAATATTATCTGACTTTTAAGAAGTTAGATATTTAGTAATTCAGCCCATCATCCAGATCGCGTTACCCAGTGTTTTTGGCTGCATTTTAATTGAAAAATGAGCAGTGAACAAAAAGAGCAGGTGTAATTCTGGTCTTTTTGTAAAATGTGAAATTAACATATTTCTGTTTCTTTTCAGACCACATCTCCTGTTTTATAGTCTGGGGCAAAATGTTATGGGAGTAAATCTAAAGATTTTTTCGATGGTCAGGTAGTAGGTCTTAACAGGCCTCCTTGACCAGACAGTCCCCATTTTGCAACCGGACAGTGCTTGGGCCTCCCTGAGGTGAGCTCCCAGGAATTGACTGTCAAGGAGTAATGTGGTTATCAGGTTATAGGCCTCACTAGGCCTTCCTGAATATGAGCTTCCACATACTATGGTTAAATGAGCTCCCACATATTATGGTTATCAGGTCATAGGCCTCACTAGGCCTTCCTGAATATGAGCTCCCACATACTGTGGTTATCAAGTTATAGGCCGCTCCAGGCCTTCTTGAATATAGCTCCCATATAATGTGGTTATCCGGTCATAGGCCTCACTAGGCCTTCCTGAAAATGAGCTCCCACATACTGTGGTTGAATATGAGCTCCCACATTCTGTGGTTATCAAGTTATAGGCCTCACCAGGCCTTCTTGAATATGAGCTCCCACATACTGTGATATGAGCTCCCACATTCTGTGGTTATCAAGTTATAGGCTTCACCAAGCCTTCTTGAATATGAGCTCCCACATACTGTGGTTATCAGGTCATAGGCCTCACCAGGCCTTCCTGAGTATGAGCTCCCACATACTGTGGTTGAATATGAGCTCCCACATACTGTGGTTGAATATGAGCTCCCACATACTGTGGTTATCAGGTCAGAGGCCTCACCAGGCCTTCTTGAAAATGAGCTCCCACATACTGTAGTTGCCAGGTTATAGGCCTCACCAGGCCTTCCTGGTTATGAGCTTCCACATGTCAGGTTACAGGCCTCACCGGCCTTCCTGGTTATGAGCTCCCACATACTGTGGTCGCCAGGTTACAGGCCTCATCCGGCCTTCCTGGTTATGAGCTCCCACATACTGGGATATCAGGTTACAGGCCTTTCTAGGCCTTCCTGAATATGAGCTCCCATACACGGTGGTCGCCACGTTACAGGCCTCGCCAGGCCTTCCTGGTTATGAGCTCCCACATACTGTGGCGCCAGGTTACAGGCCTCACCGGCCTTCCTGGTGATGGGCTTCTACATGTCAGGTTGCAGGCCTCACCCGGCCTTCCTGAATGTGAGCTCCCACATACTGTGGTCATCAGGTTACAGGCCTCATCCGGCCTTCCTGGTTATGAGCTCCCACATACTGTAGTCGCCAGGTTATAGGCCTCACCAGGCCTTCTTGGTTAGGAGTTTTTCACATGTCAGGTTTCGGGCCTCGCCGGCCTTCCTGAATGTGAGCTCCCTCATACTGTGGTTGTACATGAGCTCCCACATACTGTAGTCGCCAGGTTATAGGCCTCACCAGGCCTTCTTGGTTAGGAGTTTTCACATGTCAGGTTTCGGGCCTCACCGGCCTTCCTGAATGTGAGCTCCTACATACTGTGAGCTTCCACTTACTGTGGTTATCAAGTTATAGGCCTTACCAGGCCTTCTTGATTATGAGCTCCCACATACTGTGGTTTAATATGAGCTCCCACATTCTGTGGTTATCAAGTTTTAGGCCTCACCAGGCCTTCTTGAATATGAGCTCCCACATACTGTGGTTATCAGGTCATAGGCCTCACTAGGCCTTCCTGAGTATAGCTCTCACATACTGTGGTTGAATATGAGCTCCCACATTCTGTGGTTATCAAGTTTTAGGCCTCACCAGGCCTTCTTGAATATGAGCCTCCACATTCTATGGTTATCAGGTCAGAGGCCTCACCAGGCCTTCCTGAATGAGAGCTTCCACATATTTTGGTTGAATATGAGCTCCCACATGCTGTGGTTGTCAGGTCACAGGCCTCACTAGGCCTTCCTGAGTATGAGCTCCCACATACTGTGGTTGAATATGAGCTCCCACATACTGTAGTTGCCAGGTTATTGGCCTCACCAGGCCTTCCTGGTTACGAGCTTCCACATGTTAGGTTACAGGCCTCACTGGCCTTCCTGAATGTGAGCTCCCACATACTGTGGTGAATATGAGCTCCCATGTTATATGGTTATCAGGTCAGAGGCCTCACTAGGCCTTCCTGATTTGAGCTCCCACATGCTGTGGTCGCCAGGTTAGAGGCCTCACCGGCCTTCCTGAGTATGAGTTCCCCCCATGCTGTGGTTGTATATGAGCTCCCACATACTATAGTCGCCAGGTTATAGGCCTTACCAGGCCTTCTTGGTTAAGAGCCTCCACATGTCAGGTTTCAGGCCTCACCGGCCTTCCTGAATGTGAGCTCCTACATACTGTGGTCATCAGGTTACAGGCCTCATCTGGCCTTCCTGGTTATGAGCTCCCACATTCTGTGGTTATCAGGTCAGAGGCCTCACCAGGCCTTTCTGAGTATGAGCTCCCACATACTGTGGTTGTATATGAGCTCCCACATACTGTAGTCGCCAGGTTATAGGCCTCACCAGGCCTTCTTGGTTAGGAGTCTTCACATGTCAGGTTACAGGCCTCGCCGGCCTTCCTGAATGTGAGCTCCTACATGCTGTGAGCTTCCACTTACTGTGATTATCAAGTTATAGGCCTCACCAGGCCTTCTTGAATTTGAGCTCCCACGTGCGGTGGTCGTTAGGTCACAGGCCTCACCGGCCTTCCTGAGTTTTAACCTTCCACAATTAGTGGTCACCAGGCTTTAGGCCTCTGCGGCCTTCCTGGTTATGAGTTCTTTCATGTCAGGTGGCAGGCCTCACCAGGCCTTACTGAATGAGAACTCCCACGTATTGTGTCTATCAGGTTGCAGGCTTCTTCTGGCTTTCCTGATTATAGGTTCCCACGTAAGGTGGTTCCCTGGTTACAGGCCTCACCAGGCCTTCCTGGTTTTGAGCTTTTACATGTCAGGTTACAGGCCTCATCCGGCCTTCCCGAATGTGGGCTCACACATACTGTGTTTTTAGAATGATGAAGTACGAGCAAACCTTTACTTCATTCCTTTTTGGTACATACCTAAAAGTACCTTTTTTATACCATGCTTATGGTAAGTCACACGACTTATGTCTTGTGTATTTTCTAAAATCCATTTTCTATGGTAAGGGTCATGCGCGTATCGCTTCTGTCCCTTCCTATGTGGCTCAGACCCTGGTCTTTCTCTTCGGGTCCCATTCTAGATACTTCCTGTCGTCACTTTATTACGACAGATGTTTTTCTCTAGCTAACTTCCACATTCTGATGAGCTCCCACACACTGTGGTCACCGTGTTACAGGCCTCACCGGCCTTCCCGAGTATGAGCTCCCACATGCTGTGGTCGCCAGGTTAGAGGCCTCATCAGGCCTTCTTGGGTTCAGAATGGCTAAGTACATGCACTTTCTTTCATGTACTTTCTATTTCCATTTTTTATGGTAAGGGTTGTGCGCTGTACGCTTTATTCCCTTTCTGAAAGTGAGCTCCCACATCCTGTGGTCGCCAGGTTAGAGGCCTCACCGGCCTTCCTGATATGAGCTCCCACATGACGTGGTCGCCAGGTTAGAGGCCTAACCGGCCTTCCTGATAGGAGCTCCCACATGCTGTGGTCACCAGGTTAGAGGCCTCACCGGCCTTCCTGATATGAGCTCCCACATGTTGTGGTCGCCAGGTTAGAGGCCTCACCGGCCTTCCTGATAGGAGCTCCCACATGCTGTGGTCACCAGGTTAGAGGCCTCACCGGCCTTCCTAATATGAGCTCCCACATGTTGTGGTTGCCAGGTCAGAGGCCTCACCGGCCTTCCTGAAGGTAAGCTCCCACATATTGTGGTTGAATACAAGCTCCCCCATGTTGTGGTCGCCAGGTTAGAGGTCCTACCAGGCCTTCCTGGAGGTAGCTCCCTTTAGGCCCTCACAGGCCTCCTCAGTGTTTTGAAACACAAACACTGGGTAGATCCATGGATCGAGTAGAGAGACTCCCCTCGCTGGCAAGGGTTGTAAAGCACTATGCTGAGTCATACTCTCCAGGGTTTCCCGTCTCTGAGATCCGGGCTGAGTGGTTCACTGCCTGTTTGCAGTCCCTCGGGTTGGATGCCTTCTTAAGGCAAGTGTCCAGAGGCTCTGTCTTCAGACAGACAGGAAGTGGCCAGACTCTAGTGTCTTATGTAGTGACACCAGGTCAGGCCTGCCTGATGGTATTTCAGGTGGCACGCTCCCCTGAATAGTGACTGGCTGGGAGTCCCTTGGGCCCCCTAGCCACACTCCCTAGAAGGGACCCCTTCTTTTGGAAGCTCATTAAAAGACTGTAGGACCAGGTTAACATATACAAACATTGAAGACGCTAATAAAAAAGGCAGAGGCTTACCAATGGCAGGGAAACTAGTTTAATGAGCACAAGACTCCTATATCACAATCTTACCACCCTGTGCACAGGTCTCACCACAACACACACACATCAATAAGGTCAAGCATGAACACACAGCACTCCATGACCAAATCCCACCACCGCACGCGAGGGCCTACCAGCAGCCTGCCCTGAAGCCTCGGCTCCTGCAACGAAAGACCAGATTAACAAAATGATCTCCAAATAAACCAAAGAAATTACAACAAGAACACTTGAAACATAAAAAGTTTAAAAAAAAAACTAATGAAAAACATTTAATTATTGATGTGCGTGTGTTGTGGTGGGACCTGTGCACAGGGTGGTAAGATTGTGATATAGGAGCCTTACTAATCTTGATGCCTCTGATTGGCCATTGCATCTCAACAGATCATGTGTGATTGGTTATAGTGTGCAATGCTGTGAAACCCTGTGTGGTGGGACGTACAGAGTTTCGTTTCTAATTAACCTAATGCTCTTGGGTAACACCAGAGTTGTGTTCAGTGCGCGAGCTGAACTCTACATTCTGGCTGAATTCTGCTCTCTCACGAATACTCTCATCATAAACCCATAAACAGGTTTGGTGATCGTGCTCTTGAGAGCGTCGAAACTAATATAAATAGGTTTTTCTATTTACAACGTATTTATGCTGCGTTGAGCAATGTAGCCAATCACAAACATATCTGATTTCTTAAACGCAATGGCCAATCAGACGTGTTTAAGTTAGAATAAAAAAAGCCAGAGTTTTTGTCCAGTGCTGAGATCTGCACACTCAAATCCTCTCGTTATAGTTTAACTTGTAACAAAAAAGTGTAGACATTATGTAGGCTAAATAAGATATTCATTGTACAGTCAGCTTAATCGATTAGCAGAACTTTGTGAGATCGCGATGAATTAAGATGAGTGACAGCTTAGTGCTTTTAAGGGAGCGCTTTTATGTAAGCAATAAGGTACAAGCGGCTAGTGCTGAATCGTGAATAAGTCACAGCTGAAGGGCGAGCGCCTGCAACCACTTCAGCCGTGACTTATTCACCGCACAGCACTAGCCTCGGGTACCTTATTGCTTTTAGAAAACGGTTATCACACAATACAAATATTAAAGCCAAAAAATATGTATCAATGCAACTTTCATGAAGTAAAATCAGTAAAAGCCTTCCTTCTGCTGGAAAAAATAGTCCCTGACCGTAAACAGCAACAGAAGTTACATTATTTCGCCATTAGATGGCGGCAAAGACTGGCTTTTTTTAGTGAGTCAGTCAGTAGAGAAGACTTTTATATTGAAAGGACTGAAACTTGTGAACACGGAGAAGCAAGACGCAACTGACAAATGACTAACGTGTCATGGCACGGGAAAACCCCTTGACTGTTAAAAGGACAAGATATCTCAGACATTCAAAAGGATTCATTATTACGAATATGAGTGACCTGAAGGAAAATGCTATATCTACTGTAAATGCAGGAACACTCGCTTACTCGATCTCACACAATACTGTACTCTATAAGCTTCAATGAACAATATCAATGAGAGCTAGTGGTCGACCGTTATATCGCCGATATATCGGCCGATATTTGGATTTTTTTAGATATCGGCATCGGCCGATAAATCTTTCCGTTTGAACGATATATTTCAAAACAGTTTGTGACTGTGCATTAGTGCTTTTTTCCACTGACGCGAACAGAGCGAGCGTGAATGAACTGAATACACTCGCTCTGCTCCGCCTAGCACCGTAAGACCAGCCACTCAAGCGAAGCAGACATCTGACAGACACAGTAAATGACCAATCAGCATTCGCTTTCTAACCTGCCGCTACATTGTGTTACACACAAAAACACTCCGGCGTCCCGCTCACCCCCACAGAAATCATGGGGGCCGGGGCGACAGTCTCAGCTGAAGCAATCTAAGCAGAAGGTCGATCCGAGGACTGTTCTTGCGAAGAAAGCTTCGGCTCAAAAGAGGTCCTGACGCCATTTGTGTCGGACCTATGAGAGCAGCCCCAATCGAGATGGAACATTGTACACCTCAGTACACGGGGTCCATTCCATCTCGGTACTCTCACGAGATCGTTCTGCCAACCCCGCCACCCTTGGTGCTTTGGGGTGCCGCGGTCTCTGGCGCAGTGTCACTTCGACGCTGCGTCAGGCTCGCACCCTCTGAGGGGGGTTCTAATTACACCAGAGGCCAGCCTCGAGAGGCTCATTCCCTTAGTAGAATTTCTGGCAGAATGGAAGAATCTGCCGAATATATCTCTATGGGTCCTGCAGTTAGTAGAAAAGGGTTACAGAATCCAATTTGGTTCTCGTCCACCATGCTACAACGGGGTGTTACTCACAGTAGTACAGCCCGAGCAGGCTCTGGTAATGGAGCAAGAAGTAGAGGCTCTGTTAGCGAAGGAGGCTATAGAGCAGGTGTACTCACCCGACAGAGAATCGGGTTTTTACAGCCGTTATTTCATTGTTCCAAAAAAGGATGGAGGGTTGCGGCCCATACTAGATCTTCGTCGTTTGAATCGTACAGCTCAGAAACTCAAGTTCAAAATGCTGACACTCAAACAGATCGTGACTCAAATCAGGTCCGAGGACTGGTTTGTCACGATAGATCTAAAATACGCTTACTTCCATGTCTCCATCCTCCCTCAGCACAGGAAGTTCCTAAGGTTTTCTTTTGGGGGCAAAGAATACCAGTATCGGGTGCTTCCTTTCGGTCTAGCTCTATCACCCTGCACATTCACAAAGTGCATAGATGCAGCTCTGGCCCCGCTCAGGCTGCAGGGCATAAGCATTCTGAATTATATAGATGACTGGCTGATTTTAGCGGAATCAGAACAGTTGGTGGTTCGGCATCGAGATGTCGTCCTCGCCCATATTCAGAAATTGGGGTTGAGGCTCAATGCCAAGAAGAGTGTGCTATCTCCAGTACAGAGGACCGCTTTTCTTGGAGTGGTCTGGGATTCGGTCACGATGCGAGCCGCACTTTCGCCCGCTCGTGTAGCCGCTATCCTCACAGCCACGAAAGAGCTAAAGTTAGGCCAGTCACGCACTGTGAAACAGTTCGAAAGACTGTTGGGCCTCATGGCAGCGGCGTCCAATGTGATACCCTTTGGCCTGCTGTACATGAGACCTTTGCAGTGGTGGCTCAGGACCAGAGGGTTCTCCCCGAGGGGAAACCCACTTCATACATTCAAGATCACGCGGCGGTGTCTCCGCTCCTTGACTATATGGAGGGAGCACTGGTTCCTGTCCCAGGGTCCGGTACTGGGAGCTCTTTGCCATCGAGTTGCTATCTCGACAGATGCTTCCCTTACCGGCTGGGGAGCGGTAATGGAAGGCCGCTCAGCTCAGGGTCTATGGGAAAGTCATCATCTCTCTTGGCATATAAATTGCCTGGAGATGATGACTGTCTTTAATGCGTTGAGGCACTTCCTCCCAGACCTAAGGGGCCATCATGTGCTTGTCCGTTCAGAAAATACATCGGTGGTCTCTTACATCAACTGTCAGGGGGTTCTGCGTTCGCGTCCACTATACAAACTGGCGCACCAGATCCTTCTGTGGTCTCTGGGGAAATTATGCTCTCTGAGGGCAGTATATATACCAGGGATTCAGAATATAGGAGCAGACACCCTGTCGAGGCAGGGGCTGAGGCCATGGGAATGGAGACTCCATCCCGAGGCGGTGGAGATCATTTGGGAGTTTTACATGCCAGGCAGAGGTGGATCTGTTTGCGTCTCAGCAAACAACGCACTGTCCACTTTGGTTTTCCCTTACACATCCAGCCCCCCTGGGGCTGGACGCCATGGTGCAGACATGGCCAAGGCTACGTCTGTACGCTTTTCCCCCTGTTGCTCTGCTACCAGGAGTTCTGGAGAGAATCCGCCAGGATGGAGTAAGTGAGTACTGCTAGTAGCACCACGCTGGCCGAGTCGATTCTGGTTTGCGGACCTGATTCATCTCCTCGACGGCCCTCCCTTAGAGATCTCGATCAGGAGAGACCTTCTGTCTCAGGCCGGGGGCACTATATTTCACCCCCGGCCAGAGATTTGGAAGTTGTGGGTGTGGCCCCTGAGGGGGCACAACTCTTAGAGAGTGGTCTCTCATCCGAGGTTGTGGAGACCATTCTTAGCTCCAGAGCTCCAGCTACGAGGAAACTTTATTTACTCAAATGGAATGTATTTACTTGGTGTCCCCAGCAGCAGTGTGACCCAGTCCACTGTTCTGTTGGGTCAGTACTTGTTTTTACAGGACCGCTTCTCATCAGGTCTATGTCCTTCCACCTTAAAGGTATACGTGGCGGCTATTGCGGCTTTCCACGCCCCGGTGGGGGTTACATCCCTGGGTAGAGACCCACTCATTACTCATTTTCTTCGTGACCTGCAACACGCACTAGGGTGCTGGCCTGGGACCTTGCAATAGTATTAGAAGGCCTTTCTAGGGCTCCATTTGAACCCCTAGACTCAGTCTCAGAGAAGTTTCTCACATTTAAGAGTATATTTCTTCTTGCTATTTCATTCCTTTTAAAGAGTCGGACACCTTCAGGCCCTCTCGGTTTCTCCCACCTGCCTTGAATTTGCACCTGGGATGATCAAAGCTTTTCTCTTCCCTAAGCAGGGATACGTCCCTAAGGTACCGACCAATATTCCGAGGCCTATTGTGCTACAGGCTTTCTGTCCTCTTCCATTTACATCTTTGGACCAGGAAAAGTTGAACTTTTTGTGTCCAGTGCAAGCATTGGATACTTATGTTCATCGGACTTCTTCCTGGAGGAAGTCCGACCAATTATTTGTCTGTTTCGGATCACCTAGGTTAGGTCTTCCTGCTTCTAAGCAGACTATGAGCAAATGGATAGTTGAGGCTATCTCTCTTGCCTATGAGTCATCTGACCTTCCGTGTCCTTTGGAGGTTAGAGCTCATTCTACTAGGAGTATGGCGACCTCTAAAGCCTTGTTATCTGGGGCCTCTTTTCAAGACGTCTGTGATGCAGCAGGCTGATCCTCACCGCTCACATTCGTCAGATTTTATAGCCTAGATCTGGACGCTACTCCAGGGTCTCAGGTTCTTAATGCTTGATGTATTAGTTCTGTTCAGGCTGACACTCAGGTTCTTGAAATTATGGCGATTTGGGTATTCTCGTTCCCAAAGCGTCATCGACGCATCGCGAGTTCCTCGATGGGGAACGTCTCGGTTACGACTGTAACCTTAGTTCCCCGAGAAGGGAACGAGACGATGCGTCGATGACGCTTTGGGAACGCCTCCTGCATGATTGCGTCTGAAGCATCCATGTCAACTAGTCCAATGGCAGGCGTGAGCGTCACAGGCAGGTGACGTCATGACCAGGAAAGAATAAAAGCACATCCAGTGCAACCGGCACTAGCTTCGAAACTAGCTTTTATCCCTTCCTGGTCATGACATCACCGACACATCGTCTCGTTCCCTTCTTGGGGAACTAAGGTTACACTCGTAACCGAGACGTTTTATATGATCAGCACATGCTTCACTCTGCATGTGTTTATAGCTCTATGAACTGAACATGACATGATCAAGGGCTCTTCTTCATCAACCAACAAACATGACTTTCAGCATCATCTTCCTCTTGACTCTGGCAGCGTTTAGTTCAGGTTTGAATAATGATTTATGATTGTATTTCCCACCATCAGTGGAGTCCAGACTGAAGATACAGGAGATTATTACTACTATATTACAGTTATTATTACTGACTGAGTTTACACTACATCAACAGTAAATATGTGTTCACACAGTGATAAAAAGTTGTACAAAAATCTGTTTATGAAGAGAATGAGTCAGTGTTTCAATATGATCATCATGTTTTAGTTGTAATATATGATCCCTGTCAATCCAACTGAACAGACTGCATTCAGTCACTTCTGCTGTCTGGACGTGATGCTTTCCATTTGAGACACAGGACCTTTTATAAATTAAATATGTATTAATTATGATTTTCATAACATTTTCATATATATTTACACCATTGTCTATAAATGTAATGATTATGTAACAATTAGTGTCAGAACAACTGATTCTTGATCTTGATCTTTTTTAGGATATTTTTATATAATAAAGTTTTTAATCCCCTATGAATATAATGATCAGTTTGTCTGCGCTGCTTCACTAAAGCAGAAGTGAAAGTGTTCCAGTCCAGATCATGTAACCAATCAGAGAGTGAGACTGAAGCCCCATTTGCATTGTCAGGGTGGAGTGATTGTGATCCTCTCAGAATAGAGCAGCTCTGTCTCCAGAGACCATGTTCAAACCCCAAGAGCTTTATTTGACATTTACTGCTACATCAACCTTCTGAAAAGCACCTGCATCTTCATCTGTTAGTTGAATGATGTTGTCAGACACAAAGTGAACTTGTTGAGAAGCTTTATTGAATGTTGCAGCAAACACAGCAGATTGAAAGATATCACACACACACACACACACACACACACACACACACACACACACACACACACACACACACACACACACACACACACACTCAGTTTCAGTATTGAGTTGTAAATCACTACAGCTGCAGCACTAGACTCATGTGAATCCTGCCTGACACAGGACACTCAGATACGGCTCATCTTCAGGAGAGAAACATCAGCACTCAGAGCTCTTGTGGAACGAGACCTCATGAGGAGCTCCATCATGTGTTACTCTGCAGACGTACAGCTCTCCCGCTTCCCAGCGTGCTTTGCTGAGGGTCAGGACGCTACTGCGGCTGTAGCGGCCGTCCTGCTGGCTCTCTGCGCTGGTCAGAACCCCCTCGGTGACCTCTGACCCGTCCAGTGTCCAGCTCACCAGCGCCCCCTGTGGAGAGTAAGAGCTGAGCAGGCAGAGCAGTGAGGCTGAGTCTCCAGAGATCTGCAGAGAAGAGGGCGGCAGCAGAGACACTGAGGGCTTCACTGTGGGACCAGCTGCAGGAGACAAACACAACACATTCACACACACACAACACACTTTGTTTAAAGCTTTCATACATATTGCATTATAAAAGTATTTTAATGCATTAATTATGCACTGATATATACAATAAAATGCATGTATGATCTAATCAATAAGTGTAACAGCAGTTATAACACATATTATCTATTATCAGGCCGATCTGACTGCTTTAATTCCAGCAATTATTCACTCTGAACATTAATATCTTACATTTTGAGATATTCACCTGAACTGAAAATGTAACTCAATTTCAAACAGAGTTAAAACAATTAAATCATACAGAATGAACAAAACACTGAATTATAAGCACAACATGAGCAAAAGAGATTCAGTATCATTGACTGAACTACAGAAAGTAGCAACATTTACATTCTGATGTCAAATCTCTTTTTCCATGTATGATTTCTACAATAAAAGATGAACTAAATATGAACTCAGTGTAGAAATAAATGAAGGAAAAACAAACCTGTAATAAACTGAATAAACTCATAGTGAGACACAGTGTGGAAATATGTTTAGAGTTTTATTTCATTTTTATATATATATATATATTTTTTTTTTTGTTGAAAGGAATAATGCTATTCTTATAATAATATCATAGTTTTAGATTCAATAATTATACAAAAATATCAGTTACACTTTATTAAAAGCCTTTATACATATTGCATTATAAAAGTATTTTTAATGCATTAATTATATATTGTTTTACACATTATAATGCATGTATAATGTCATCAATAATTGTAACCAAAGTTTTAAAACATTGTAATATTATCTATTCATTGTTACACCTCCAAAAAAAAAAAAAAAAAAAAATACACTAAAACTCATGACAAACAACCAATTCTAGATGTAACAAGGAATGTGCAAATATTATAAAACATTTTAACTTTGGTTACAGTTATTTATGAAAACATATATGACATTATAACATACGCTATTGATAGCTTTATAATGCATTATACATAAAGACTTTAAGTAATGTATCACCACAATATCTAATAATCATTATTATTAATAAATGTTGTTCTTTTTTCAACTATAAAAAACACTTTCTGAAATATAAATTGTATTTTTATTTAATATGTAATTAAATAGACTTACATTTGATCACCAGTTTAGTTCCTCCACCGAAAGTCCACCACAGTGATACAATCTAATGAAACGCTCGTACAAAAACCTCTATTCCACTCGAGTGAACACACACTCCAGCAGAGAGAGAGAAACAACACTTCAACACACTGATATTAGAAGATCCTCAGCTCTTCTCAACACTCACTCATTCAGATTTGACTAAATGCTTTCTGATATAACACTGTTTAAAGAAATATATTTGATGAGCTGTGACCTCTGAGGTGACCTTTGACCTCTTTGATCATGGATGATGTTGTGGAGTTTCTCATAATGATGCTTCTGTTCTTCATATGCAGATCAATCATCATGATTCACAGAAAAACCTGCAGCTTCAAATAAATTAATCAATAATTCTGAACATTTCAGATGCACATTGTTTAATATATAATGACCTGATTATGAGTCCTGATGAACTTCATGCATGTGGAACATGTGGGAATAAATAGACATCATGATAATATTTCCCAGAGAGCAACATGTCAACATTGATTCAACTTTATTACTCTAAATATAGTAAAACTGATTTATTTAGTTCTTGATTTCTCATTGTTAACATGCTTGTAAAGGTGTAGCACAGAACTGAACTCAGAGAAACTGCTGCGTATGACATATGTTTAAAATGATCTACATTCATAATTCTCCAGACAAAACCTAGTGTCTTATCAGCCTGACAAACATAAACACAAATATTTCACATTTAACATTATTCTGAAAGTAAAATCTTCTATGTAGAGTTTATGAGTTTGTTATCAGCACAAGCTGTTGTAAATCCTGCCCACTTCTTTGCATTGTCAGCACATGCTTCAGTGCTCTGAGAGTGTTTATAGTGCTGTGAGTTTAACACTTCATGACTGAGAGCAGAACACAATCTTCATCATCACACAAGACTAAACTACAGCAATGAACACAATCAACATCTTCATCTGGACCATTGCACTGTTTATTCAAGGTTGTTACTTTTTAATATAAATATAATATGTTGTTTTGATCATTTTAATATACAAACATTGATTTCTTAAAAGGTGATTAACAAACTAATTGACTTTATTTTCTCTTCTTCAGATTCCAGAGCAGTGACTCTGACTCAACCTGAAGCTAAAACTGTCCAACAGAGTCAAACAGCAACAATAGAGTGTAATATAGATGTAGGAATATACAGCAATGAGTTATACTGGTATCAGCAGAAACCTGGAGAAGCTCCTAAACTCCTGATTTATAGGATAAACAACCTTTATACTGGAACTCCATCTAGATTCAGTGGCAGTGGAACAGCAAATACTGGACGAGATTTTACTCTGACCATCAGTGGAGTCCAGACTGAAGATACAGGAGATTATTACTGTAAGAGTTTCCACGTTATCAGTAGTAGCTATGTGTTCACACAGTGATAAAGAGTCGTACAAAAACCTCTGTCAGTCAGACGTCACAGTGACTGCACTGATACAGCTGAGAGAAACTGCAGCTGCTGATGGAGGATCACAAACTACACAATATCAATGTTTGTTTCTAAAAACTTTAAATATACACATTTATCGGTAGTAATATATTTGATATGAAATAAGAGTTAGAGCTGATATTGATTATGGCACTGGGATGTTTTATTGTCAGTGTTTCAGATCACAGTATGAGAGCGATGCGGAGTGAAGCAGAAACACCAGCTGTTTTTAATGTGTTTTCTCACTCCAGGATTGATCTCAGTGGTTTCTTTCATCAGTGGTTGTGGAAATAATATACATACTAACTAATGAGATTTGGTCTGAAAGGAAAGTTAGAAAGTGATTGCTTATAGAACTGTTATATAAAGTAATATCACATTCACAGTCGTGCTGCTCTTCATGTCTATGGTAGAATCACAGGCGTGCTGATATTCAGTATAACTGCACTCTTGATCATGTGACACTGCTTAAATGAGCACGCCTGAAAATAGTCCCCAGCTCGGTAACTTCCAACGTGACCGGGACTAAGTTTGTCTAACCTATTAGACCTATTTTCAGGCGCTGTGTCATATCATTACGCCTGCTGGACTCATGGTACGGCAGCAAAATTTCTTGATTATTACACAGGAATGAGAGTATAGTTCCTAGCCATATCAGCCTAGAAAATCGCAACTTTTCATTTTCCGTCCGTCTTAGTACACGATGTAACTACAGAAGAGTCAAGTTTTAAATAGGAAAAATATCGAAACTCTTTGGTCATTTTTTTGAGAGAGATGCTAATGGTCTTGTCCGATTCTCAACTCAAAACTCAACTGTTTAACTCTGGGGGAGTTGTAAAATGAGCCTATTTACAAAAAAAGTGGAGTATCCCTTTTATCACTTCATGACTGAGAGCAGAACACAATCTTCATCATCACACAAGACTAAACTACAGCAATGAACACAATCAACATCTTCATCTGGACCATTGCACTGTTTATTCAAGGTTTGTGTAATACAGTTTTTACAATGATTATTAGTTCTCTTAAAATGTGAAATATATATAATTTAAATTTTTGTCTGATTTGTCTAATTTTTGTCACTGATACAGCTGAGAGAAACTGCAGCTACTGATGGAGGATCACAAACTGCACAATTTCAAACCTTTCACAGACTTTATTAATTTATGATGATGTAAGTAAAACATGTTTGGGTAACACTTTATATTACGACCCGCAAACAACTGCGTAAGTAAACCGAAATTACGGTGTACGTTTCTGTATAAGGGAACAATATGTTAAGTTTTGGGTAATAAAGGGGTAACAAGCAGATATACAACCTGCAAAGAACTTCGTAAGTAAACCGAAATTACGGTGTACGTTTCTGTAATTATAGTGTACTTCCGTGTAGGTATAAGGGAACAATATGTTAAGTTTTGGGTAATAAAGGAGTACAACCAGATTATTTATAATGTAATTATTTTAAAACTAACAGGTACCTATTCTGTTAATATATTCCAGGCAAAAATTGTACGTCTGTTGTATATAAAAGGTTTTATCTCATTTCTGTAAAAATATGTTCTTGTGCAATGTAGTTACAGGGTAATTTTGACATCTGTGAGTTGTAAATTAAATATATATATATGGCTGTATGTAAGCACAGTATGATAAAAATTTAATCTGAAACAATTTTATAAACAGCTGATTTCGAAAAACATTGGCAATGCTATTTATTGGCTTTTCTTACTAAACTACTTAACGTTTAGCCCCAAAAAATTTTTTTCTGCTATGACTTTAATTTAGAACGTACCATGTAGTACTTAGTACTTACCTTATCACATTGTATTGCAATGACACTTAAATGTCAGGGCAAATATACTGTGTAATTAAAAGGTTTTTTTTAGTTTTTTTATAAGAGTAGCCTACCTTTCTCTGTAATCACTGTGCAAATAGTGTTGTTTCGTATTGTTACATAGTAAGTAGTGTTTGTTACCCGTTTCAAATGTGTAGTTACGGGGTAAGTGTAACTCCTGCGGGCTGTAAATTAAAGTGGCGCTTGTTACCCCCTTGTTCTGTGTATTTACAGGGTAAGTGTAACTCCTGCGGGCTGTAAATTAAAGTGGAGCTTGTTACCCCCTTGTTCTGTGTAGTTACAGGGTAAGTGTAACTCCTGCGGGCTGTAAATTAAAGTGGCGCATGTTACCCCCTTGTTCTGTGTAGTTACAGGGTAAGTGTAACTCCTGCGGGCTGTAAATTAAAGTGGCGCTTGTTACCCCCTTGTTCTGTGTAGTTACAGGGTAAGTGCAACTCCTGCGGGCTGTAAATTAAAGTGGAGCTTGTTACCCCCTTGTTCTGTGTAGTTACAGGGTAAGTGTAACTCCTGCGGGCTGTAAATTAAAGTGGCGCTTGTTACCCCCTTGTTCTGTGTAGTTACAGGGTAAGTGTAACTCCTGCGGGCTGTAAATTAAAGTGGCGCTTGTTACCCCCTTGTTCTGTGTAGTTACAGGGTAAGTGTAACTCCTGCGGGCTGTAAATTAAAGTGGCGCTTGTTACCCCCTTGTTCTGTGTATTTACAGGGTAAGTGTAACTTCTGCGGGCTGTAAATTAAAGTGGAGCTTGTAACCCCCTTGTTCTGTGTATTTACAGGGTAAGTGTAACTCCTACGGGCTGTAAATTAAAGTGGAGCTTGTAACCCCCTTGTTCTGTGTAGTTACAGGGTAAGTGTAACTCCTGCGGGCTGTAAATTAAAGTGGAGCTTGTTACCCCCTTGTTCTGTGTAGTTACAGGGTAAGTGTAACTCCTGCGGGCTGTAAATTAAAGTGGAGCTTGTTACCCCCTTGTTCTGTGTAGTTACAGGGTAAGTGTAACTCCTGCGGGCTGTAAATTAAAGTGGCGCTTGTTACCCCCTTGTTCTGTGTAGTTACAGGGTAAGTGTAACTTCTGCGGGCTGTAAATTAAAGTGGAGCTTGTTACCCCCTTGTTCTGTGTATTTACAGGGTAAGTGTAACTCCTACGGGCTGTAAATTAAAGTGGAGCTTGTAACCCCCTTGTTCTGTGTAGTTACAGGGTAAGTGTAACTCCTGCGGGCTGTAAATTAAAGTGGAGCTTGTAACCCCCTTGTTCTGTGTAGTTACAGGGTAAGTGTAACTCCTGCGGGCTGTAAATTAAAGTGGAGCTTGTTACCCCCTTGTTCTGTGTAGTTACAGGGTAAGTGTAACTCCTACGGGCTGTAAATTAAAGTGGAGCTTGTAACCCCCTTGTTCTGTGTAGTTACAGGGTAAGTGTAACTCCTGCGGGCTGTAAATTAAAGTGGAGCTTGTTACCCCCTTGTTCTGTGTAGTTACAGGGTAAGTGCAGTAAATATACAATAAAGGATCCAATTTAATTTCTGACTTTTATTTTACAAAAACATTTCAAAACACTTTTTCATCTTAATAAAACATTGTCTTTTCTACAGTATACTCAAACAACAAAGTAACACATTATATATACCCCCCCCCCTCCCCCCTTTATTTGCTTCTCTTGCTTTTCTTCTTCTTTCTTTTCTTGCTCTTCTTTTTCTTAACTTCCACTGGGGACTCTGAAGTTGAGGAGTTGATGGAGTCCCATTGGTCTTGCTGCACTGCAAAAATATGAATATACAGTATATACATGCTCTTAGCAAGCTACACCTTCAATTTTAAGTTGTCGAACAATCCTCCACTCTAAAACATTTTGTGCCACCTGATATTACCGTAGTAACTGTAATTTTGAAGAAAACACATTTTGGTGAAGTTTGAGGCAGATCATGGGGGGGTTGTGATATTTTATAGTGATAATGACTGTAGTGCAGCAGAATATTTTTAAAAAAAAAGGCATAGTTATTCTGACAGCAACAAAAAAACAAAAAAGCATGAAACACAAACATGAGGGCTGTGGCACTATAGTAACAGCATATCTTTGTGTCATTGCAGATGGGACAGCAGACTTCATCTTTTCAGTTTCCTTTTTCAAAAAATCACACTCATCTTTGAGTAAGGTGATCTCTGCTTTAAGAGTGATAATCTTATCTTTGAAAGAAAGAAAGAAAGGTTAGACGTTTAAATTTTACTCCTGCCCTACTCCAGGGCTTATACTTGTGACCACTTTCCTATTTTTTAAAACATCAAATTGAAGAACTAAACATAACTGGTACTGTACATTATAAATGCACTTGTTAAAGGATTAGTTCACCCCAAAATGAAAATTTACAACGGACTTTATTGGTCACCATCGTTAAGTCCAAATCAATGCAGTTTCAAAAGTATTTTAAGTGTTTAAACGGGCTGTACGCGATCACAGCTGAAGAAGAGGTTGTTATCTAGCGAAACGATAGGTCATTTAAAAAAAAGAAATATATAATTTATAGACTTTTTACCTTCAATAGTTCGGATTGAGCTGATCAACAAACGGACAGGGAACTACGTCATCACGTTGAAAGGTCACGCCTGCGCCGGCAATACTATTTGAACTACTATTCATATTCATCAGAATGTTATTCATATACTATTCATATTCATATTCACTGAATACTATTTCTATATATATAATCACAAACAATACTATTTGAACTATCCTCCTATGTACAGTCGCATTGTAAACAGTGGGGCGGTACTTCGGCCGGCGCAGGCGTGACCTTTCAACGTGATGACGTAGTTCCCTGTCCGTTTGTTGATCAGCTCAATCCAAACTATTGAACTATTGCCACAGCCCTCAGGTTTGTGTTTTATGTTTTTTTTTTTTTTGTTGCTGTCAGAACATCTATGCCTTTTTAAAAAACATTTTCTGCTGCACTACAGTCATTATCACTATAAAATATCACAACTCCCCCATGATCTGCCTCAAACTTCACCAAAATGTGTTTTCTTCAAAATTACAGTTACTACAGTAATATCAGGTGGCACAAAATGTTTAGAGTGGAGGATTGTTCGACAACTTAAAATTGAAGGTGTAGCTTGCTAAGAGCATGTATACTGTATATTCATATTTTTGCAGTGCAGCAAGACCAATGGGACTCCATCAACTCCTCAACTTCAGAGTCCCCAGTGGAAGTTCAGAAAAAGAAGAGCAAGAAAAGAAAGAAGAAGAAAAGCAAGGGACGCAAATAAGGGAGGGAGGGGGGGGGGGGGTATAATGTGTTACTTTGTTTTTTTAGTATACTGTAGAAAAGATAATGTTTTATTAAGATGAAAAAGTGTTTTGACATTTTTTTGTAAAATAAAAGTCAGAAATTAAATTGGATCCTTTATTGTATATTTACTGCACTTACCCTGTAACTACACAGAACAAGGGGGTAACAAGCTCCACTTTAATTTACAGCCTGCAGGAGTTACACTTACCCTGTAAATACACAGAACAAGGGGGTAACAAGCGCCACTTTAATTTACAGCCCGCAGGAGTTACACTTACCCTGTAAATACACAGTTGAAATGGGTAACAAACACTACTTACTATGTAACAATACGAAACAACACTATTTGCACAGTAATTACAGAGAAAGGTACTCTTATTAAAAAAACAAAACAAAAAAACTTTTAATTACACAGTATATTTGCCCTGACATTTAAGTGTCATTGCAATACAATGTGATAAGGTAAGTAGTAGTACTAAGTACTACATGGTACGTTTTAAATTAAAAACATAGCAAAAACTATTTTTTTTTTTGGCTTAACGTTAAGTAGTTTAGTAAGAAAAGCCAATAAATAGCATTGCCAAAAAGTTTAATTTACAACCCACAGATGTCAAAATTACCCTGTAACTACATTGCACAAGAACATATTTTGCCAGAAATGTGATAAAAACTTTTATATACAACAGACGTACAATTTTTGCCTGGAATATATTAACAGAATAGGTACCTGTTAGTTTTAAAATAATTACATTATAAATAATTTGCTTGTATATCTGGTTGTACCCCTTTATTACCCAAAACTTAACATATTGTTCCCTTATACACTGTAAAGAGGTTGCTGTAAATTTTACAGTAACTTACTGGCAGCTGGATGCCAGTAAGTTACTGTAAAATGTTTTACAGTATTATTACTGTATTTTCACTTACAGTATACTGTACCATTTACTGTAATTGCATTTACAGTATTATTACTGTATTTTCACTTACAGTACTGTATCATTTACTGTACTTGCATTCACAGTATTACCGTATTTTCATTTACAGTATTAGTATTGTTTTTTTGTTTTTTTCATCATTTAAATTTTATTTTTTTAATTTATGTTTACCCCACCCCCCAAAAAATCACAATAACTCACAAACATTTGTCCTTATAATATTCTTTTTAATCGTTGAACATTTTGTTTTAGAAGTACAAATTACAAATCTTGACCTTTAGGAGCCACTAGCTGAAGAAAAAAAAAGGCAACATCTCCAAAGTCCATAGAATTAATCTCCTGGTGACCATTTGTATCTGTAGCATGGCAAAAACGTACACACACTGAAAAGCAAAACAGGCCTTAAAACAATAAAATACAGTCAAAGTCAGTGTTGTGTTGTTACATTTCAGTAATTTTGCCAGTCAAAGTTGACAAGCTCTCTGATGAGAAACACTGAGGGTTTCAGGCTGATGCTTTTCTTTGGACCTTTCCAGATTTCCATCTGATCTGTGCCTTTGGTGTTTGGTGCCATCAGGGTTGACTCTCAGAATGAACCTGCAAACACAAGCAGGGAAAAATATATAATTTTTTCAGACCGGTGTTGGCAGAATTTTCCCTAACCCTCAAACTTGATGCTGCATGTACTTTGGCGTTAATAAAAGCACTACATCTGATTCTGAATCCACCTACAGTAGTGGTGGGGGAAAAATCGATTCTGTTCAGTGTCACGATATTTTGCGCACGCAATTATATTGATACAGTAGCGCAAAGTATTCCAATAAAGGTTATAAGGCTGTGACGGTGGCAGTTTTTTTTTACCACTGCGGTGGTAATGGACCAACTACCTGCAGTGGTTGGGGGGTTATTATGAAAATTGAAATAAAATAAATGTAGTTTATTCGAGCAAAAAAGTCTTTATTTGAGCAATTCCGTCAAAGAAGCAACACAAAGCCTGTAAAGCATTCAAATACATATCAGTAAATATTAGAAACTTACATAATAGAAAAGTTAAATCTATATAAAAAAAAAAAAACTTTCGTTTAATACTTCCACACAAAGACACGTGATTCCACATGAAGCCATACCGCTCTGTGCTATGAGAGGGATGACACGAGGAGGAAAGAGACCATCAATCTATTTTCTGATATCTTCATGTTTTCTACTTGTTGTAAAAGGTATGAAAAGTGAATTTAATCTTCCACAAGGGCAAGACATTTAAGCTATGTTTGAAATTGCGCTGCCAAAGAGAGCGAAACTAAAAATCAAATAAACTTGACACGCCGTACATGTCTAATAACAAGCAAAAACTGTGTTGAAATGAATCTGACGTGCAAGTAAAAATGTAGGCTATCTGTCCTACAACGTTTTTCTACTTTACCACAGTAAAGAATGTGAATGTAATAGGCCTAAATAAAAGCGAACCAAGGAAGAAACGTTTATAATCCCCTTCGAAAATCGAGACGTAAGTGAAGATTTTGGAAAAAAAACAAGGTATTACATGCAGGGATGAGTCACAATTTTTGGATATTCGATTAGTTTATTTAATTATAGAATTATAGTATATCGAATAGGTTGTGTAATTATTCTCTAAAATAAAATCTCCATGTTTTTGGTGCTAATGCGGTGGTGACGCGTTCATATAATTACGTTCTGTAATAAGGTCCTGTGTCCTGAATGTTCAAGGACAAAGTTTTTGCACTAGCCTCCAGTAAATGTGTAGAAGATGTTCACAGATTTAATGTGACATTTGAAGTGAGTTAAGCAGTCTTATTTTTTGTAATGTCTTTGAATAATATGGGGGACATGAATCGCAATATATCGCAGAATCGAATCGCAATACTTGCTGTATCGCAATGTTAGGAAGTGCAATAATATTGAATTGTGGCCCAAATATCGCAATACTATCGAATCATCAAATTTTTGCCAATTTCCACCCCTAACCTACAGGGATGGTATTACCCCGTAATACATTACATTAAAATCATTAAAGCTTCATTCTTTTTCAATACATTCCTGTAGCTTAGATTTCCAGGGAATGGATAATTTAAATTAAACTTAATACAATGTAAGTTGCTTTGGATAAAAGTGACTTCCAAATGCATGCATGTAAATGTAATGTAATGTAAAATATATATATATATATATATATATATATATATATATATATATATATATATATATATATATATATTGGTTTACCTGATTCTGCATTCGACAAAATAGACAGCTAATGCTGAAGAGTCGTCTGTTAGCAGTTGTAACTGGATGATGATTCTGCCCTTCATTGTCAGCATCCATGTTTTTGCTTTGAGAACAGACTCTCCTGAAACAGACAAAGTCACAGCAGCCTTTCAGTATTATAGTTTACAGAAAAAAACTAAAATACAATAACAGAACTTATTACTAACAACAATAACATGTGGGGTGAAGATGAGGTAAGATATAATGTTGTATGGTGTTTATAGTTTTTAATCAATTAAACAACATTAAAAATATTAGTTAGCAAAACTTTGCTATATTGATAATGGTATATTGCTAACCCTTTCCTCCTCCTTCTCCTCTTCCTCCTCCAACGTCAACCCGTTCTGTGTATTAGTGGAGAGCGTCAGCAGTGATGTGCAGTCCGGAGGGAATGGCCGCTGCAAATTCAAAATAAAGAACAGAAAAGAACATGTTTGCCTGCTTAACTAATGCATACTTCAGCTAATTTAGTTGATGTCATCTTACTCACCTGTAGATGTTATCACCATTACGAAGGCAATCACAAAAAAGACTCCAAAATACACCTCCGACATTTCAGACGACATAATTCAGACCACAAACTTGAAAATAAAACAAAAGATGAAATTAACAATGGTGTTGGATAAAGGGTTAGTTTACTCAAAATTGTAAATTCTGTCACCATTTACTCACTCTCAACTTGTTCATAACTTCCATTAAATTATTTAATGTGCTGTATACAAAAGAAGATATTTTAAAGAACATGAGCAACCAAACAGTTACTGGTCCCCATTGACATCCAAAGTATTTTTTCTAGAAGTCCATGCGGACCAGCCACTATTTACCAACATTATTCAAAATATCTTATTTTATGTTCAGAAGAAAGAACTTCATGCAGGTTTAGAACACATTGTGGGCGAGTAAATGATGACATATATAATTTTCTGTTTAAGGTGTACTACGTTATCCCTTTAACTTAGTTTTACTCAGTATTTACGTTGTACATCTGCCAAAAAGTTGTGAAAGAGGAGACAGAACATACCAAAGTTATTATGCTTCTCTGTTTAATAAGTTTACTTCGGCTAATTTAGGTGAAGTTGACCATAACGTTACATACCAGTTGATGTTATCACAATGAAAAGGCTCCAACACACTCCATCGTTGCAGATGGCATTATCCAGATCACAAACCTGAAAATAAATCATATAGGCCTACGTGAAAATATTGTTTAAAACCCGCACTTTAACAAGGGTTTCGTCTATCTCACTTTACCTCAGTATTTCACGTTGAGTTCACTGTTAGCTCGGTTAACGTTACCGACGACTCCGCCCGCCTGATGAGCTAACTTGCGTTAAAGAGGCAGAGGAACACACAACCATTATTTTTTATAGTTTTAACTAAAGAATATTTCGGCTAATATAGGTGAACTTAACTTACTCACCAGTTAATATTATCACCGTGACAGCGACCCGGCCGACAGTCAGGAAAAAAGACAGTAATAAAGGCACCAAAAAAACATTCTGACGACAGTCAGGAAAAAAAGGCACTAAAACCATTCAGACGAAAACAAAACGATACATCATGTTAGTTTGCTGTTAACATAAGTAAAAACATTTGAAAATGTTTGTTTTACATAAAATAGAAATTATATACTAACCTTTTTGGTGAGTTACATGATCTTTTGTCTGTGCATTAACTGCCACTTCACCCCTCAAAAAAACACTTGAAAAGAAATCCCTCTTGCCATTGGTCAGTTTTTCGCGGGCAAGTTCACTACTGTAAATTGATTTACAGTAGTGAAGAATTACAGTAGTGACCCTATATTTTCCCATAATCCTTTGCTGTTTACAGTAACATACTGTATACATATTTTACAGTATCTTACTGTACATATTACAGTAAAATACTGTTCAAATTACAGAAATCCGTTACAGTGTACCTACACGGAGGTACACTATAATTACAGAAACGTACACCGTAATTTCGGTTTACTTACGAAGTTCTTTGCAGGTTGTATATCTGCTTGTTACCCCTTTATTACCCAAAACTTAACATATTGTTCCCTTATACCTACACGGAAGTACACAATAATTACAGAAACGTACACCGTAGTTTCGGTTTACTTACGCAGTTGTTTGCGGGTCGTAATATAAAGTGTTACCCACTGAGCTTACCCAGTCCATCAAATCAAAGGTCCTCCAGTACCCGAATGCCAGTGGGATCAGGCCACAGAAGATCTGCTGGACAAGGCGTCCGTTGTGGATACAAGATTCAAAACCAAATATGTCAGTGAGGAGCGCGTCCCAATTCTCACGACCAGGGTACAATCAGAGATGAAGGAAATCGCAAGAAAGGCAAATGTTTTTGAAAAAATATGTTTTTGAAAGTAGATTATGAGCAGTGTGGATACAAAAATTCCATATAATTTCAAATTTACTGGGCCAAATGTACTATTTGTTTTTATTCTGTGGTCTTTCAGAACAGCGCCACTGAGCCCGGGATCAGACAGTCCCATCCCAACCCCCACCTCCACCTCCACCCCAACCTCGACCCCAACCTCCACCTCCACCTCCACCTCCTTCTTCTAAAGGTTACACGGTACACGGTTACATGGTAAAACATGTCCTGTTCTGTAGACATGCTCTTTATTATGCTAAAATGATCAATAAATCAATAAAATGTTCCCAAATTAGCCAAGAAATGATGTGGAATATTTTTATCATGTGCCATCAAAATGTTTTGCAGAGGGTTAATATATATTAATGACTTCAAATCAATAGTTTCCTCGTCAGTTGTTAAATAAGTGCAATGTAAATATTAATAATGACTGGATCAATAATATGTATGATTCTGTCAATAGACTCTTCAGAAATGTTATTTCGTGTATAATATACAATGATAATGTTGTAATGTGTGTAATAGCTTAGCATTTCTCAACATGAGGAAGTTGTTTGATAATGTGTTTGTGACTGATCTACAGTCTTCAGGATAATGATTTAAATAGAGAGAGTCACTTTGCATTGTCAGCACATGCTTCAGTGCTCTGAGAGTGTTTATAGTGCTGTGAGTTTAACACTTCATGACTGAGAGCAGAACACAATCTTCATCATCACACAAGACTAAACTACAGCAATGAACACAATCAACATCTTCATCTGGACTCTCTGTCTGTGTATTGAAGGTAAATGTTTCAAGAACATGTTAAATTGAAATATTATAATATCATCAACAGTGAATGCTGCTTTTCTAACTCTCACTATTTCTATCAGGTTTCAGTGGACAGGTGACTGTGACTCAGACTCCTTCTGTAAAAACGGTTCAAACTGGTGAATCAGTCTCTATAAACTGCAAAACAAACACAGAAGTGAGCAATGGCTGTCCAGGTTCATATACTTGTATGGCCTGGTACTCACAGAAACCCGGAGAAGCTCCTAAACTCCTCATATATTATGCATCAACCCTTAATACTGGAACTCCATCTAGATTCAGTGGCAGTGGAACCAGAACTGATTTTACTCTGACCATCAGTGGAGTCCAGACTGAAGATACAGGAGATTATTACTGTCAGAGTTATCACAGTGGTAGAGTGTTCACACAGTGATAAAGAGTCGTACAAAAACCTCTGTCAGTCAGACGTCACAGTGACTGCACTGATACAGCTGAGAGAAACTGCAGCTGCTGATGGAGGATCACAAACTACACAATATCAAACCTTTCACAGACTTTATTCATTTATTATGATGTAAGTAAACATGTAATATAATAATATAATCTTATATCTCTTACTAAACTGGACTTTAATGTGGAGAAAATGTGAGTGTTGCTTGTCCCTGTAAAACCAGGGTTTCCGCGGGGTTGTAAAAGGTAGTAAAAGGTAGTAAATTAAATTATGCCAAATTAAGGCCAGTAAAAAGTAGTAAAAAGTAGTAAATGTAAATTCATTTAGGGTAACTTACGTGTGCAGGCCTATTTCCTTACTAAACTTCCATGAATTTATTTTTATTTTGAGTCGGACCCAAAGACAGGGAAAAGAAAGGTCGGACCTGAGTGAACGGAATGACGTCACGCGATGTGTACGTTGGGCGGTTCAAGCTGGTACCTTAGCTTGACGGTAAATTTTTCATCACCACCTCAATATATGAGTTTCCATTTTTCGATATATTTTTGAAATGCGATATGGAATTAGACCATATCGCATATATCGATATAGTTCAAACTTGCGCTGTGATCCTTGCTCCCCGCGTCCCCGCCCCTCCTTTTCCACTCTGCGTGCGTGTTTAGAGCGTTATGTTATGAGAGGCGAATCATGACTACTTCAGAAAACCCAGCACAATAGGAACTACCAGGCAGTGACATAAGTGTACGCTGAAATAAAGTCTTTCACCTCAGAAAAACTGACTTTCTTGTCCTGTCAGCCGTTATCCTCGTAGCGCACACTCTTCAATTGAACGCGCAAATGCGGCGGCGCGCGCTGTGTATCGCCTCACTGTATATAAAGTGCAAAAGAAACTACGAGCATGCAACGCCGTTACGTTGTAAATTACACGAATTAAAAGTAATGCAGGTATGATTTTCATTCTATTCACCAGGAGCAGTTTCCATGGTTCATTAACAGTTATTGTTAATATTGTGTATTCACCATGGCAACTGTCGTTTCCATATTAACCCCAAAATACCAATTTATTTTTCTTTGTGTTATTTTTTATATTTTTAAATGACTCTAGTGGCTCATACCAACATTATATTAACAAAAACTAGTTTGGGACTGCTATTTAATAGATTTAGCATAGGCCTAATGTTTGTTTATTTATTAATACTCGTTTACTATTAGTCATATTCTTGCAATTTATGTTAAGTAAAGGGGGACAGTACTTGTGTGTGTTAATATATATATATATATATATATATATATATATATATATATGTATATGTATGTGTGTGTGTGTGTGTGTGTATATATATATATATATATATATATATATGTATGTGTGTGTGTGTGTGTATATATGTATGTATGTGTGTATATATATAGGCAAATTATAACATGTTTACACAAAATTTGTTTATATATATTCAATGTAAACTTTGATAATCATAATTAATAAATTCCAATTCCAAGGGAATAATCAGCAATTATGATTTTTGTCATAATCGTGCAGCCCTAAGGTGAAGAAACCTGTTTATTATTTTATTCATTTGATTTTGCAACTGTTCACTGAAATAGCCGGTTTCAATAAAACTACTTGTGACATGTCATATTTGGCTTTGACTTTGACTGAACATTTGCCCTCAGTTTGCGGAAAAAATATCGGGATATATATCGTATATCGATATTCATCCTAAATATATCGGGATATGACTTTTGGTCCATATCGCCCAGCCCTAATTTGAGGTCAGCTGTCGTAAACCAGTGCCACCAGCACCACCACGGCAGCGATAGCCAGACAGCAGACCTTACCGTCACAAACATCAGCCCTCAGGGCTGAGGTTCTCTGGTGCCTGAACATCGCAGCCAACCATCATTCATATAATTCGAATGAGGGCATTGGGGAATTGTTCGAAAACATGTTCACTGACTCCGATAAAGCCAAAAGTTTTGCGTGTGGCAAGGATAAAACTAATATGTATGATAGGTGTGACAGTGTCACACTTATACCTTATAGTAAGTAGTAAGTGGTGCTTTGCATACCCCTCCCACACCCCCAAAAAAAGGGCTGCTGCTTGATGTCGTGTTGGTAGTAAAAAATATTGTGGAGGTAGTAAAAAAGGTAGTAAAAGGTAGTCAATTCATCTCTATGATTCCTGCATAAACCCTGAAAACTTGCCACTACAATATAATCTATACATCTTAATGGAGTTTATTGAAAATAACTGAGTTTAGTTGGATTAACAGTGTTGTTCATCATTATGCACACTGTATATAATGAATCACTATATAAAGTCAGATGTCAGTGAGTATAAAACACTGAGAGTCCACAGTCTGAGCACAAGCGCTACTCTTCAGCACAAACACAACATTCAATAACAGAAACAACTCGAAATGTCCAACAGAACTGAACATTAGACATTAACATAAACTGCCAACATCTTTCCCCGTGTGCTCTACGATCTACTTCAGGCTTATGATGCTAAACGCAGCCCTGGGCCGTGGACCTGGAGTTCCCAGCATGCTTTGCATGCTTTTTTCTGTTTTCACACAATTTCTCTGCGTCGGTCTTAAAAAAAAAAAAAAATCCTACACTTACTTTTTTTATAAATGCGTTACACCAGCATAGAGACCCCAGCGCCGACAATTAAGCACAACTATAATAATGGGCCGTCAATGTACGAGTTTTGTGGGCCGTTTAGACAAAAAAATGAAACAAAAGTGTGAGATGTATCGGCCCAAAAGCACATCAGCCCAGCGGAGAAATGCCATGTCTGCCAGATGTTCAGTCCGCTCCTGGTTGGACATTTAGAGGAGTTTCTGCTATTGAACTCTGTGGTTACCATTGTGCTGAAGAGTAGCGCTGTCAACTGTGATTTTCACTTTGCTGCAACTTCATGTGTTTAATAACCCCAAATCACAATTTCTCACTGAAGCAAATCCTCCGATCAGCAAAGAGCAGGAGCTAGTGATGGAGAAATGAAGCTTTGTGAAGCACTTAGGCTTTTCCCTCAACTGTATCGTAGAATGCTTCATTACTCCAAGCTTTTCAACACACTGCACCATAGGCATAATTTAAGGGTGGGACATGTCCCCACCACGTTTTATAAATAATAAACTTTATTGTCTATAGTGCCTTTAACTGTACTTCTCAAAGCGTTTTACAGAAACAAATAAAACAACAAAAATACACCATATAAAATAATCCACAATATAAAATTAAAATTAAAGCAACAAAATACACCATATAAAATAATGCACAATGAAAAATGTATGCAAAAATTCAATTAAAAGCTACCCTAAAAAAAGGTAAGATTAAAAAATGCTAAGAGATTTGTGACAAGTGCTGAATATACAGAGATTCAATAGGCCTACTATTCAATATTCAGTAAAATACTATAGCCTACTTGTAGTGCATACAGAATACAATATGTTCACATTACTCAGTTGCAATTACTAGACTTTTTATGTAATTGCAAAAATTGTTTACTGTATACAATATTATTATTTTCTGTAACGTTCTGGATGCTGTTTTCTCCATGTTTTGATGTAGTGTCTGATGGATGATCTGTAGTGCTTATTTTATTGACTCAAGTGTGATTTTGAGGACAGCAATTGTTTGACTTTTTGAGAAGAGTCAATGGTTTTGTGAGTTTAGTTTGAAAATTTGGATTTGTAGAGTTGGGGAACTCGGACTCGAGTCCAATTTTGAATGAACTCGGACTTATCACACACTCGGGTGAATTTGTACTCGGACTTGACACGGACTTGGACACTTTAGACTCAGAAAATGTTCCGAGTACAGTCGAGTCCCGGCACTGGAGGACACAATATTATTCAAAAACGAAACGAAACTCCTTGTGTTGTTTCAACGTTGAGCATTGTAGCCAATCGCAGACATGTAAATTAAGCACATGAACGCAGTGGCCAATCAGAGGCGTTTAGAGTCACCATGCGGAGTATTCGCTCAAAATGTATGTTCAGAATCAGCGCAAGCTTTATCCTTTGGCAAATCCCCTCATATACAACAAAGTCTAGACGCAATGTAAATAAGAGATTCACAGTGCAGATGCGGACAACTTCAGTGTTTATGACGAGAGTTTCAGTGAGAGTGCAGAACACGGTAAGTAAGTGATGGCTTAAAGGGAACGCTTTTGGCAATCTTAATCATAGTTTTGTTTTTCATACTTCTAGAGGACTAGTGGTTACATTCACATTGTAAATTATAAAGAGTGATAACTGAATTTAAATGTGGGAGTTAATCCGCTAAATTTGAGTCCTGTGAGTCATGAAATTGCGATGATCGACATAGTAACCATAGCAACATGAGAACGTGATAACCATAGCAACATATTGCCGTCTAATAATGTTATGATTTTTGTTACATTTACACTTTAGTCATAAGTTTATAATACCCTTGCAGTATTGTAATGCATGTTAAAATGTTATTTTTATTTATTTATTAATAAGAAGGATCATAAAAACATTGTTTCTATTTAGTACTGCCCTGAAAAAGCTTTTTCACATAACAGATGTTTAAAGACTGGCTGGGCCCTTTGCAGCAGAAAGTGGACGCTAACGCCGACACTGTCAGAGAACTGGAACGTTCAACATCTGATCACAGTGATCGCATAACTGAAATGCAATCCGTTATATCCACGCTTCAAAAACAGGTGGTACAACTGGATGCCAAATGTGAAGATCTGGGAGAAGATCCAGAAGGAACAATATTCGCCTAGTTGGATTACCCGAGGGAGTTGAGGGTTCGCATCCAGCTGACTTCGTCTCTCAGCTTTTGCAGAGCTTGCTGCATCTCCAGGAGAAACCTCTACTAGACAGGGCACATCGTACACTGCGCGAGAGGCCAAGGAAGGGGGAGCCCCCCCGTCCCCTTGTCATTAGAGTTCACTACTTTCAAGCCCGTGATGAGATTCTACGACGCGCCGCGCAGCTATCTCCTCTGATGCATGATGGGAATAAGATATCTGTCTTTGCGGACTACACAACGGCTGTTGTGAAGAAACAAGCTGCTTTCAAGGATTCAAAACGTCTCCTTCACTCATGCCCTGGGGTTAAGTTTGGCCTTCTGTTTCCTGCTGTGTTGCGGATCACTCTCTCCAATGGTGCTGTACACAAGTTTGAGGACCCGGCCGCCGCATCGGACTTTATAAAAAAAACTGTCTTACCTGCAAATACCCGAGGTAAATATCATGTAGTCAGTTTGTCTTTAAACATTTGGTCAGTGTGCACTGACAGAACATGACTATTGTCATTCTGCTCGATAACTTGCCTGCGATTGTTGTTTCTATCGAAATAATTATGTTAGTTTAACATAAGTCCACACATGTGTTATTGGTGTTATGGACTAAGTTTAATCCTCTGTTTATATTTCTTTGTGTTTAATTTTTGTAATTATCATTGCACTTTCTCCCAGGCGGCATAGAGTTAACTGTAGCTGTCCGAGTGTTAAAAAGGTAAAGTGCATGTGTCTCGTTTGGGGAGATGCTTCTGCCGGGGTGGGTGGGGGGCGGGAGAAAAGGGGTCTTGTTGCTGTTCTCATGTGTGTGTTTTCTCTCTTCTCTTCCTTTTTCCTTGGTCTCCGCTCAATTTTTGTCCGTTTCACAGTAAAAAATTATTTCACATTCAAAATTTGATCCATATCGTGTATGACACAACCTAAAATAACGCAACATCTAAGTGGGAGGAGTTTCACATTTGTTAGTTGGAACTGTAATGGAGTGAACAATCCCGTTAAGCGTAGCAAGATATTACATCACCTTCAACATTTAGGAGCCCACATTGTCTATCTTCAAGAAACACATCTTAAAATTCACGACCACCTACTGTTAAGGAGAAGATGGGTTAGGCAGGTATTTCACTCCAGATTTCAGGGTAAAGCCAGGGGCGCTGCAATTCTTATACACAGGTCAGTTCCTTTTGTGTGCTCTGATGTCATAGCAGATCCCAATGGGAGATTTGTCATTGTCACAGGTAAAATCAGTAATTTTCCAGTTATTCTCGCCAATGTCTATGCGCCTAACTGGGATAACAATATTTTTTTTCGACATTTATTTTCTGTACTGCCTGATACCTATCCGGTAGCACGTGTAATCAATAATAGTAATAACCTGAGCTAAGAAAGCTTACCGGGCTAACGTTAGCTGCTAATGCTTATGTTTACAGTCTGGGATAACGTTATTTGAGCTATCGTCATTGTGGTGGTTTTCCATTAACGTTACGTTACAAGCTCAGCTCGACTCGATTCTACTCACCATGTTTGTTTTTCCATTGTGAATATCTAGTGTCTTGTGCCTGATGTGGTAAACTTTCCCTTTTCCTTATGGATTGAGTAAGACGCCGCCACTTCAGCGGGGTCAGTTCAGGTTGTTTATACCAGGAGTGAGCGAGTCGAGTCGGGGCGAGTTAAGCTAACGTTATAGGGATCTAACGTTACTCTAGATAATGTCACTGAAATATACCAAATGAAAAATTGTGAATATCTCGTACCTTGCACCTGCATGTGGTTCCTTTTCCGTATGGATTGAGTAAGAAGACGCCTTGTCAGGTTGTTTTAGTTGACTCGGGGCGAACGTCACTGAAGTTAATGTCACTGAAATATACCAAACGAAACAATCAGCAGCACTCACTCATATCAACGGTATTCATATATCCATATACTTATAAAATAGATTTCATGTTAACGTTTCATACCTGAGATGTGTTCTTCTTCCAAAAATGTTTGATTCTCTGGTACCGTTGGCCGCGCAATTTCAAAATTCAAACAGCAGCTATCCCACAATGCTATGCGGTGGCTGTAAAATAATGCTTCTACAGTGTAGTTACAATAAAATTACAGGACTGTCCATAAATTTCCCATTACGCATTTGCATTTACAATAAAAACATGAATACAACATGTTGTTGTAAAATTTATTGTAAAAATTACATCAATTGCTAACAGTGTAACCTCACCAACAGTGGGACATGGACAATACTTGACAAGGAACAAGGCAAACATGAGGGCTTATATACACAAGGCTAAATGACAAGACAAGGGACACCTGTGAACATAATCAAGACAATTAACCAATGACAAGACACATGACAGGATCACAAGTCTAGAACAGGGAATCACATGACAAGACAGTGACATGAGACATGAACCAAAAACCAAAGCAAACCATGACTTATACGTATAAAAAGAGAAGTGGTTTGGAGTATTGATGCTTGTTGCTTACAGAAATGTAAATGTGTGATTGATTTGAGGATGCTTTCCATCAAAACACATTTTATAAAATAAATATTTTATCTTTTGACAATAAACTCAAGAGGGCAAATAAATTGTTCATCCCTTTCCTTGGTCTCCCTCTCTCTCCTTTATTCTCTCTCAGTTGCTTCTTGATGTCTTCTTTCTTCTATCTTTCGGTCTTCTCGTTCCCGTCTGTCCTCTCGCTCTCTCCCGGATCAGGTCCTCAAACTTGTGTCTTCTTTCTCTCGCTGGCTCTGGTCTCACTAGCTGCGTTTACATGGCTCAATCAGAATGAAATCAATCCGATTAGTAAATCCGAACAAGGTGTTGACATGGACGACAAATAAAGTAATCGGGTTGATGTGCGCGTTTACATGTCACAAGCTTTACATATGATTTGATCGTTTTAGACATGCGCAGTTACGCACAATCAGTGCACTAGACGGTTCCACGATGCGCATAACAGCCACCCTCTTACCATTGCTTTTTTTTTTGTTTTAAAAATCAGATTTAACATTTACGTACTTCAGCTGCTAATTAGGAGACGACGAGCGCGTGATGCTTTGTGCCGTGCTGCTTGTATTTATCAAGCAATTAAAATGCCTCTGCCAGAGTCCAGAACAAGGCGTTTGTGGATGAAAGTCCGAAGCAAGGACTGGTGGGACAACGTTGTCTTGCACCACTTCACGGACGTGGAGTGGAAGGAAAATTTTAGGATGACACGACAGTCATTTATGACCCTATGTTCAATGGTAGAGGGGTACATGGCACCCGATGAAATTACGGTGAGAGCACCAATACCATTGACAATGCGAGTCGCAATCGTACTGTATAAACTCGGCAGCTGTGCGGAATACCGTGTCGTCTCCAATCAATTTGGCGTCCATAAAAGCACAGTGAAGAAATTTATCTACATGTTCTGCAAAGGCATGGTGAGAGGTCCGATAAAACAGCTGATCCAGGTGCCAAATGAGGAGGAAGCATTGGAGATCGCCACAAGGTTTCAGGAGATGCACAATATTCCTCAAATAATGGGAATTATAGACGGAACACATATTCCCATCCTTCCACCTTCAGACGGATACAAAGATTTTTTTTTTCGGCATCTGTCGCTGCATTAACGGCGCGTTCTCTCAGAGACGACGATGGATATAACGGTATAGCGACTATCTTAATTTACTGGCTTAATATTTCAGACGGATACAAAGATTTTGTTAACCGTAAAGGCTGGCCTTCTTACGTTTTGCAAGCTGTTGTTGATCACAAATTATGGTAAGCCAAATTATTATTTAGCATGAATTAATTAAAATGTATTTTCTCAAAATAATTAAAAATGTAAAAATAATTAAGAGTAATAACATATCATGCTTGTTTTAAAAACTGCATTTTTGTATACAATTTTATAAACTATTTGCATACTTTAAGTGGATTTAATATATATATATACACACACTTCTGTATAGTTTTTGGAGCATCAGCTGTAAAATGCCAGGCAGTGCTCATGATGCCAATGTTCTACGCCAGTCTGACCTCTTCCAAAGATCCCACCTGCTACCAAAGGTGAGGCTGGTGACAGCTTTACTTTTTAAAGGGAATATTAATGTAATAATACCATGTAATTATTTTTTATTTTTAGGGTGTGAAGAACATCGAGGGACAAGACACTAGGCTTTTAATAGTTGGGGACCCTGCATATCCCCTCCTTGACTGGCTCTTGAAAGGATACATAAATTCTGCACATTTGACCCCTGAGCAAGAATCTTTTAATGCCTACCTGAGCTCACTACGGGTGGGAGTTGAGAACACGTTCTGGATTTTGAAGTCAAGGTGGAGGGTGCTGCTAAAAAGAAGTGATTTTCACTTCACCTTCACACCAACTGTGATTGCTACCTGCTGTGCACTGCATAACTTTTGCCAGACCGAGAAGGACAATGCCAACAGCAGGTGGTTGGAAGAGGCTTGTGACCTCAATGCTATCTATCCTCAACCTAACCACTCAGTGAATATGGAGTGCAATGCTACTGGTAGCAATGCAAGAATAGCTCTGACCAATTACATGTCCACCCACTTTCCCCTTCGTACAGGACATTTCCACTAAATGCAGCCTTTAAAAAACACATCTGAGATGAAAATAGACCTTTTAATGAGAAACAGTTTCATACAACAAATACAAGGTAGCTCTTAAAAGTGCCAGTGCAATACTTATTGCAATAGTTTCAACAAAAATGTTCATGTTAACAGGTGCAATAACAAAGTGAAGTTGCAAAAACAATTTTGTTAAACTTAAACACTTCACTGAAGTGACACTTAAACAAAAAAACTGTTGAATACTCCAACTGGCTTACATTACTTTCTTTACAAATAGCTTAAACAACTGTCTCTACACAACTAAGACCGTTTTTGTTTTATTTAGTGCTGTTTAATCGATTAATTGCACCTAACACATACATATATATATATGTGTGTGTGTGTGTGTGTGTGTGTGTGTGTGTATATGTATATATATGTGTGTATGTATATATATGTGTGTGTATGTATGTATGTATGTGTATATATATATATATATATATATATATATATATATATAAACAAACTTATATTAGATGCAATTAATTGATTTGACAGCATTAATTTTACTATTTTAATCTATAGGTCATGCAGGCTGTGATCAGAGCTACTGGTTTCATTGCCGTTTGGAACATTAGCAGAATAGTGCACTGGCCTACTGTAAAATTGGCCTGGGTAGTGCTGCGGAGGCTGCATATAAGGATTGAGTGGTGGAGCCTGTGCCTGGAAATGAGGAGCTGCTTCATAGGGTTGCGGAATAATACTCCTGAGACCATCAAATATTTGTCCCAACAGACGTTCAGTTGAGCGAGTGCTTTCTTCCAGAAACCTTGAGAGTAACATCTCGTCACGTTGTTGATTTCTTTCTTGGTGTTGTTCAATTCTATCCAAGAAGGCTCTTTGTTCAGCTGATCAAACATGCATTAGTTTGGCATAACCAGATGACGTCTTTTGTCCTAAATGAACAGAAAGATATGCATTATTTCCATTCAACCTAATGTGAAATTTACATTACTTAAAGACCAAAGTTTTCAGATTTCAAAAATGAGAGTAAGCAGAGATAAAGAAACAAGATGTAGATGTTGTTTTTTTTACTGTACAATCACAACAAAATAGATGTTCCACAAACCCCAAATTCAAGACTGTGAGTTTGTGTTCTTCTTTAAACACAGGATATGTAAAACTGTAGTTTACATGCAAGTTTAGTGGGGCATGTTATTTATTTATTTAATTTTTTTTGGGAGAAATTACTAACAAAACGTGTTTCATTCTATTAAACACTTAACAAGAAAGCAAGGATGTTCCCATGTTTCAAAATGTGTTACTAAAATGTTCCTGTTGTTCGATTACTAAATGCCATGGGTCTAGCAATGCCAAATGTTATGGCTTTGATTGCTGGGCAACACAGGAATTCATAATGAATAATGCATTAATAAAAGCATTTGTAGAATGCAGTCAAGTTATTTTTTCTCATAATGAATGATTTGGCATGAAACTTACTCTTTTTTGCAGCGCTTGGTAGAGCATGGCCATCAGCTGTCTCCTCTTCTGTGTGCACAGAGCTGCTCATTCCCTCTTCCTCAAAGTTGCTCTCAATATCTACATATCAAAATCATTATGAATAATAGATAACTATATGACCAATAAGTGTACATGTAATGTTAGTGTGTACATCTCTGCATGCGTTACACTGCGGTGAAATTATCACAACTTACCAGACGCGTCTTCCGGGACGGTAGAAGCACTCGCATCAAGGGAATCTTCTTCTGGGAAGCTGACATCCACACCATGTGCTGTGACGTTCACCAGTGGTCTTCTTCCCATTATTTCATCCATAATGGTATAGAATGGAAAATTAGCCGGGGATTCTCCACTTTTGTTGTTTTGGTTTTTCGCCTTGTAGTACCCACTTTTAAGCCCTTTCCAGCGGTTTTTTATTTGCTTGACTGACCTGTTAATTCCAGCTTCTTTAAGTTTTTCAAAAACCTGCTTGAACAGGTCATTATTGCGTGACTTGCGACCGTCTAATCTTTCAACTACTTTTTCTTCCTTCAAAACATTCAGCAACAACGTGGTTTCTGCTACAGACCAATTTTGCTTACCGCACGCCATCTTCCCTTCAAAAACACCAGTGCGTCATACGTCATTACGTCATTTCTACGTCATTGCACATGCGCATTCCTTTCAGATTTGGTTTTCAGTCCGATTAAGTGTTTACATGTTCTCTTCATCGGATTAGAAAAGGAATAAACCACCCCTTTCAATCGGATCGAAATTTCAATCGGATCGAGCTCAATCGGATCAATTAAGGCGTTTACATGAAGGTTTTTCAATCCGATTGAGCCTTCAATCCGATTATAAGGGTCCATGTAAACGCAGCTACTGAGGATGAAGAGCCCACAGCAACATCGGGCCGGATGAGGCAATAAGGGCCGGTGGAGTGATGGAGACTCTCGTCCACTTCCAGGACTCTGCTGTGGCTCCTCATCCTCAGTGCTCACAATACATCACTCATTTTAATTACTTCATTTACATAGTCATTAACTGTTGCATTAGTAGTAACAAAATCATTATACTTTATATTTCTGTTTAAGGTTTTCCCTTATTAATTTATTTTACAAATGTGGGCTACTTTGCCTTGCAGGCTCTGCTCCACCACAAAAGCTCTGCAACAAGCGATCAGAAATCAAGAATCAAAAACTAAAAATGAAAATGAACTGGAAGACAATACACATATTTTGTAATAATTATTTCCTATAGTATACTTACTCAAAACCTTTGATTGCTGCATCTAAGACTGTGTGTGTTCATCGGTCCCTGTAACATCCAAACAAGATTTAATGTTAGATCTGTCATTTATGTGATCATAAGGCTACTACATCATAGACAAATAAAATCTAAAAATTATCTTCAGTTATGTAAATCTTTATGTAAATTAGTCAAATATGCATTTATGTGTGTAATGTAAAGTGTTGACAAAAGCTTAGGCCAAATGGATGACATTATAGCACACATTCAACACACACACGGCTATCTGATGTGTTTTCATCTGGAAGATGTGTTTTTAAGAGTTTCATCTGCCGTACTGTACGTCTGTCAAATGTCCCCTGTCAAATATTAAACACACATTTAGGAAACGTCTATGTTGCATTTGGTTACGAGTGAATCTGCACTTTTTATAAACAAACGTTTATCAGATGTTTGTACACAGTTAAAGCAATGCTGTCAAGAAAACAATGTTTAACAAATCTTGAGAAGTGTGTGTGCGTAATGAAGCACGACTGGTAGCTATATTAAAATTCAACATTTTACAGCAACTTAATATAATTAATATATCAATATTTAATATTAATGTCTTCAAATCAATAGTTTCCTCGTCAGTTGTTAAATAAGTGCAAATTAAAAATGAATAATGACTGAATCAATAATATGTATGATTCTGTCTATAGACTCTTCAGAAATGTGTGTATAATAGCTTGGCATTTCTCAACATGAGGAAGTTGTTTGATAATGTGTTTGTGACTGATCTACAGTCTTCAGGATAATGATTTAAATAGAGAGAGTCACTTTGCATTGTCAGCACATGCTTCAGTGCTCTGAGAGTGTTTATAGTGCTGTGAGTTTAACACTTCATGACTGAGAGCAGAACACAATCTTCATCATCACACAAGACTAAACTACAGCAATGAACACAATCAACATCTTCATCTGGACCATTGCACTGTTTATTCAAGGTTGTTACTTTTTAATATAATATAATATAATATGCCATTGTTGTTTTGATCATTTTAATATACAAATGTTGTTTTTTAAAAAGGTGATTAACAAACTAACTGACTTTCTTTTCTCTTCTTCAGAATCCAGAGGAGTGACTCTGACTCAACCTGAAGTTAAAACTGTCCAACAGAGTCAAACAGCAACAATAGAGTGTAATATAGATGTAGGAATATATGGCAGCCACTTAGCCTGGTATCAGCAGAAACCCGGAGAAGCTCCTAAACTCCTGATTTATGACATAAACAGCCGTAATACTGGAACTCCATCTAGATTCAGTGGCAGTGGAACAGCAAATACTGGACGAGATTTTACTCTGACCATCAGTGGAGTCCAGACTGAAGATACAGGAGATTATTACTGTCAGAGTTATCATGAAATAAACAGTCAGTATGTGTTCACACAGTGATAAAGAGTCGTACAAAAACCTCTGTCAGTCAGACGTCACAGTGACTGCACTGATACAGCTGAGAGAAACTGCAGCTGCTGATGGAGGATCACAAACTACACAATATCAAACCTTTCACACACTTTATTCATTATTATGATGTAAGTAAACATGTAATACAATCTTATATCCCTTACTAAACTGGACACAAATGTGGAGAAAATGTGAGTGGAGCTTGTTCCTGTAAAACTTGCCACTACAATGTAATCGAACTGTAGGAAATCACTTTAATTGCACTTCCATCCTTCACCACTAGAGGACAGATCTTTAATATTACTGAGTTCCCTATCTGTCAGCAAGAGAGAGTTTCTCTGGGCACTTCAACACTTCCTTTATTTCCAAAGGAGAATATTCTCTAGCAAGATAATATCTCTATAAAAGCAGAGATGGCAAAAGTACTCACTTCCCGTACTGAAGTAGAAGTACAGATACTTGTGTTAAAAAAATACTCTGGTAAAAGTAGAAGTAGCCTACTGATTTAACTTCTTTACTCAAGTAAAAGTAACAAAGTACAGGCTTGCGAATGACAACCCTTTTTTAATGCAAAGCTACCAGGACTCCAGGTTAATAAGATTCTGAATGAGTAGCAAGATATGATATGAGATGAATAATTGTGAATTCATTTGAGATTCTGTGAGAATTTTCCGCGAATGAAAATTTTCGCGAATTTCGCGGTTTGCGAACGGTCCCAAACAATACCCTTCCGTTCCCTTTAGTTACTGTTGCTATATCTCTCTATATTATCTCTGTAGAGCCTCAGTTAAAGCTGCTCGTGATCCGATCATCTCTTCCTTCTAGTTCATTTATAGCATCAAATAAACATGAATGAACATCAGGAGGAATGTTGTTTTTTACCGCGAAAAGACGTCGGTACACTTCGTTTTTCAAATTAAATCCTCCAATGTTAATATACTAACTCTTCTGACTGCTTTGTCAGACAAAATGGCGGATTATGATTGGTCAGATCGCCTGTCAATCAAACTCCCTGCGAAGGGTTCATGATGCGAAAAATAATAACGGTAACTCCACTGAAATTATTTGAAACTAAAGTAACGAGCCAATTTTGTAAAATGTAAGGAGTAGAAAGTACCGATATTCATATTAAAAATGCAAGGAGTAAAAGTAAAAAGTCGGCACAAAAATAAATAGTAAAGTATAAATATCTGAAAAATGTACTTGAGTACAGTAACAAAGTATTTGAACATTTCCTCTAAAAGACGCTTGTTTCTTCCGGTCGAGTTTGCAGATGAGTTAGGCGGTTCCCCTGCGAGTGAACTTCATTTCTAGAAATTAACAGACTTTAAAAGCCACACACACATTAAAAGCCAAAAATGTGTCATTCGTGTTCAGAAAAATAACTACAATAATAATAATGAGCTTAGCTTTGTGTTGCGCTTTAACTTTAAACAGAACGAGTACGTCTTTCTTGAAGTGCACATTGTAGATCATAACAGAAATTAGCACAGCCAAAACTGATGAATGATTGAGACCTCTTCCAGCAGCGGTCGGGACGAGTAGAGCGCAGTCTGGACGGTTTAGAAGTTGCAGATGTCCTGATCAGGCCAGTGTGCACATGATGATGGACAGGAGTCATAGTCCCATACTCCATTTCAATGAAGTCATTCAACTGTGCTCTCAGAGTTACAGTTATATTCATAAAGAGCCTTCGAGTCCCACCAGGTGTAATCCACGTTTAGAGAGTTGGGTCACTCTCCCACTCTTTACTGTAGATACAACTGTATATTTATGCCACTTTGACACACTGATCACTCGAATATACAGCTACAAATGATCTCACTAAAAACCCGTCAGTCATGAATGATCACGTCTGATTGCTGATCTCTGATTGGCTGAATCAGATCTGCAGTGGGCCGGTGTATTTACACATCATGATGACTGATTTTATGGACTACATGCACACTTGAGTTTTGTTTATTAACCAATTAGTCTATAAAATGTAGGAGTTTGAAAACCGCCAAACCAATTATTACCAGAACAATCAAACTCAAAACTGCCCAAATCTGGCAGCACTGGCTTCATGTCATTACTGTTTCCAAATGTCACTGGTTCGTCACTAGGGGGCGATGATCTCTGTGAACCCATGAACCACTGGCTATTTCATTTTACCTGATCTCAGATCAGTTTTTTAAATATTAATGTTTATTGACACATTTTTATAATAAAAAAGGAGTTGTAGTTAAAAGTGTCTAATTGGTCTGATTACCAAGCTCTCCATAAAACAAACAAAACAAGCCCTTCAATTTAATAAACTAACACATATTATAAAGACATTTAATATTTACTGGTATTAGATGATTTGGTAATTGCATTGAATAGATTAGACTTTAAATAAAAACATTTGCATTTGGTGTGTAAAAGGTGTTTTTATGCTGAGTTTCCGCTGTTCTGACCAGCGTGTGGCGTTTCCAGAGCTTCAATACAGTGAATCATTATGCAAATCAATCGGTTCAATGGTTTCTAAAAGCTTTGTTTCTCCATCACTAGAGCAACATGATTCTGGTTCACTCTTGAGTTGATAACAGCAGGCCAGATAGCAAACTTTGCCTGGCCCACCTCCACTTCTGGCTGGGTCCCCGGCCCAAAACTGGCCCAACACACTGAACATGGACACACAGAGCTTCCTCTGGCCCAGATGTGGCCCACACCCTGTAAAGCGACTCTTATTGACTGATATGGCCCAGGTCTGGCCCAGGCACTGTAAGACAGATCTGGCTGAGAGTCGGCTGGGCAGAAACTGGCAGTGAAACACAAACTCAACCAAGAGTTTTTATTATAAAATTAACAAATACACTTTAATATAAACATGTATGAACAATGAACAAATACACTATGATATTAACATTTATTAACAACACACTGATTCTTGATTTGTGATCATGTACTAGTTATGATTTTCATAACATTTTCATATATATTTACACCATTGTCTATAAATGTAATGATTATGTAACAATTAGTGTCAGAACGGCTGATTCTTGATCTTTTTTATGATATTTTTATACAATAAAGTTTTTAATCTCCTATAAATGATCAGTTTGTCTGCGCTGCTTCACTAAAGCAGAACTGAAAGTGTTCCAGTCCAGATCATGTAACCAATCAGAGAGTGAGACTGAAACCCCATTTGCATTGTCAGGGTGGAGTGATTGTGATCCTCTCAGAATAGAGCAGCTCTGTCTCCAGAGACCATGTTCAAACCCCAAGAGCTTTATTTGACATTTACTGCTACATCAACCTTCTGAAAAGCACCTGCATCTTCATCTGTTAGTTGAATGATGTTGTCAGACACAAAGTGAACTTGTTGAGAAGCTTTATTGAATGTTGCAGCAAACACAGCAGATTGAAAGATCACACACACACACACACACACTCAGTTTCAGTATTGAGTTGTAAATCACTACAGCTGCAGCACTAGACTCATGTGAATCCTGCCTGACACAGGACACTCAGATACGGCTCATCTTCAGGAGAGAAACATCAGCACTCAGAGCTCTTGTGGAACGAGACCTCATGAGGAGCTCCATCATGTGTTACTCTGCAGACGTACAGCTCTCCCTCTTCCCAGCGTGCTTTGCTGAGGGTCAGGACGCTACTGCGGCTGTAGCGGCCGTCCTGCTGGCTCTCTGCGCTGGTCAGAACCCCCTCGGTGACCTCTGACCCGTCCAGTGTCCAGCTCACCAGCGCCCCCTGTGGAGAGTAAGAGCTGAGCAGGCAGAGCAGTGCGGCTGAGTCTCCAGAGATCTGCAGAGAAGAGGGCGGCAGCAGAGACACTGAGGGCTTCACTGTGGGACCAGCTGCAGGAGACAAACACAACACATTCACACACACACACACACACACACACACACACACACACACACACACACACACAATTACATTTTTAATGCATTAATTATGCACTGCTATATACATTAAAATGCATGTATGATCTCATCAATAAGTGTAACAGCAGTTATAACACATATTATCTATTATCAGGCCGATCTGACTGCTTTAATTCCAGCAATTATTCACTCTGAACATTAATATCTTACATTTTGAGATATTCACCTGAACTGAAAATGTAACTCAATTTCAAACAGAGTTAAAACACAATTGAATCATACAGAATGAACAAAACACTGAATTATAAGCACAACATGAGCAAAAGAGATTCAGTATCATTGACTGAACTACAGAAAGCAGCAACATTTACATTCTGATGTCAAATCTCTTTTTCCATGTATGATTTCTACAATAAAAGATGAACTAAATATGAACTCAGTGTAGAAATAAATGAAGGAAAACAAACCTGTAATAAACTGATTAAACTCATAGATTATTTTTATTTCATTTATACACACACACATATATTTTTTTTTTTTGTTGTTTTTAAAGGAATGCTATTCTTATAATAATATATAATATCTTTATATATCTTTATCATATATAATCTTATATGATATCATTGTTTTAGATTAAATAATTATACAGAAATATCAGTAACACTTTAATTAAAGCCTTTATACATATTGCATTATAAAAATGATTTTTTATGTATTAATTATATATTGTTTTACACATTATGATGCATGTATGATCTCATCAATAATTGTAACCAAGGTTTTAACACATTATAATATTATCTATTCATTGTTACACCTCCAAAAAATTATAATACATTAAAACTCATGACAAACAACCAATTTCAGATGTAACAAGGATTTGTAAATATTATAATACATTTTAACTTTGATTACAATAATTTATGAAAAATATATAAAGCGTTATTATCTACATTATTGATACCTTTATAATGCATTATACATAAAGACTTTAAGTAAAGTATCACCACAATATCTAATAATCATTATTATTAATAAATGTTGTTCTTGTTTCCACTGTAAAACACTTTCTGAAATCTAAATTGTATTTTTTTTATTAGGTGATTAAATAGACAGACTTACCGATCACCAGTTTAGTTCCTCCACCGAAAGTCCACCACAGTGATACAATCTAATGAAACGCTCGTACAAAAACCTCTATTCCACTCGAGTGAACACACACTCCAGCAGAGAGAGAGAAACAACACTTCAACACACTGATATTAGAAGATCCTCAGCTCTTCTCAACACTCACTCATTCAGATTTGACTAAATGCTTTCTGATATAACACTGTTTAAAGAAATATATTTGATGAGCTGTGACCTCTGAGGTGACCTTTGACCTCTTTGATCATGGATGATGTTGTGGAGTTTCTCATAATGATGCTTCTGTTCTTCATATGCAGATCAATCATCATGATTCACAGAAAAACCTGCAGCTTCAAATAAATGAATCAATAATTCTGAACATTTCAGATGCACATTGTTTAATATATAATGACCTGATTATGAGTCCTGATGAACTTCATGCATGTGGAAAATGTGGGAAAAATAGATATCATGAAAATATTTCCCAGAGAGCAACATGTCAACATTGATTACAAAGACTATAATGGACTTTTTGTATTATGACTCTAAATATAGTAAAACTGATTTATTTAGTTCTTGATTTTTCATTGTTAACATGCTTTTAAAGGTGTAGCACAGAACTGTACTCATAAATAATTATGGCGTTTGACACATATGTTTCAAATGATGTACATTCATGTTTCTCCAGTCATTTCAGTGGCCTAGAAATATCTTCGCTGATCCCTCTTTATGGTGTCCATCATGTTGGTCCATCCGTCACTTTATCTTGGTAGCATATTATCAGAAACATTCACTTGATGTAAATGAAACTGCAAGACAGTGAATAGATTATTTCTACAGCGGCTCTGAAAACTGAAAATGTTTCATCCACACTGAAAGACGTCAATATAAAGAACCCCAGTGTCTTATCAGCCACATATAAAATATTTCACAATTAATCACTAAATGGTTCAATAACATTATTCTGAAAGTAAAATCTTCTATGTAGAGTTTATGAGTTTGTTATCAGCACAAGCTGTTGTAAATCCTGCCCACTTCTTTGCATTGTCAGCACATGCTTCAGTGCTCTGAGAGTGTTTATAGTGCTGTGAGTTTAACACTTCATGACTGAGAGCAGAACACAATCTTCATCATCACACAAGACTAAACTACAGCAATGAACACAATCAACATCTTCATCTGGACCATTGCACTGTTTATTCAAGGTAAGATGTAAAAACTGACTCTGGTTTTGGTGTTTTTGTAAAAGTATATGATGATAATAGTTTTAAACACTTATAGTTTTTCTTTTCTCTTCTTCAGAATCCAGAGGAGTGACTCTGACTCAACCTGAAGCTAAAACTGTCCAACTGAGTCAAACAGCAACAATAGAGTGTAATATAGATGTAGGAATACAAAGCAGCTTATTATTCTGGTATCAGCAGAAACCTGGAGAAGCTCCTAAACTCCTGATTTATAGCATAAACAGCCGTTATACTGGAACTCCATCTAGATTCAGTGGCAGTGGAACAGCAAATACTGGACGAGATTTTACTCTGACCATCAGTGGAGTCCAGACTGAAGATACAGGAGATTATTACTGTCAGAGTTATCACAGTAGCTGGGTGTTCACACAGTGATAAAGAGTCGTACAAAAACCTCTGTCAGTCAGACGTCACAGTGACTGCACTGATACAGCTGAGAGAAACTGCAGCTGCTGATGGAGGATCACAAACTACACAATATCAATGTTTAGTTCAAAGTTTCTAAAGACTGTAAAAATATACATTTATCGATAGTAATTTTTTTGATATGAAATAAGAGTTAGTGCTGATATTCAACCCATTCTCACTCCCAAGGCGTCAAAAACTGAAGCATGGTCAAGCGCCCCGGCGTCACTCTATGGACGAATTCATAATCGTATGGTAAATTACCTTAATTATAACCGTCTTAATTTATATGTTTCAAGAACAATAGTAATTGCACATAGAGTAAGTCGAGACTTTCTTGTTTTACAGCAGAGAAGGAAGACCAGTCCTTATATCAACGCAAGCTAATCGAATAAGTCCTTTGTTTCGGGTGAGGAAGGAACATCTGTTGCCCAAAGACAGAAAGCCGCGCGAGTCCATTGGTGTGTCTTGAATTGAAACAATGCTGTAATATGTAGTCCATAATTTGATGTTGACAATTTTACATTGTACAGGTTATCACTTGGTTTTTGACCACGTGGAACTCTTGAAACAAGTGACAGAAGAGTATGTTGTCTGGAAAGAAATCAAGCATCACTAGCAAAGGCTCAAAAGAGACCATGCCTTTCTTAAAGATCTTTAAAGGTTGCTGTTGATATGGGTAAACAGTTTTTGTTCAGTACTTAGCTTATATTATGTGCTGCAATATTATATAGATAATACTTCAATGTGTACATTATATAATGTACTGACTGCTGCTTTGTAAATTTAAATCAGGAACGGGCAACTCTGGCCCTTTGTGTTCTCCTTTTTGAGTTGGAGAGTTAACCTCTCTGCGATACCAGCTCGCTTTTTTTTTTTTTTATCAGTTCAAAAGAGATTCATTTTGCTCTGTTGACTTTGATATTACAAACAATTTTCATACATCAATCGATTCTGTTAAATGTGTATTATTTTGTGTATACTCACAATATAAACAAAGTGTTGTGCTTTTCGCCAAATAAAGAAAAATAAACATGATGCAAGTTCTGCCTCCTCTCTGTCAGTGTAGTCCATTCTGAAACGCGTCCGAAAATGAACAATAACTCAGCGAATACTCAGTCAAACAGGCATACAGACACACAGGCATGAAGCTTTAATTCTCTTCTTTTAAATGAAGTAATTTGTATATATATAAAAAAATATTCTCTGTTTATGTAATCTTTATGAAAAGAGAGAGATGTCAGTCGTTCTCATCTCAGCTCATTATGTTTTAATCTGCCCCGCCCACGGAGAGCGCGCGCTATTCAAACGCAAATGACTGAGGCAATCCTGCAAACTGTGAACGCCCCCATATCAGCTCGAGAAAACACAAGTTTATTCAGATCATTGTACTTGTTTACACGGTCTCGCAGCGCTGTGAGGAATAATAATAATGGAAAATGTACCTCAGAAGTGCTGGTATTTCGAGGAGCAACGGATGGAATACTGTAGTAAGTTTTTTTTTCATTCTCAAGTAAATCGCGTTTCTGTGTGAATGAATGAACGGCAGAGATGCGCTGCTTACCACAACTCGCAAAAAGACGGTTTAAATTTGAATTGTGTTTCCAGGGCCGGCGCTAGCCATTTGGGTGCCCTAAGCACAAATGCTTGGTGGTGAGAGAAAAAAAAAACCTATAGACCTTATGTAGCTCCGCCCCTTTTCAGCGCTGCGCTCATTGTCTTTTGACTTCTGGTCTGTATTTTCACAGCGATTTGCGTGTTTATTAATGAACGGCTCGTTTTAAAATCTTCCCGGTCGATTTACATTTGTTAAGTCATCTGCTTTAAACATTACAGTCCTCATGATAACTTTCGTTAACTTTACATTAAGTAAATCCACTTAAAAAGCGAATTACTCCTGGACAGAAATGCCATATAAATATACAGAGCGACCGCAAAACGGAAGTTAAAAGACAATATTCCAAAGATGGCGGCTTTGAACTCAGACCCTCTGCCACGACTGGCGAAAGCTCTATCACTGGACCATTAAGATTCACGTTAGTTTAGTTGGCGGACTATATATTGGCACTGACAACATGTATTAGGCTACATCTCATTAAACGACAAATTAAACCCCATGAAACCTACTATTTAAATCAATTGCTGGACATCGTAATGTTATTGGTGTCCATCTTCATTGAATTTTGAAATCAGATAGAGCCGGCCAGAGCGCTGCATAATAAGTAGCCACGCCGGCTTATTCAGTATGGAAATACACACCGACAATGACACGCCCCTACTGCGTGCTAGAATCTCAGAAAAACAAGCCGATTTCAAACTCAAAATGTACACTTTTAAATATACCAATACTGCTATCTCAAACATGGAGAGGCTTCTTCGTGATCTCAACTGACAGATTCTGCAAAAAAACGAAAGTTTCATTTTGCTCGACAGTTGTGCTGCCGACTTGTGTCCCTGGTTTCCGTGACGGGTCACATATTTTTTTCACGACCCAGATTTTTTGGTGCCCCCCCAAGCACTTGGTGCCCTACGCGCAGTTACACCTTCAAAAATTATAATACACCAAAACTCATGACAAACAACCAATTTTAGCAAATATTATAAAATATTTTAACTTTGCTTACAATTATTTATGAAAACATATATGACATTATTACATATGTTACTGATAGCTTTATAATGCATTATACATAAAGGCTTTAAGTGTTTTATACGTAACAAGGAATTTGTAAATATTATAAAACATTTCTACTTTGGTTACAGTTATAAGTAAAGTTTGCCACAATATCTAATAATAATTATTATTAATAAATGTTGTTCTTGTTTCAACTGTAAAACACTTTCTGAAATCTAAATTGTATTTTTTTATTAGGTGATTAAATAGACAGACTTACCGATCACCAGTTTAGTTCCTCCACCGAAAGTCCACCACAGTGATACAATCTAATGAAACGCTCGTACAAAAACCTCTATTCCACTCGAGTGAACACACACTCCAGCAGAGAGAGAGAAACAACACTTCAACACACTGATATTAGAAGATCCTCAGCTCTTCTCAACACTCACTCATTCAGATTTGACTAAATGCTTTCTGATATAACACTGTTTAAAGAAATATATTTGATGAGCTGTGACCTCTGAGGTGACCTTTGACCTCTTTGATCATGGATGATGTTGTGGAGTTTCTCATAATGATGCTTCTGTTCTTCATATGCAGATCAATCATCATGATTCACAGAAAAACCTGCAGCTTCAGACTTCAATCTTCAGTGAAAATCTCTTCAAATAATGAGTTTATTGAATATTAGAGCCAAAGTCAATAGAAAGTGTCAACAATGAAAATATAAAAGGTATTTTGCATGTTCTCCACAGTCAAGCATGTTTTCATATTCAAGGTCTGTTGTAAAAGTATCTGGACTGGTTATGAATCTCCACACAAGATCATGAAACGTGAACAAGCTCTAATATGTCTCCATCTTTAACAGCCTGTTTCTTCTCCATTTGATGATTTCAGACACACATGAGGCTTCATGATAGATGGAGTGACACCATGAACTCTGATTAGAGATTCACAATCAGTCCTGATACTTTCTGAACAGACTCATGATTCATGATCTTACTTTAGTGATGGCGCTTCATCTAGTGGAAGTGTAGCAGTGATGATGGTCACATGACTGAATATGGACACAGAGATGGACGTTCATCTGCACATCCTCAGTGTCTCAGGAGTCACAATACAAATACTAAATAAAGTCATGATTCTGTAACTCTAGTGTATATTAGTTTGTTATCAGCACAAGCTGTTGTAAATCCTGCCCACTTCTTTGCATTGTCAGCACATGCTTCAGTGCTCTGAGAGTGTTTATAGTGCTGTGAGTTTAACACTTCATGACTGAGAGCAGAACACAATCTTCATCATCACACAAGACTAAACTACAGCAATGAACACAATCAACATCTTCATCTGGACCATTGCACTGTTTATTCAAGGTTTGTGTAATACAGTTTTTATAATGATTATTAATTATCTTAATATGTGAAATAAACATATATATGTTTATCATATACTTTATATATATATATATAATTTTGTTTGTGTTTTCTTTCAGAGTGTAGAGGACAGATCACTGTAACTCAGAGTCCATCAATAACAGCAGTTCAACCAGGAGAAGAAGTCAGAATAAACTGTAAAATCAGCAGTAATGTGGGGAATAATATTTACTTAGCCTGGTACTCACAGAAACCTGGAGAAGCTCCTAAACTCCTGATATATTATGCAACAACCCGTAATACTGGAACTCCATCTAGATTCAGTGGCAGTGGATCTGGCAGTGATTTTACTCTGACCATCAGTGGAGTCCAGACTGAAGATACAGGAGATTATTACTGTAAGAGTTTACACTGTCCTAGTAGCTGTAATGTGTTCACACAGTGATAAAGAGTCGTACAAAAACCTCTGTCAGTCAGACGTCACAGTGACTGCACTGATACAGCTGAGAGAAACTGCAGCTGCTGATGGAGGATCACAAAGACAAGTCACCTTTATTTATATAGTGCTTTTTACAATAAAGATTGTTTCAAAGCAGCTTTACAGTGATAACAGGAAAATAATGCAACAAAGTTTGTTTCTGCTGTACAGCAGATCTAGAAGAACATATTGTCCTAGTCCAGCTGAAGTAAGTTCAGTGGTGGTTAACTTTTGTTGTAAACATTATTAATGTAGTTCATTTATATACAGTGCTTAGCATAAGTGAACACACCCAAGCTAAAGGTGACTAAAAAATCATCTTTTGGAAATTGATCTTAATGCCTTAATTAAAAAAATTAGGACAACTCCAACCTTTAAGGAGGCCAATTTTCTTTGTGAATGAATAATGTATTGTACATGATAAGTGTTCTTCCTTAAAATATACAGGGTGCATAAGTCAGGACACCCCTATGTTAAATTCCCATAGAGAGAGGAAGATTTTTATTTTTAAAGGCCAGTTACTTCATGGATCCAGGATACTATGCATCCTGATAAAGTTCCCTTGGCCTTTGGGATTAAAATAGCCCCACATCATCACATAGCCTTCACCATACCTAGAGATTGGCATGGCTTTATTTCAGTTAGCCTGGGTTGATTTGCATTGAGAGATGATCTTATGGAAACTAAGAAAAAAACAACAACAAAAAAACCAGCACAACACCTTCAAACATTTAAAGACAACTTCGGCAAGGACATGTAACCCTAATAAAAACATGGTAGTGTTTATTTTATTTTATTTTATTTTTTTATTTTTTTTATTGCTAACAAGCATTTTTTAATACTGAAGCCACATTTTCAAAACTCTAATACTCAATTCAGTATTGTTTAATACTGAATACTGAAGCATTTTCAAAACTCTTCATTCAGTCTGCATTACCAACATGAATCTTGGCCAAAGAGTTAATCTCACTCAGACCAACAAAACACTTCATATGTCTCAAAATAAGCTCATTCCTCCATAACACTGGCAACAATTCTCATTCAGAAAACATACATGTCATTCATAACACACTGAACTAAAAAACACTCACAACAGGTGCATTACACAAATGATGAACTTTCATCTTTAAAGTTTGAATGATAATTTTTTTCACATTAATATTCATTATATGATAAGAATAGGATCTTTTCATTTTATTACAGTGTAACAGGCTCAGGCCTGTGTACTACTACTACACTCCACCAGAGGCGATAGGGTGCTTTAGTGGATGGTATATATATAACCACATGAGTAGTAGAACAAGTCAGATTTGTTGGGCAGAGGAAGCATGGCTTACCTGTTGTGTTACCACAATCCACTTTAAGTCCTGATTGGGAAACTTTGGTTTCAAGCTCAATCAAAGTAAGATTTATTTATTCTACATATTTTTTGGGTGTGGTTTCTGTATTAGTTTGTAGCCATTGCACATACTTTTTCTGTGTTCTTTACGAGTGTTTGCTAACTGGATGCACTGCTAATGTCAAGTTTGTATCTTTTTTGTTGTTGTTGTAGAAGGACTCTTTGTAGCCACTAACCTTTATATTACTGTCATTCATTCATTGGAGATCAAAGGAGGATTTCCGTTCACAAACTGTTTAATTACTTCACCTTGTGGATCGCTTGGATCTTATGCACAAGGATTGTAACGAGACCACCATCTTCATCTTCAACAGACTATATTGTGTATCCATGGAGGCATGGACTATACCATATAAGGCTTTCACGTAACTTTGGACTCATGCTATGTGGTTGCACTGACTCCAGATCCATACCCCATGCTGCTGAACCTGTTTACATCAAAACAGTTGGTTTTCTTTCATTCTGTACTCATTGTTTGTTTTGTTTTCCACATTCACCCAGGTCTACTGTATTTTTGGGTGGTTTACATAAACTGACAAAAACACATTTTACTGCCTGACTCATTCATGTAATTTATACCTGGTTTAGTTTAGTGCTATGTAAAAATAAGTTGGTGGTTCCCTTCCTAAAAATCAGACTTATAGCAGTCCTAAACTTAACACGGTTGAGGCAGTTATAACAGTATAAAGAATGAATGAATGAGAAATGCAGCAATTTGTTTTTTTTCTATATCTTTACATATACCCAGTCTCATATAAAAACGTACCCTGACTACGTTGGTCCAAAGTGCAAAGTGTAGAGGGGTTACAATAATGGCCCTTGAATTGTATGACTGTTACATTTTTTTTTTTTACCTATTCTTTTCCTATTGTTTTGCATCCAAGTCACGTGACTTTCAAGATTCTGGCCGTGAGAACAAAAAACATGGTGGACATTTCTATCATTTTTAGTGAAAAAATCATAAATGTTTCTGCATAAAAATAAGTTTTGATTACATTTCTAGTGAGAGATATATATTTTATTTCATTTAATATTGGCATAACAATTTTTTTATTTTAGCATAACAAATAGTTTCTACATGTAGCAGCACGAGGATGGGATAGAATGACTTTAAAGCCCATGTTGCAGGTTAGAGTACACAGTAAGCCAATGTATAGAAAAATAATGTAGGAACTAGATTTAAATATAAACATATACTTATAAAACGCTATTTAGGCTTCTGGGGTCGTTTTTGTGAGAAATTTTTACTTCCGCATTTGAAAATCGCTTAAACCGCCGAACCTGAAGTGACGTAACATGAGGTAGAGCGGTCAAAGAAAATCAACTAGCGAATAGGAAAGCAATGGATGACAGCTCGGAAAGGGAATTGTAGCCTAAATGTTTACTCGTATGATATATATATAATTCATTTATAATTGATATATATGATGATATCGTATAATTATGAGCCTGATATGAAGCCAAGTGAGCAGGACAGGCCAGGGTTAGACAGAACAACGGTGCGTTGTGGTGTGAGGAGAACAGGGCGAGAGAACAGTGTTAGCTTATAACTTAGATGTATTCACGTTAGCCGACGATATGTATAACACTATGCTCAGATCACAATACTGTACAGATTATTATCATCATGTATCAGGCAATAGCAAAGCTAGTACTTAGACCCTTACCTGCATGTGTTGTGTGTGTCAGCCATTAGGAGACCGTTTCCAGAGGAAGATGGACTTTATAAAGGCTTTGAATTGACCCATTTGGTGACGATGAATAAAATAAATGATCACAATCACAACTGTCTTACTGTCTAAAAACTTTATATGTAGAAACAGCCAACACAAACATTAAAGTCGGTTTGTACAGATTGAAAATGAATTATAGAACATAATATATTATATTTATAATAATAATAATAGTGTCGGCTGCAGACTAATAACAAACACATAAATGCATTACATTACAAGTTTATGTAGGATATGTTAATGAATTAAATTAAGACAAGGCACATTTTGTAAAACAGATGTACAATAAGTGATCTCTGACGGATCCGTGAGCGTCATGTTTCCCGCTGGCGGCCGAACCACATGCTGATGGCGGACCGTCACCGGGCGACCCGATGAAGGAGCTGGGACAGTGTGCACATATCGCCGGGATTATAATCATTCGGTCCACACTACCGCGTTTTTCAAAGCAGAAGCAGAAGTGAAGTCCCGTCTCTTACCCGGCACAAAACGCACACTGGCACGGACGATTGCACCGTCCTTTTTCTTATTCGGAAACCTGTGGACTCGATGTCCTGACAGGCCATAATTCACAATCATTTACCACGACGATGATTCATTGAAATACAATAAGCACAGAAAACACACTGAATCATGACCGCTCCAACTGAATACCAACCTATCTCTGCACTGAGCGCGAGCCGCGAACGCAGAGCCAAACGACTACCTCATGTGACGTCATATGACGCGATGGTGAAAAAAAGCGCTTTTTCAACACGGTCAAGGAAATGGTCACGTTTTCTATTAAATTTGTGCCCTTATGTCTTGCAAAACAATTTTTAATCCTGCATTTACTTTTCATATGGTATTTTCATACAAGGTTATATTAATAAAAAAAAAATAAAAAAAACCTGCAACATGGGCTTTAAGCATAAAATGATCTCTGCTAACGACTACGCCACCCTGGAATCTTGCCAGGGACAATAAAATATAGTTTGTTATTTAAGGAAACACAGGTTCGTCCACAGTAAGGCGGCAGGAGACGTGGGTACAAAAATATAAATTTGTTTTATTAAAGATAAATAATCAATATAAAATGCACAAACATCAACAGCACTCAATGTAGACAATTTTGTGGTTCCACAAGCACACATGGAGCGACCTGAGTCAGCAGGACAGGAGCCGAGGCAGAGCAGTGGATAAGGGCACATAAGGCCTCCACGACAAGTCACCTTTTCCGTACGCCTGTGCATATACACTCACACCAGTACACACACACACACACTCACACCACTCAGCACACCACACTCGTGAGGGAGACCACCACCAACAATCCGCCCCTGCTTTGTGCACTCAGCTCCTGGAACAGAAATGTCACTGTTGAAACACACTCAGAATTGTCACTGTTGAAACACACTCAGAACTGTCACTCCAAGAGACAGAAATTGGAGTAGAGATGTTCAGTTTCACGTTAAACATATTACAAAATTCTGAGTCAAAATACAAAATAAAAACTAATACAAACGAAAAGAAAACTTTCCTGGTGTCACAAGACACAGAGACAACCCCGAAATAAAGGGCTCACATGGAGGCACACACACTAAAATAAACACAAAGGACAGTGTTTTCAGTCCTTTGTCCACAGCGGATCAAAGCAACAGCAAAAGCAGCAAAGCAACAGCGCCTCCAGAAGTAGTCCCACGCAGTCAACCGCACGGAAACTAATCGGCGGTGCAGATGCGACCCATTGGTCCGTACTACATCTATAAATTTACAAATAAACAATCAGACAAACTCTGTGATTTAACTGCTAACCATTAATAAAAGCTGTTTCTCTCAACAGATTGCCATTTAACCTAGGCGCAAATTTAAAACTACATACCTTTTAGGTGCAATCTCTGAGGACCAACTCAGTCAGGCAGACAACATACATGTGGGCTCATCCCATCTATCAGGTGGACAGCGTGCGCGTCGGCAATAACTAAGCATTCCGGGCATGAAGTATAAACAACCATACTTTGACCATCAAGGGTACAACCTCAGCCGAATGCCAGCCGCGAAAGCTTGCATGTCGCCCTGAAAATAAGCTAATGTTAGCTACAGTATGCCATTGATCTTACATTTGGGAGCAATTTAGTGAGAACATACACTGTGCACCTTTTTGTAAAAATTGTGTACCAGTACCAACTGTATAGGCTTTTTAAAAATTACAGGGTACATATCTATGCATTTATACTTTTTATAGCAAAAGTGCAAAAGTTTAAGTTTAAGCTTACATGCTTCAAGGCAAGTAAAGCTAAAACTATTTATTTTTTTTTATTTTTTTTAATACTGGGAGATATACTCTTGTTCCATGGAGTTACAGGGTAAGTGTGACATTGCGGGCCGTAAATTAAAGTGGTGCTTGTTACCCTCTTGTTCAATGTAGTTACAGAGTAAGTACAATAAAAAATACATACAGACAATCTTATAATACTGACTTGGAAACCTTTATAAATTGGTCCCAAATGTGATTGTTGCATCATAATAGTAGAATAAGTACCCCTTAGATCTACAATACTTACAGTATAAAAAAAAGATATTTCTCCTGGTTGTTACCCCTTTATTCCCCAAACTTTACATGTTGTTCCCTTATACTTACATGTAAGTACACTATAATTACAGAAAGTTACACTGTAAAATCGCTTTAATTACGCAGTACTTTCCGGGCTGTAATCTAAAGCGTTACCGACTTTTTTTATTATGACTCTAAATATAGTAAAACTGATTCATTTAGTTCTTGATTTCTCATTGTTAACATGCTTTTAAAGGTGTAGCACAGAACTGAACTCAGAGAAACTGCTGCGTATGACATATGTTTAAAATGATCTACATTCATGATTCTCCAGACAAAACCTAGTGTCTTATCAGCCTGACAAACATAACAAAAATACTTCACAATTAATAAATATGTGCAATTAATCACTAAATGGTTCAATAACATTATTCTGAAAGTTAAATCTTTGAAGAGAGTTTATGAGTTTGTTATCAGCACAAGCTGTTGTAAATCCTGCCCACTTCTTTGCATTGTCAGCACATGCTTCAGTGCTCTGAGAGTGTTTATAGTGCTGTGAGTTTAACACTTCATGACTGAGAGCAGAACAGAACACACTCTTCATCATCACACAAGACTAAACTACAGCAATGAACACAATCAACATCTTCATCTGGACCATTTCACTGTTTATTCAAGGTTTGTGTAATACAGTTTTTGCAATGATTATTAATTATCTTAAAATGCTAAATTTTTATTTCTGTTTTCTTTCAGAGTGTAGAGGACAGTATACTGTAACTCAGAGTCCATCAATACCAGCAGTTCAACCAGGAGAAGAAGTCAGATTAAACTGTAAAACCAGCAGTGATGTGTATGTTGGTGATCAAAGTGGTAATCATTACTTAGCCTGGTACTCACAGAAACCTGGAGAAGCTCCTAAACTCCTCATATATTATGCAACAACCCGTAACACTGGAACTCCATCTAGATTCAGTGGCAGTGGATCTGGCAGTGATTTTACTCTGACCATCAGTGGAGTCCAGACTGAAGATACAGGAGATTATTACTGTCAGAGTTTACACTTTCCAAACAGTAAACATGTGTTCACACAGTGATAAAGAGTCGTACAAAAACCTCTGTCAGTCAGACGTCACAGTGACTGCACTGATACAGCTGAGAGAAACTGCAGCTGCTGATGGAGGATCACAAACTACACAATATCAAACCTTTCACAGACTTTATTCATTTATTATGATGTAAGTAAACATATCTACATATATAAGTAACACAATCTAACATCTCTTACTAAACTGGACTAAAATGTGGAGAAAATGTGAGTGGAGCTTGTTCCTGTAAAACTTTTCACTACAATATTATCTATATTATTACTGTAGGAAAGTCAATCCTTTAATTGCACTTCCATACTTCACCACTAGAGGGTCACATGTCTTTTACATAACTGAGTTCTATGGAAGCCCTGAACCGGCAGTGCAACATGAAAAAAAAAAAAAAAACATCTAAAATTACGTGTGGTAAAATCTACAGTAACTGGTTTTGTTGAAATTAAATAAATGATGTAAGATTACTGCTTATAATTGAATTCAACCAACCTGAAAAACAAGGTTCTCTTACGAGAGGTCTCTCGTACTGCGTAAGATATCTTACGCTAGGGGAAAATCCTTTTTCCGCGAGATATTGAAGCCAAAAATTATCCTTAATTTTGTAATAATGCAAAACGCGTTGCGGCAGCATGCAGACATAGGCGAGATAGCTCGCGCGCCTATTGGCTGCTCTGCGGCAACTGCAGCAGCCTATCGAGCGAGGCCTGGCGTGACGCCAGACCCAATCAGGGCACTTCGCGCCCGCTGTGTCACGTCCCGCCGAAATGGGCGTGGTCTAGGCCTATAAATACCGCTCGCAGGCAGCTATTATCTGATTTTTCATCCTTCAAGCGAAGCACACGCATCGCTGGAGCCGGAGAAGAAGCTGCGCCGTCTGAGAGAGAGCACCTTCAGCGGGACGAGTCACTGAAGTCGCTGGCTGCGCCGCCTTCCTGCCTTCCTGCTGCGCTTTCCGGCGCTTATATCCTTTCTATTACTCTGTACTTTTGTGTGTGTGTGTCGCCGCCGCGACACACATTCTAAAAGAGCTAGTGTCTTTTTAAAGATGCCTTCCTGCGGCTCGTGCAGAGCCACACTCAGCAACGGGGACCGCCACGTGATTTGCGTTTCCTGCCTGGGTGAGGAACATGCAGCTCTCGCGCTCGCTGACGGCGGCTGCCCTCACTGCGAGCTGATGGCAATGGCGACTCTGAGGACTCGCCTAGCCTTCTTCACCGAGACTGCTCCCCCGCCCGCCGCGGCGTCGCGCCGTAAAAAGCGCCGTGCCCAGCGGGCCCCGGAACCCTCCCTCAGCCGCCAAAGCTCGCCGGTTCGCCCGCTTGCTTCCCCGGCTTCGTCACCCTCGCTTCCTGACGGACAGCGGCCGCCGTCTGCCGCCGCTTCCGTTGACATCGTGGATGAGGAAGCCCTGCTGGGAGAGGATGATTCCTGCTCTATCCTGGCGTCAGGCAGTGAGGATTGGGCGGGCTCTGAGGACCCCGCGCCCCCTGCCCGCATGTCTTCAGGCAAGAGAGCGTCCATCGAGACGGAGCTCACGCGAGTACTCGCACAGGCCGCGGCGAGCCTCGGCCTCGAGTGGTCTTCGCCTGAGCAGCCCGCTCACAACCGGCTGGATGGATTTTTCCTGCCTGGGGAGCGCGCTTCGCCTGCGTCCAGACCGGCGCCTTTTCTTCCTGAGTTACACGAAGAAGTCGCCAAGTCCTGGAACGCCCCCTATTCGGCTAGAGTGCGTCCTGCTGTTTCTTTGGCATTCTCCGCTGTTGACGATGCCAAGAACAAAGGATACCTTTCGCTGCCGCCGGTCGAAGAGGCGATAGCGGCCCACTTATGCCCGCCCTCTGCTGGACGGCGTGCTAAGTCGGCCCTACCCTCTAAAGCTTGCCGCACGACGTCAAGCCTGCTCCGCCGCGCTTTCTCCGCCGCCGGGCAAGCTGCGTCAGCGCTGCACACCATGGCAACGCTTCAGATCTTCCAGGCCGATCTCCTCCGTAAGATGGATGAGGAAGGGCCTGACGCGATCTGCGTGCCGGACTTAAGGAGTGCCACGGACCTCGCTCTCCGTGCTACTAAGTCTGCAGCGCAAGCCATTGGACGGAATATGGCCTCTCTCACCGTGACTGAGAGACATCTTTGGCTGACGCTCTCGGAAATGGCCGAGTCTGAGCGCACCGCGTTCCTCGACGCCCCACTTTCCGCCACAGGCCTCTTTGGATCCTCCGTCATGGATTTCGCGGAGAGATTCGCAGAGGTACAGAAAGCGTCACAGGCTATGAAGCACTTCCTCCCGAAGCGCTCCAGCTCTGCAGCAGGCCGTGCGAAACCGCCTGCTCAGAGCTCACAGCCACAGCCACCGTCCACTGCCTCCACTTCACAGCGCCGCCAGGCCCGAAGCGCGAGACCGCGCTCCCGCTCATCCGGTCGCCGCCCCACTGTACGTGGCCCGCGACCTAGGATTACGGTGAAGCCCGAGGCCCCGAAGTCGTCCTAGCACAGCTAGGAAAACGACGGTGTTTAAGTCGCAGATGGGAGTTTTACTTACTCAAACATGTTCTGAGGGCAGAAAGGAAAATGATTGGTTTACAGTTTCAACCAATGAAACTGAAGCAAGGGCGGGGTTTAGACGTTTGAATTTGAGATGCGCTGCGGAGGGATTTCTTGAGGAATAGTCGGAAGAAAAGACAGATGTTCGTGGGAGAACGCATTTATTGCAAGGTAAGTGAATTTACAACTATATTTTGTTAATTCAACATCCTCTAATGTTTACTAAGATAATAAGCGAACATTTAAAAATGCACAGAACTAATCATTGTCTAAATAACGTATTGTAGGCCTATGCATTTTGATTTGACTGTTTCATCAGTAGAGCAAAACAAAGCTGCTTATGGGGTAACTAGTGTAAAACATGCTTTTCCAATGCTTCCTCGCTGTCTGTTAAATTGATATGCGAGAACAGAACTCGTTCAAATTTTCCGCGGTCGAAATGATACATCTCCCGCCTTCGCGCTGCTCTCAGGGCAGGAGTACTCAATAGATTCAAACTGCTGTTATTTTAGTGTATTACGCGCTGCTCTCAGGGCAGGAGTACTCAATAGATTCAAACTGCTGTTATTTTAGTGTATTACGCGCTGCTCTCAGGGCAGGAGTACTCAATAGATTCAAACTGCTGTTATTTTAGTGTATTACGCGCTGCTCTCAGGGCAGGAGTACTCAATAGATTCAAACTGCTGTTATTTTAGTGTATTACGCGCTGCTCTCGGGGCAGGAGTACTCAATAGATTCAAACTGCTGTTATTTTAGTGTATTACGCGCTGCTCTCAGGGCAGGAGTACTCAATAGATTCAAACTGCTGTTATTTTAGTGTATTACGCGCTGCTCTCAGGGCAGGAGTACTCAATAGATTCAAACTGCTGTTATTTTAGTGTATTACGCGCTGCTCTCAGGGCAGGAGTACTCAATAGATTCAAACTGCTGTTATTTTAGTGTATTACGCGCTGCTCTCGGGGCAGGAGTACTCAATAGATTCAAACTGCTGTTATTTTAGTGTATTACGCGCTGCTCTCAGGGCAGGAGTACTCAATAGATTCAAACTGCTGTTATTTTAGTGTATTACTGCTCTCAGGGCAGGAGTACTCAATAGATTCAAACTGCTGTTATTTTAGTGTATTACGCGCTGCTCTCGGGGCAGGAGTACTCAATAGATTCAAACTGCTGTTATTTTAGTGTAGTACGCGCTGCTCTCAGGGCAGGAGTACTCAATAGATTCAAACTGCTGTTATTTTAGTGTATTACGCGCTGCTCTCGGGGCAGGAGTACTCAATAGATTCAAACTGCTGTTATTTTAGTGTATTACGCGCTGCTCTCAGGGCAGGAGTACTCAATAGATTCAAACTGCTGTTATTTTAGTGTATTACGCGCTGCTCTCAGGGCAGGAGTACTCAATAGATTCAAACTGCTGTTATTTTAGTGTATTACGCGCTGCTCTCGGGGCAGGAGTACTCAATAGATTCAAATTGCTGTTATTTTAGTGTATTACGCGCTGCTCTCGGGGCAGGAGTACTCGATAGATTCAAATTGCTGTTATTTTAGTGTATTACGCGCTGCTCTCAGGGCAGGAGTACTCAATAGATTCAAACTGCTGTTATTTTAGTGTATTACGCGCTGCTCTCGGGGCAGGAGTACTCGATAGATTCAAACTGCTGTTATTTTAGTGTATTACGCGCTGCTCTCAGGGCAGGAGTACTCAATAGATTCAAACTGCTGTTATTTTAGTGTATTACGCGCTGCTCTCGGGGAAGGAGTACTCAATAGATTCAAACTGCTGTTATTTTAGTGTATTACGCGCTGCTCTCGGGGCAGGAGTACTCGATAGATTCAAATTGCTGTTATTTTAGTGTATTACGCGCTGCTCTCAGGGCAGGAGTACTCAATAGATTCAAACTGCTGTTATTTTAGTGTATTACGCGCTGCTCTCAGGGCAGGAGTACTCAATAGATTCAAACTGCTGTTATTTTAGTGTATTACGCGCTGCTCTCGGGGCAGGAGTACTCAATAGATTCAAACTGCTGTTATTTTAGTGTATTACGCGCTGCTCTCAGGGCAGGAGTACTCAATAGATTCAAATTGCTGTTATTTTAGTGTATTACGCGCTGCTCTCGGGGCAGGAGTACTCAATAGATTCAAAGTGCTGTTATTTTAGTGTATTACGCGCTGCTCTCGGGGCAGGAGTACTCGATAGATTCAAACTGCTGTTATTTTAGTGTATTACGCGCTGCTCTCAGGGCAGGAGTACTCAATAGATTCAAACTGCTGTTATTTTAGTGTATTACGCGCTGCTCTCAGGGCAGGAGTACTCGATAGATTCAAACTGCTGTTATTTTAGTGTATTACGCGCTGCTCTCAGGGCAGGAGTACTCAATAGATTCAAACTGCTGTTATTTTAGTGTATTACGCGCTGCTCTCAGGGCAGGAGTACTCAATAGATTCAAACTGCTGTTATTTTAGTGTATTACGCGCTGCTCTCAGGGCAGGAGTACTCAATAGATTCAAACTGCTGTTATTTTAGTGTATTACGCGCTGCTCTCGGGGCAGGAGTACTCAATAGATTCAAACTGCTGTTATTTTAGTGTATTACGCGCTGCTCTCAGGGCAGGAGTACTCAATAGATTCAAATTGCTGTTATTTTAGTGTATTACGCGCTGCTCTCGGGGCAGGAGTACTCAATAGATTCAAATTGCTGTTATTTTAGTGTATTACGCGCTGCTCTCGGGGCAGGAGTACTCGATAGATTCAAACTGCTGTTATTTTAGTGTATTACTCGCTGCTCTCAGGGCAGGAGTACTCAATAGATTCAAATCGCTGTTATTTTAGTGTATTACGCGCTGCTCTCAGGGCAGGAGTACTCGATAGATTCAAACTGCTGTTATTTTAGTGTATTACGCGCTGCTCTCAGGGCAGGAGTACTCGATAGATTCAAACTGCTGTTATTTTAGTGTATTACGCGCTGCTCTCAGGGCAGGAGTACTCAATAGATTCAAACTGCTGTTATTTTAGTGTATTACGCGCTGCTCTCAGGGCAGGAGTACTCGATAGATTCAAACTGCTGTTATTTTAGTGTATTACGCGCTGCTCTCAGGGCAGGAGTACTCAATAGATTCAAACTGCTGTTATTTTAGTGTATTACGCGCTGCTCTCAGGGCAGGAGTACTCAATAGATTCAAACTGCTGTTATTTTAGTGTATTACGCGCTGCTCTCGGGGCAGGAGTACTCAATAGATTCAAACTGCTGTTATTTTAGTGTATTACGCGCTGCTCTCAGGGAAGGAGTACTCGATAGATTCAAACTGCTGTTATTTTAGTGTATTACGCGCTGCTCTCAGGGCAGGAGTACTCAATAGATTCAAACTGCTGTTATTTTAGTGTATTACGCGCTGCTCTCGGGGCAGGAGTACTCAATAGATTCAAACTGCTGTTATTTTAGTGTATTACGCGCTGCTCTCAGGGCAGGAGTACTCAATAGATTCAAACTGCTGTTATTTTAGTGTATTACGCGCTGCTCTCAGGGCAGGAGTACTCGATAGATTCAAACTGCTGTTATTTTAGTGTATTACGCGCTGCTCTCAGGGCAGGAGTACTCAATAGATTCAAATTGCTGTTATTTTAGTGTATTACGCGCTGCTCTCGGGGCAGGAGTACTCAATAGATTCAAACTGCTGTTATTTTAGTGTATTACGCGCTGCTCTCAGGGCAGGAGTATAGATTCAAATTGCTGTTATTTTAGTGTATTACGCGCTGCTCTCAGGGCAGGAGTACTCAATAGATTCAAACTGCTGTTATTTTAGTGTATTACGCGCTGCTCTCGGGGCAGGAGTACTCGATAGATTCAAACTGCTGTTATTTTAGTGTATTACGTGCTGCTCTCAGGGCAGGAGTACTCAATAGATTCAAACTGCTGTTATTTTAGTGTATTACGCGCTGCTCTCAGGGCAGGAGTACTCAATAGATTCATATTGCTGTTATTTTAGTGTATTACGCGCTGCTCTCAGGGCAGGAGTATAGATTCAAATTGCTGTTATTTTAGTATATTACGCGCTGCTCTCAGGGCAGGAGTACTCAATAGATTCAAATTGCTGTTATTTTTAGTGTATTACGCGCTGCTCTCAGGGCAGGAGTACTCAATAGATTCAAATCACTTTTATTTTAGTGTATTACGCCCTGCTCTCAGGGCAGGTGTACTCAATAGATTCAAATTGCTGTTATTTTTAGTGTATTACGCGCTGCTCTCAGGGCAGGAGTACTCAATAGATTCAAACTGCTGTTATTTTAGTGTATTACGCGCTGCTCTCGGGGCAGGAGTACTCAATAGATTCAAATTGCTGTTATTTTAGTGTATTACGCGCTGCTCTCAGGGCAGGAGTACTCAATAGATTCAAATCACTTTTATTTTAGTGTATTACGCGCTGCTCTCAGGGCAGGAGTACTCAATAGATTCAAATTGCTGTTATTTTTAGTGTATTACGCGCTGCTCTCAGGGCAGGAGTACTCAATAGATTCAAATCACTTTTATTTTAGTGTATTACGCCCTGCTCTCAGGGCAGGTGTACTCAATAGATTCAAATTGCTGTTATTTTTAGTGTATTACGCGCTGCTCTCAGGGCAGGAGTACTCAATAGATTCAAATTGCTGTTATTTTTAGTGTATTACGCGCTGCTCTCAGGGCAGGAGTACTCGATAGATTCAAACTGCTGTTATTTTAGTGTATTACGCGCTGCTCTCGGGGCAGGAGTACTCGATAGATTCAAACTGCTGTTATTTTAGTGTATTACGCGCTGCTCTCAGGGCAGGAGTACTCAATAGATTCAAATTGCTGTTATTTTAGTGTATTACGCGCTGCTCTCAGGGCAGGAGTACTCGATAGATTCAAACTGCTGTTATTTTAGTGTATTACGCGCTGCTCTCGGGGCAGGAGTACTCAATAGATTCAAATTGCTGTTATTTTTAGTGTATTACGCGCTGCTCTCAGGGCAGGAGTACTCAATAGATTCAAATTGCTGTTATTTTTAGTGTATTACGCGCTGCTCTCAGGGCAGGAGTACTCAATAGATTCAAATTGCTGTTATTTTTAGTGTATTACGCGCTGCTCTCAGGGCAGGTGTACTCAATAGATTCAAATCGCTGTTATTTTTAGTGTATTACGCGCTGCTCTCAGGGCAGGAGTACTCAATAGATTCAAATTGCTGTTATTTTTAGTGTATTACGCGCTGCTCTCAGGGCAGGAGTACTCAATAGATTCAAATTGCTGTTATTTTTAGTGTATTACGCGCTGCTCTCAGGGCAGGAGTACTCAATAGATTCAAATCACTTTTATTTTAGTGTATTACGCCCTGCTCTCAGGGCAGGTGTACTCAATATATTCAAATTGCTGTTATTTTTAGTGTATTACGCGCTGCTCTCAGGGCAGGAGTACTCAATAGATTCAAATTGCTGTTATTTTTAGTGTATTACGCGCTGCTCTCAGGGCAGGAGTACTCAATAGATTCAAATTGCTGTTATTTTTAGTGTATTACGCGCTGCTCTCAGGGCAGGAGTACTCAATAGATTCAAATTGCTGTTATTTTTAGTGTATTACGCGCTGCTCTCAGGGCAGGAGTACTCAATAGATTCAAATTGCTGTTATTTTTAGTGTATTACGCGCTGCTCTCAGGGCAGGTGTACTCAATAGATTCAAATTGCTGTTATTTTTAGTGTATTACGCGCTGCTCTCAGGGCAGGAGTACTCAATAGATTCAAATCACTTTTATTTTAGTGTATTACGCCCTGCTCTCAGGGCAGGAGTACTCAATAGATTCAAATCGCAGTTATTTTAGTGTATTACGCGCTGCTCTCAGGGCAGGAGTACTCAATAGATTCATATTGCTGTTATTTTAGTGTATTACGCGCTGCTCTCAGGGCAGGAGTACTCAATAGATTCAAATCACTGTTATTTTAGTGTATTACGCGCTGCTCTCAGGGCAGGAGTACTCAATAGATTCAAATCACTTTTATTTTAGTGTATTACGCGCTGCTCTCAGGGCAGGAGTACTCAATAGATTCAAACTGCTGTTATTTTAGTGTATTACGCGCTGCTCTCGGGGCAGGAGTACTCGATAGATTCAAACTGCTGTTATTTTAGTGTATTACGCGCTGCTCTCGGGGCAGGAGTACTCAATAGATTCAAATCGCTGTTATTTTAGTGTATTACGCGCTGCTCTCAGGGCAGGAGTACTCAATAGATTCAAACTGCTGTTATTTTAGTGTATTACGAGCTGCTCTCAGGGCAGGAGTACTCGATAGATTCAAACTGCTGTTATTTTAGTGTATTACGAGCTGCTCTCAGGGCAGGAGCACTCAATAGATTCAAATCACTTTTATTTTAGTGTATTACGCGCTGCTCTCAGGGCAGGAGTACTCAATAGATTCAAACTGCTGTTATTTTAGTGTATTACGCGCTGCTCTCAGGGCAGGAGTACTCAATAGATTCAAACTGCTGTTATTTTAGTGTATTACGCGCTGCTCTCAGGGCAGGAGTACTCAATAGATTCAAACTGCTGTTATTTTAGTGTATTACGCGCTGCTCTCAGGGCAGGAGTACTCGATAGATTCAAATCGCTGTTATTTTAGTGTATTACGCGCTGCTCTCAGGGCAGGAGTACTCAATAGATTCAAACTGCTGTTATTTTAGTGTATTACGCGCTGCTCTCAGGGCAGGAGTACTCAATAGATTCAAACTGCTGTTATTTTAGTGTATTACGCGCTGCTCTCAGGGCAGGAGTACTCAATAGATTCAAAACGCAGTTATTTTAGTGTATTACTCGCTGCTCTCAGGGCAGGAGTACTCAATAGATTCAAATCACTGTTATTTTAGTGTATTATGCACTGCTCTCAGGGCAGGAGTACTCAATAGATTCAAATCACTGTTATTTTAGTGTATTACTCGCTGCTCTCAGGGCAGGAGTACTCAATAGATTCAAATCACTTTTATTTTAGTGTATTATGCACTGCTCTCAGGGCAGGAGTACTCAATAGATTCAAATCACTTTTATTTTAGTGTATTATGCACTGCTCTCAGGGCAGGAGTACTCGATAGATTCAAACTGCTGTTATTTTAGTGTATTACGCGCTGCTCTCGGGGCAGGAGTACTCGATAGATTCAAACTGCTGTTATTTTAGTGTATTACGCGCTGCTCTCAGGGCAGGAGTACTCAATAGATTCAAATTGCTGTTATTTTAGTGTATTACGCGCTGCTCTCAGGGCAGGAGTACTCGATAGATTCAAACTGCTGTTATTTTAGTGTATTACGCGCTGCTCTCGGGGCAGGAGTACTCAATAGATTCAAATTGCTGTTATTTTTAGTGTATTACGCGCTGCTCTCAGGGCAGGAGTACTCAATAGATTCAAATTGCTGTTATTTTTAGTGTATTACGCGCTGCTCTCAGGGCAGGAGTACTCAATAGATTCAAATTGCTGTTATTTTTAGTGTATTACGCGCTGCTCTCAGGGCAGGTGTACTCAATAGATTCAAATCGCTGTTATTTTTAGTGTATTACGCGCTGCTCTCAGGGCAGGTGTACTCAATAGATTCAAATCGCTGTTATTTTTAGTGTATTACGCGCTGCTCTCAGGGCAGGAGTACTCAATAGATTCAAATTGCTGTTATTTTTAGTGTATTACGCGCTGCTCTCAGGGCAGGAGTACTCAATAGATTCAAATTGCTGTTATTTTTAGTGTATTACGCGCTGCTCTCAGGGCAGGAGTACTCAATAGATTCAAATCACTTTTATTTTAGTGTATTACGCCCTGCTCTCAGGGCAGGTGTACTCAATATATTCAAATTGCTGTTATTTTTAGTGTATTACGCGCTGCTCTCAGGGCAGGAGTACTCAATAGATTCAAATTGCTGTTATTTTTAGTGTATTACGCGCTGCTCTCAGGGCAGGAGTACTCAATAGATTCAAATTGCTGTTATTTTTAGTGTATTACGCGCTGCTCTCAGGGCAGGAGTACTCAATAGATTCAAATTGCTGTTATTTTTAGTGTATTACGCGCTGCTCTCAGGGCAGGAGTACTCAATAGATTCAAATTGCTGTTATTTTTAGTGTATTACGCGCTGCTCTCAGGGCAGGTGTACTCAATAGATTCAAATTGCTGTTATTTTTAGTGTATTACGCGCTGCTCTCAGGGCAGGAGTACTCAATAGATTCAAATCACTTTTATTTTAGTGTATTACGCCCTGCTCTCAGGGCAGGAGTACTCAATAGATTCAAATCGCAGTTATTTTAGTGTATTACGCGCTGCTCTCAGGGCAGGAGTACTCAATAGATTCATATTGCTGTTATTTTAGTGTATTACGCGCTGCTCTCAGGGCAGGAGTACTCAATAGATTCAAATCACTGTTATTTTAGTGTATTACGCGCTGCTCTCAGGGCAGGAGTACTCAATAGATTCAAATCACTTTTATTTTAGTGTATTACGCGCTGCTCTCAGGGCAGGAGTACTCAATAGATTCAAACTGCTGTTATTTTAGTGTATTACGCGCTGCTCTCGGGGCAGGAGTACTCAATAGATTCAAACTGCTGTTATTTTAGTGTATTACGCGCTGCTCTCGGGGCAGGAGTACTCAATAGATTCAAATCGCTGTTATTTTAGTGTATTACGCGCTGCTCTCAGGGCAGGAGTACTCAATAGATTCAAACTGCTGTTATTTTAGTGTATTACGCGCTGCTCTCAGGGCAGGAGTACTCGATAGATTCAAACTGCTGTTATTTTAGTGTATTACGAGCTGCTCTCAGGGCAGGAGCACTCAATAGATTCAAATCACTTTTATTTTAGTGTATTACGCGCTGCTCTCAGGGCAGGAGTACTCAATAGATTCAAACTGCTGTTATTTTAGTGTATTACGCGCTGCTCTCAGGGCAGGAGTACTCAATAGATTCAAACTGCTGTTATTTTAGTGTATTACGCGCTGCTCTCAGGGCAGGAGTACTCAATAGATTCAAACTGCTGTTATTTTAGTGTATTACGCGCTGCTCTCAGGGCAGGAGTACTCGATAGATTCAAATCGCTGTTATTTTAGTGTATTACGCGCTGCTCTCAGGGCAGGAGTACTCAATAGATTCAAACTGCTGTTATTTTAGTGTATTACGCGCTGCTCTCAGGGCAGGAGTACTCAATAGATTCAAACTGCTGTTATTTTAGTGTATTACGCGCTGCTCTCAGGGCAGGAGTACTCAATAGATTCAAATCGCAGTTATTTTAGTGTATTACTCGCTGCTCTCAGGGCAGGAGTACTCAATAGATTCAAATCACTGTTATTTTAGTGTATTATGCACTGCTCTCAGGGCAGGAGTACTCAATAGATTCAAATCACTTTTATTTTAGTGTATTATGCACTGCTCTCAGGGCAGGAGTACTCAATAGATTCAAATCGCAGTTATTTTAGTGTATTACTCGCTGCTCTCAGGGCAGGAGTACTCAATAGATTCAAATCACTTTTATTTTAGTGTATTATGCACTGCTCTCAGGGCAGGAGTACTCAATAGATTCAAATCACTTTTATTTTAGTGTATTATGCACTGCTCTCAGGGCAGGAGTACTCAATAGATTCAAATCACTTTTATTTTAGTGTATTATGCACTGCTCTCAGGGCAGGATTACTCCGATTCAAATTGACTTCAACATGCACTAACTGTGATAAGCACAATATAACTGTGTCTTTAGTGCTGTTTTGAGGGCATTATAAATGTATTTTAGCTTAAAGATCTTAAGATTTTTACAAGTAATTTTATTTGCTTACATTGGTACCACGTTACAATAAGGTTTCGTTAATGTCCCTTGCACCAAGTTTACTCCACAAAAGAAATAGTCCAGGAAATATTTTAAAGTGAGGATGAAACTGCAGCTTTCAGGTGAAATACATTTTACGTTTTGTTTTTTTATGACTATCAGCTTACATTGAAACCAACATCTTTATGTAATTCATTTGCAGGAAGACCTACAGATCTGGAGAATTTAAGGAGGAACTGACAGACATTTGACCAGGCGACCCGTAGCGTTGGGCCTGGTTTAACGGGAAGCCCATTCAAGTTCAATGACAACCGTCTAAAAGAAAAATAATAAAGCAATTGAAAACCTCTAAGAATAATGATATGAGCTAGTTAAAAGTACAACAGTTTAATGATAGGCTACATCTTTGCTCTGCATTTTTTTGTGATATGTTTCTGTTTTATACATTTAATTCACTGGAAATGTTTTGTAATACTATAAAAAAGGAAAGTCATAATTATGCTTGAATTGGTTATTTTGCAAAATTGGACCAAAAGACAGTTCAATAAAAATATAATTAGTAAACTAGTTATTTACAATCAATTTTTGTTCAGTCATTAAATGAAATCAAAATTCCATACTTTTGTAAGGATGGATTTACTACAAGGGGTTCAGGCTGCTAGACTGCCGAATTACTAAAGAAATGTTATCAGTAAGATGGTGGAAAACTGTAGATTTCTTGTCTATTACCACCCACTGCTACTTATATCAACAACGGAAATAAGTGCAGTTACAAGTTGTAACAACAGCTAAATATGTGGCAGATTGCTGCTATAGAGTGACGATATTGTTTTGCAATAGGTAGCACTTCAAAGTCAATACCTAATCAAAACTAGTTAGCACATTATATGTAATTGAAAGGGTCTAATGACACTATATATGGTTACACTTAAAGTTACAAAATAGATGTGATGATAAAAACTTATCCCATCCCAAAATACCATTAATTGTTCCCCCATATATGTAAAGTGTTTCATGAGAGATATAAAGAGAGGGAGAGGGTGCAGAAAGAGACAAAGAGAGCCAGAGAATAAAAGGGACAGAGAAACTGTTATAATCTTTGATGCCTTCCTTGACCATGTGTCTGTAACCCAAATGTGAGACGTTCAAATCGACTAATCAGATAATTACAATTTCCCCCATTGTAAAAGGTGTGACAATTTGTAGACCCCCGAAGTACACACATTTTGACCTACAGGCCTTGAGCACTATCAGCACCTCTGCCTTTAGGAACTCCAAATGGTACCCTGGGGTAAGAAAGGGGAATTGAATTTGAAACAGTAAAATAAAATGTTTTTGTTCATTTTCAAATATCTTTAATTATTTTTAATCTTACACTTTTCCACACAGACTTAAAATTGCAATCCTCTCTCTAGTTTTTTCTAACCATATTAAACATTAATGTTTCATAAAACATTACATCTTTGGTATACAGTACAAACGTTTTCTGGAAGTGATAAGCACTAACAGGATGAGAAGAAACCTAAAATGCTTTATAACCTGTGTGGTTTGATGTTGCATGAGTTAAATGGTAGTCTGCTCCTTTATTTGTTGCTGGTAGAGGGGTAAATGCACATTCATTTAGTGACATTCAAAAGAGACTCGCTTATGATAAAGACAAACAATCTCTAAATGATCACTAAACTTTTGCCATGTATTCAATCGGCTTTTGATAAATGTATTTTTAGAAAATCTTAATTTTATATTTTGGCAAACAGAATGGTGGGAAAAATATGGAAACAAAAATATTTTTCTATACTTGGAAATTACTCAAATCAAATGCCAAACTTTTCCAAATTGCGTAGGAACCCTGAAATTAAGTGTCTTTGTTTCTCTGCAATACTCAGTGGAAAATTAAGTATTTGAACATAGATCCACATTTTGCAATCACATTTATGCATCACAAAGTCAACACTGAGATTGAGTGCTTGTATCAGGTGGAACCAAACGCTCCCCATCTTTGCATCCAGGTGTTAATCATAGACTGGGTAGCATCAGGCATCTTCAGTGTTGGTTCCTTTTATTCATTCAGTTTCTGCCAGCTGTTTCAGGTAACTGAAGAATGAGATAAAAGAACAAGTTAATAATAGACCAAAAAGAAATGGTCTACTTATGTAACAACAAAATGATTAAAAATAATCAAATATACCCTTAAAAATGTGTAGGGCTATAGATTTACTAGACTATAAAACCAGCAAAAATATAAACAGAAAAAAAAAAGAGTATTTTGTACTGTATATTTTGGTATTGTGGGACAACTTTGCTTTAGTTTTGCAAAAGTAATGCCCTGGGAGCTGACAGCCATGTTTACTGAATGTTTTTATGAGTGATGTTTTTTTTTTTTTTTTTTTTTAAGAATTAACAATGATTAGTTATAGAGAAAAATATAATTATTCTAGAACTGAGCTTAGTGTATCAAATTATTAGAGCACATAGTATCAATACTACTGTATATTCCTGCAATACAGGAATATTACAGGACTTCATTTCTAGGAAAATGCAAAGCAATTAGAATCTCTTAAGTACTCCTTCACTGACAGCTTGGAGTACTGCGCTAAAAGAACAGCGATTTTAATCTATTGAGTACTCCTGCCCTGAGAGCAGCGCGTAATACACTAAAATAACAGCAGTTTGAATCTATCGAGTACTCCTGCCCTGAGAGCAGCGCGTAATACACTGAAAATAACAGCAGTTTGAATCTATTGAGTACTCCTGCCCTGAGAGCAGCGCGTAATACACTAAAATAACAGCAATTTGAATCTATTGAGTACTCCTGCCCTGAGAGCAGCGAGTAATACACTAAAATAAAAGGGATTTGAATCTATTGAGTACACCTGCCCTGAGAGCAGCGCGTAATACACTAAAATAACTGCGATTTGAATCTATTGAGTACTCCTGCCCTGAGAGCAGCGCGTAATACACTAAAATAACAGCGATTTGAATCTATCGAGTACTCCTGCCCTGAGAGCAGCGCGTAATACACTAAAATAACAGCGATTTGAATCTATTGAGTACTCCTGCCCTGAGAGCAGCGCGTAATACACTAAAATAAAAGGGATTTGAATCTATTGAGTACTCCTGCCCTGAGAGCAGCGCGTAATACACTAAAATAACAGCGATTTGAATCTATTGAGTACTCCTGCCCTGAGAGCAGCGCATAATACACTAAAATAACAGTGATTTGAATCTATTGAGTACTCCTGCCCTGAGAGCAGCGCATAATACACTAAAATAACAGCGATTTGAATCTATTGAGTACTCCTGCCCTGAGAGCAGCGCGTAATACACTGAAAATAAAAGTGATTTGAATCTATTGAGTACTCCTGCCCTGAGAGCAGCGCATAATACACTAAAATAACAGTGATTTGAATCTATTGAGTACTCCTGCCCTGAGAGCAGCGAGTAATACACTGAAAATAAAAGTGATTTGAATCTATTGAGTACTCCTGCCCTGAGAGCAGCGCGTAATACACTGAAAATAAAAGTGATTTGAATCTATTGAGTACTCCTGCCCTGAGAGCAGCGCATAAAACACTAAAATAACAGCGATTTGAATCTATTGAGTACTCCTGCCCTGAGAGCAGCGCGTAATAGACTGAAAATAAAAGTGATTTGAATCTATTGAGTACTCCTGCCCTGAGAGCAGCGCGTAATACACTAAAATAACAGCGATTTGAATCTATTGAGTACTCCTGCCCTGAGAGCAGCGCGTAATACACTAAAATAACAGCGCTTTGAATCTATCGAGTACTCCTGCCCTGAGAGCAGCGCGTAATACACTAAAATAAAAGCGATTTGAATCTATTGAGTACTCCTGCCCTGAGAGCAGCTCGTAATACACTAAAATAACAGCAATTTGAATCTATTGAGTACTCCTGCCCTGAGAGCAGCGTGTAATACACTAAAATAACAGCAATTTGAATCTATTGAGTACTCCTGCCCTGAGAGCATCGCGTAATACACTAAAATAACAGCGATTTTAATCTATTGAGTACTCCTGCCCTGAGAGCAGCGCGTAATACACTAAAATAAAAGGGATTTGAATCTATTGAGTACACCTGCCCTGAGAGCAGCGCGTAATACACTAAAATAACAGCGATTTGAATCTATTGAGTACTCCTGCCCTGAGAGCAGCGCATAATACACTAAAATAACAGCGATTTGAATCTATTGAGTACTCCTGCCCTGAGAGCAGCGCGTAATACACTGAAAATAAAAGTGATTTGAATCTATTGAGTACTCCTGCCCTGAGAGCAGCGCATAATACACTAAAATAACAGCGATTTGAATCTATTGAGTACTCCTGCCCTGAGAGCAGCACGTAATACACTAAAATAACAGCAATTTGAATCTATTGAGTACTCCTGCCCTGAGAGCAGCTCGTAATACACTAAAATAACAGCGATTTGAATCTATTTAGTACTCCTGCCCTGAGAGCAGCTCGTAATACACTAAAATAACAGCAATTTGAATCTATTGAGTACTCCTGCCCTGAGAGCAGCGCGTAATACACTAAAATAACAGCAATTTGAATCTATTGAGTACTCCTGCCCTGAGAGCAGCTCGTAATACACTAAAATAACAGCGATTTGAATCTATTGAGTACTCCTGCCCTGAGAGCAGCTCGTAATACACTAAAATAACAGCAATTTGAATCTATTGAGTACTCCTGCCCTGAGAGCAGCGCGTAATACACTAAAATAACAGCAATTTGAATCTATTGAGTACACCTGCCCTGAGAGCAGCGTGTAATACACTAAAATAACAGCGCTTTGAATCTATCGAGTACTCCTGCCCTGAGAGCAGCGCGTAATACACTAAAATAACAGCGCTTTGAATCTATCGAGTACTCCTGCCCTGAGAGCAGCGCGTAATACACTAAAATAAAAGCGATTTGAATCTATTGAGTACTCCTGCCCTGAGAGCAGCTCGTAATACACTAAAATAACAGCAGTTTGAATCTATTGAGTACTCCTGCCCTGAGAGCAGCGCGTAATACACTAAAATAACAGCGATTTGAATCTATTGAGTACTCCTGCCCTGAGAGCAGCGCGTAATACACTAAAATAACAGTGATTTGAATCTATTGAGTACTCCTGCCCTGAGAGCAGCGAGTAATACACTGAAAATAAAAGGGATTTGAATCTATTGAGTACACCTGCCCTGAGAGCAGCGCGTAATACACTAAAATAACAGCGATTTGAATCTATTGAGTACTCCTGCCCTGAGAGCAGCGCGTAATACACTGAAAATAAAAGTGATTTGAATCTATTGAGTACTCCTGCCCTGAGAGCAGCGCGTAATACACTAAAATAACAGCAATTTGAATCTATTGAGTACTCCTGCCCTGAGAGCAGCGCGTAATACACTAAAATAACAGCAATTTGAATCTATTGAGTACTCCTGCCCTGAGAGCAGCGCGTAATACACTAAAATAACAGCAGTTTGAATCTATTGAGTACTCCTGCCCTGAGAGCAGCGCGTAATACACTAAAATAACAGCAGTTTGAATCTATCGAGTACTCCTGCCCTGAGAGCAGCTCGTAATACACTGAAAATAACAGCAGTTTGAATCTATTGAGTACTCCTGCCCTGAGAGCAGCGCGTAATACACTAAAATAACAGCAATTTGAATCTATTGAGTACTCCTGCCCTGAGAGCAGCGAGTAATACACTAAAATAAAAGGGATTTGAATCTATTGAGTACACCTGCCCTGAGAGCAGCGCGTAATACACTAAAATAACTGCGATTTGAATCTATTGAGTACTCCTGCCCTGAGAGCAGCGCGTAATACACTAAAATAACAGCGATTTGAATCTATCGAGTACTCCTGCCCTGAGAGCAGCGCGTAATACACTAAAATAACAGCGATTTGAATCTATTGAGTACTCCTGCCCTGAGAGCAGCGCGTAATACACTAAAATAAAAGGGATTTGAATCTATTGAGTACACCTGCCCTGAGAGCAGCGCGTAATACACTAAAATAACAGCGATTTGAATCTATTGAGTACTCCTGCCCTGAGAGCAGCGCATAATACACTAAAATAACAGTGATTTTAAATCTATTGAGTACTCCTGCCCTGAGAGCAGCGCATAATACACTAAAATAACAGCGATTTGAATCTATTGAGTACTCCTGCCCTGAGAGCAGCGCGTAATACACTGAAAATAAAAGTGATTTGAATCTATTGAGTACTCCTGCCCTGAGAGCAGCGCATAATACACTAAAATAACAGTGATTTGAATCTATTGAGTACTCCTGCCCTGAGAGCAGCGAGTAATACACTGAAAATAAAAGTGATTTGAATCTATTGAGTACTCCTGCCCTGAGAGCAGCGCGTAATACACTGAAAATAAAAGTGATTTGAATCTATTGAGTACTCCTGCCCTGAGAGCAGCGCATAAAACACTAAAATAACAGCGATTTGAATCTATTGAGTACTCCTGCCCTTAGAGCAGCGCGTAATAGACTGAAAATAAAAGTGATTTGAATCTATTGAGTACTCCTGCCCTGAGAGCAGCGCGTAATACACTAAAATAACAGCGCTTTGAATCTATCGAGTACTCCTGCCCTGAGAGCAGCGCGTAATACACTAAAATAAAAGCGATTTGAATCTATTGAGTACTCCTGCCCTGAGAGCAGCTCGTAATACACTAAAATAACAGCAATTTGAATCTATTGAGTACTCCTGCCCTGAGAGCAGCGAGTAATACACTAAAATAACAGCAATTTGAATCTATTGAGTACTCCTGCCCTGAGAGCATCGAGTAATACACTAAAATAACAGCGATTTTAATCTATTGAGTACTCCTGCCCTGAGAGCAGCGCGTAATACACTAAAATAAAAGGGATTTGAATCTATTGAGTACTCCTGCCCTGAGAGCAGCGCATATTACACTATAATAACAGCGATTTGAATCTATTGAGTACTCCTGCCTTGAGAGGAGCGCGTAATAAAAAATAACAGTGATTTGAATCTATTGAGTACTCCTGCCCTGAGAGCAGCGCATAATACACTAAAATAACAGTGATTTGAATCTATTGAGTACTCCTGCCCTGAGAACAGCGTGTAATACACTAAAATAACAGCGATTTGAATCTATTGAGTACTCCTGCCCTGAGAGCAGCGCGTAATACACTAAAATAACAGCGATTTGAATCTATTGAGTACTCCTGCCCTGAGAGCAGCGCGTAATACACTAAAATAACAGCGATTTGAATCTATTGAGTACTCCTGCCCTGAGAGCAGCGCATAATACACTAAAATAACAGCGATTTGAATCTATTGAGTACTCCTGCCCTGAGAGCAGCGCATAATACACTAAAATAACAGCGATTTGAATCTATTGAGTACTCCTGCCCTGAGAGCAGCGCGTAATAGACTGAAAATAAAAGTGATTTGAATCTATTGAGTACTCCTGCCCTGAGAGCAGCGCGTAATACACTAAAATAACAGCGATTTGAATCTATTGAGTACTCCTGCCCTGAGAGCAGCGCGTAATACACTAAAATAACAGCGCTTTCAATCTATCGAGTACTCCTGCCCTGAGAGCAGCGCATAATACACTAAAATAACAGCAGTTTGAATCTATTGAGTACTCCTGCCCTGAGAGCAGCGCGTAATACACTAAAATAACAGCAGTTTGAATCTATCGAGTACTCCTGCCCTGAGAGCAGCTCGTAATACACTGAAAATAACAGCAGTTTGAATCTATTGAGTACTCCTGCCCTGAGAGCAGCGCGTAATACACTAAAATAACAGCAATTTGAATCTATTGAGTACTCCTGCCCTGAGAGCAGCGAGTAATACACTAAAATAAAAGGGATTTGAATCTATTGAGTACACCTGCCCTGAGAGCAGCGCGTAATACACTAAAATAACTGCGATTTGAATCTATTGAGTACTCCTGCCCTGAGAGCAGCGCGTAATACACTAAAATAACAGCGATTTGAATCTATCGAGTACTCCTGCCCTGAGAGCAGCGCGTAATACACTAAAATAACAGCGATTTGAATCTATTGAGTACTCCTGCCCTGAGAGCAGCGCGTAATACACTAAAATAAAAGGGATTTGAATCTATTGAGTACACCTGCCCTGAGAGCAGCGCGTAATACACTAAAATAACAGCGATTTGAATCTATTGAGTACTCCTGCCCTGAGAGCAGCGCATAATACACTAAAATAACAGTGATTTTAAATCTATTGAGTACTCCTGCCCTGAGAGCAGCGCATAATACACTAAAATAACAGCGATTTGAATCTATTGAGTACTCCTGCCCTGAGAGCAGCGCGTAATACACTGAAAATAAAAGTGATTTGAATCTATTGAGTACTCCTGCCCTGAGAGCAGCGCATAATACACTAAAATAACAGCGATTTGAATCTATTGAGTACTCCTGCCCTGAGAGCAGCGCGTAATACACTAAAATAACAGTGATTTGAATCTATTGAGTACTCCTGCCCTGAGAGCAGCGAGTAATACACTGAAAATAAAAGTGATTTGAATCTATTGAGTACTCCTGCCCTGAGAGCAGCGCGTAATACACTGAAAATAAAAGTGATTTGAATCTATTGAGTACTCCTGCCCTGAGAGCAGCGCATAAAACACTAAAATAACAGCGATTTGAATCTATTGAGTACTCCTGCCCTTAGAGCAGCGCGTAATAGACTGAAAATAAAAGTGATTTGAATCTATAGAGTACTCCTGCCCTGAGAGCAGCGCGTAATACACTAAAATAACAGCGCTTTGAATCTATAGAGTACTCCTGCCCTGAGAGCAGCGCGTAATACACTAAAATAAAACCGATTTGAATCTATTGAGTACTCCTGCCCTGAGAGCAGCTCGTAATACACTAAAATAACAGCAATTTGAATCTATTGAGTACTCCTGCCCTGAGAGCAGCGCGTAATACACTAAAATAACAGCAATTTGAATCTATTGAGTACTCCTGCCCTGAGAGCATCGCGTAATACACTAAAATAACAGCGATTTTAATCTATTGAGTACTCCTGCCCTGAGAGCAGCGCGTAATACACTAAAATAAAAGGGATTTGAATCTATTGAGTACACCTGCCCTGAGAGCAGCGCGTAATACACTATAATAACAGCGATTTGAATCTATTGAGTACTCCTGCCTTGAGAGGAGCGCGTAATAAAAAATAACAGTGATTTGAATCTATTGAGTACTCCTGCCCTGAGAGCAGCGCATAATACACTAAAATAACAGCGATTTGAATCTATTGAGTACTCCTGCCCTGAGAGCAGCGTGTAATACACTAAAATAACAGCGATTTGAATCTATTGAGTACTCCTGCCCTGAGAGCAGCGCGTAATACACTAAAATAACAGCGATATGAATCTATTGAGTACTCCTGCCCTGAGAGCAGCGCGTAATACACTAAAATAACAGCGATTTGAATCTATTGAGTACTCCTGCCCTGAGAGCAGCGCATAATACACTAAAATAACAGCGATTTGAATCTATTGAGTACTCCTGCCCTGAGAGCAACGCATAATACACTAAAATAACAGCGATTTGAATCTATTGAGTACTCCTGCCCTGAGAGCAGCGCGTAATAGACTGAAAATAAAAGTGATTTGAATCTATTGAGTACTCCTGCCCTGAGAGCAGCGCGTAATACACTAAAATAACAGCGATTTGAATCTATTGAGTACTCCTGCCCTGAGAGCAGCGCGTAATACACTAAAATAACAGCGCTTTCAATCTATCGAGTACTCCTGCCCTGAGAGCAGCGCGTAATACACTAAAATAAAAGCGATTTGAATCTATCGAGTACTCCTGCCCTGAGAGCAGCTCGTAATACACTAAAATAACAGCAATTTGAATCTATTGAGTACTCCTGCCCTGAGAGCAGCGTGTAATACACTAAAATAACAGCAATTTGAATCTATTGAGTACTCCTGCCCTGAGAGCAGCGAGTAATACACTAAAATAAAAGGGATTTGAATCTATTGAGTACACCTGCCCTGAGAGCAGCGCGTAATAGGGCTGCAACAACTAATCGATAAAATCGATAATAATCGATTATGAAAATCGTTGTCAACGAATGTCATTGTCGATTAGTTGGTCTGCTCACGTCACGGGGAGCGTTACTGATGACGTCACTTTCATGACAACGCAGTCACGCGAAATGGCAGAGAGTAATCGGAGAGAAACATCAGCACGGCAAGCAAAAACTGTATTCTCATTATATGAAGATGTGAAAATGGTATAGTCTAGTTTAATTCAATGCTACTGTGTAAACAGCTTTGTTTACTAACTTCGGGACAGTCACACTAGATCTATTTTGTATCGAGCATCAGGTTGCGCAATCAGTTCGCTCGCAACATAAGTGATGGATTAAAATAGCGCTACCGCAGAAATAGGTTAGATTAAATGGTGTTTACAAAGTGAAGCACTAAATATAAAGGCAGTTCATAACAGCAGCAGTAAAATATTGTTTTTTAGTCACTGTAGTCAGTGGTTTTCAGCGAATGCTTGTGCAGTAATACATAATTTTTCCTGTACTTTTAATCAAGCCTGTTGTCAGCTGCGTACCTCCATTCCGCTCTCTTTTTATAGCATTTGTCTACTATGTAAGGGATAATCCCGCTTATTACATGGCTACCCACCAAATAAATCAATAATTTTACACAAAATATTGATTTAAAAAGGAGTTTCTTGATTTAAAAATGATTGTATTGCTTCCGCTAAAGAAAATAGTCCGTTCCGTCTCTACGGTTAGAATCCTGTGTCCATAGCAACGCTCTGTTTTTCTGGTGTGTTATACTTCGCAGCGGTCTGTTATCAAGAAATAACAGATCGCATTCTACATTGGAATTCAAAATCTGCTGCTTAATATCTTATTACAAACATGTTTGTGTCCTAATTTCATAATGTGAAGTTTATATGAGCAGCGCAACCCAATATTTTGTTTTGTTTATTTATATTTTGGATATTTAAAGAAGTTTTACTGTTTAAAAACTGGACAAACTTTTGTGTTTGGGGTTTAAAATGTAAAAATTTAAGATTATATTAGTAAAACTCAATGTGTGGCTTTTGCATTACACTTTTACACATAAATACCCTGATTTAGGGTTTTATTTAGTTATAAACAAAAATCAAATTGAATTAAAAAAACCCTATCCGATTAATCGATTAATCGAAAAAATAATCGTCCGATTAATCGATTATCAAAATAATCGTTAGTTGCAGCCCTAGCGCGTAATACACTAAAATAACAGCGATTTGAATCTATTGAGTACTCCTGCCCTGAGAGCAGCGCATAATACACTAAAATAACAGCGATTTGAATCTATTGAGTACTCCTGCCCTGAGAGCAGCGCGTAATACACTGAAAATAAAAGTGATTTGAATCTATTGAGTACTCCTGCCCTGAGAGCAGCGCATAATACACTAAAATAACAGCGATTTGAATCTATTGAGTACTCCTGCCCTGAGAGCAGCGCGTAATACACTAAAATAACAGTGATTTGAATCTATTGAGTACTCCTGCCCTGAGAGCAGCAAGTAATACACTGAAAATAAAAGGGATTTGAATCTATTGAGTACTCCTGCCCTGAGAGCAGCGCGTAATACACTAAAATAACAGCGATTTGAATCTATTGAGTACTCCTGCCCTGAGAGCAGCACGTAATACACTAAAATAACAGCAATTTGAATCTATTGAGTACTCCAGCCCTGAGAGCAGCTCGTAATACACTAAAATAACAGCGATTTGAATCTATTTAGTACTCCTGCCCTGAGAGCAGCTCGTAATACACTAAAATAACAGCAATTTGAATCTATTGAGTACTCCTGCCCTGAGAGCAGCGCGTAATACACTGAAAATAAAAGTGATTTGAATCTATTGAGTACTCCTGCCCTGAGAGCAGCGCATAATACACTAAAATAACAGTGATTTGAATCTATTGAGTACTCCTGCCCTGAGAGCAGCGAGTAATACACTGAAAATAAAAGTGATTTGAATCTATTGAGTACTCCTGCCCCGAGAGCAGCGCGTAATACACTAAAATAACAGCGATTTGAATCTATTGAGTACTCCTGCCCTGAGAGCAGCGCGTAATACACTGAAAATAAAAGTGATTTGAATCTATTGAGTACTCCTGCCCTGAGAGCAGTGCATAATACACTAAAATAACAGCGATTTGAATCTATTGAGTACTCCTGCCCTGAGAGCAGCGCGTAATACACTGAAAATAAAAGTGATTTGAATCTATTGAGTACTCCTGCCCTGAGAGCAGCGCGTAATACACTGAAAATAACAGTGATTTGAATCTATTGAGTACTCCTGCCCTGAGAGCAGCGCGTAATACACTAAAATAACAGCAATTTGAATCTATTGAGTACTCCTGCCCTGAGAGCAGCACGTAATACACTAAAATAACAGCGATTTGAATCTATTGAGTACACCTGCCCTGAGAGCAGCGCATAATACACTAAAATAAAAGCGATTTGAATCTATTGAGTACTCCTGCCCTGAGAGCAGCGCGTAATACACTAAAATAAAAGCGATTTGAATCTATTGAGTACTCCTGCCCTGAGAGCAGCTCGTAATACACTAAAATAAAAGCGATTTTAATCTATTGAGTACTCCTGCCCTGAGAGCAGCGCGTAATACACTAAAAATAACAGCGATTTTAATCTATTGAGTACTCCTGCCCTGCAGCGCGTAATACACTAAAATAACAGCGATTTGAATCTATTGAGTACTCCTGCCCTGAGAGCAGCGCGTAATACACTAAATAACAGCGCTTTGAATCTATCGAGTACTCCTGCCCTGAGAGCAGCGAGTAATACACTAAAATAAAAGGGATTTGAATCTATTGAGTACTCCTGCCCTGAGAGCAGCGCGTAATACACTAAAATAACAGCAATTTGAATCTATTGAGTACTCCTGCCCTGAGAGCAGCTCGTAATACACTAAAATAACAGCGATTTGAATCTATTGAGTACTCCTGCCTGAGAGCAGCTCGTAATACACTAAAATAAAAGCGATTTTAATATATTGAGTACTCCTGCCCTGAGAGCAGCTCGTAATACACTAAAATAAAAGCGATTTGAATCTATTGAGTACTCCTGCCCTGAGAGCAGCTCGTAATACACTAAAATAAAAGCGATTTGAATCTATTGAGTACTCCTGCCCTGAGAGCAGCTCGTAATACACTAAAATAAAAGCGATTTGAATCTATTGAGTACTCCTGCCCTGAGAGCAGCGCGTAATACACTAAAATAACAGCAATTTGAATCTATCGAGTACTCCTGCCCTGAGAGCAGCGCGTAATACACTAAAATAACAGCAATTTGAATCTATTGAGTACTCCTGCCCTGAGATCAGCGCGTAATACACTAAAATAAAAGCGATTTGAATCTATTGAGTACTCCTGCCCTGAGAGCAGCGCGTAATACACTAAAATAACAGCAATTTGAATCGATCGAGTACTCCTGCCCTGAGAGCAGCGCGTAATACACTAAAATAACAGCAATTTGAATCTATCGAGTACTCCTGCCCTGAGAGCAGCGCGTAATACACTAAAATAAAAGTGATTTGAATCTATTGAGTACTCCTGCCCTGAGAGCAGCGCGTAATACACTAAAATAACAGCAGTTTGAATCTATTGAGTACTCCTGCCCTGAGAGCAGCGCGTAATACACTAAAATAACAGCAGTTTGAATCTATCGAGTACTCCTGCCCTGAGAGCAGCGCGTAATACACTGAAAATAACAGCAGTTTGAATCTATTGAGTACTCCTGCCCTGAGAGCAGCGCGTAATACACTAAAATAACAGCAATTTGAATCTATTGAGTACTCCTGCCCTGAGAGCAGCGAGTAATACACTAAAATAAAAGGGATTTGAATCTATTGAGTACACCTGCCCTGAGAGCAGCGCGTAATACACTAAAATAACTGCGATTTGAATCTATTGAGTACTCCTGCCCTGAGAGCAGCGCGTAATACACTAAAATAACAGCTATTTGAATCTATCGAGTACTCCTGCCCTGAGAGCAGCGCGTAATACACTAAAATAACAGCGATTTGAATCTATTGAGTACTCCTGCCCTGAGAGCAGCGCGTAATACACTAAAATAAAAGGGATTTGAATCTATTGAGTACACCTGCCCTGAGAGCAGCGCGTAATACACTAAAATAACAGCGATTTGAATCTATTGAGTACTCCTGCCCTGAGAGCAGCGCATAATACACTAAAATAACAGTGATTTGAATCTATTGAGTACTCCTGCCCTGAGAGCAGCGCATAATACACTAAAATAACAGCGATTTGAATCTATTGAGTACTCCTGCCCTGAGAGCAGCGCGTAATACACTGAAAATAAAAGTGATTTGAATCTATTGAGTACTCCTGCCCTGAGAGCAGCGCATAATACACTAAAATAACAGTGATTTGAATCTATTGAGTACTCCTGCCCTGAGAGCAGCGAGTAATACACTGAAAATAAAAGTGATTTGAATCTATTGAGTACTCCTGCCCTGAGAGCAGCGCGTAATACACTGAAAATAAAAGTGATTTGAATCTATTGAGTACTCCTGCCCTGAGAGCAGCGCATAAAACACTAAAATAACAGCGATTTGAATCTATTGAGTACTCCTGCCCTGAGAGCAGCGCGTAATAGACTGAAAATAAAAGTGATTTGAATCTATTGAGTACTCCTGCCCTGAGAGCAGCGCGTAATACACTAAAATAACAGCGATTTGAATCTATTGAGTACTCCTGCCCTGAGAGCAGCGCGTAATACACTAAAATAACAGCGCTTTGAATCTATCGAGTACTCCTGCCCTGAGAGCAGCGCGTAATACACTAAAATAAAAGCGATTTGAATCTATTGAGTACTCCTGCCCTGAGAGCAGCGCATAAAACACTAAAATAACAGCGATTTGAATCTATTGAGTACTCCTGCCCTGAGAGCAGCGCGTAATAGACTGAAAATAAAAGTGATTTGAATCTATTGAGTACTCCTGCCCTGAGAGCAGCGCGTAATACACTAAAATAACAGCGATTTGAATCTATTGAGTACTCCTGCCCTGAGAGCAGCGCGTAATACACTAAAATAACAGCGCTTTGAATCTATCGAGTACTCCTGCCCTGAGAGCAGCGCGTAATACACTAAAATAAAAGCGATTTGAATCTATTGAGTACTCCTGCCCTGAGAGCAGCTCGTAATACACTAAAATAACAGCAATTTGAATCTATTGAGTACTCCTGCCCTGAGAGCATCGCGTAATACACTAAAATAACAGCGATTTTAATCTATTGAGTACTCCTGCCCTGAGAGCAGCGCGTAATACACTAAAATAAAAGGGATTTGAATCTATTGAGTACACCTGCCCTGAGAGCAGCGCGTAATACACTAAAATAACAGCGATTTGAATCTATTGAGTACTCCTGCCCTGAGAGCAGCGCATAATACACTAAAATAACAGCGATTTGAATCTATTGAGTACTCCTGCCCTGAGAGCAGCGCGTAATACACTGAAAATAAAAGTGATTTGAATCTATTGAGTACTCCTGCCCTGAGAGCAGCGCATAATACACTAAAATAACAGCGATTTGAATCTATTGAGTACTCCTGCCCTGAGAGCAGCACGTAATACACTAAAATAACAGCAATTTGAATCTATTGAGTACTCCTGCCCTGAGAGCAGCTCGTAATACACTAAAATAACAGCGATTTGAATCTATTTAGTACTCCTGCCCTGAGAGCAGCTCGTAATACACTAAAATAACAGCAATTTGAATCTATTGAGTACTCCTGCCCTGAGAGCAGCGCGTAATACACTAAAATAACAGCAATTTGAATCTATTGAGTACTCCTGCCCTGAGAGCAGCTCGTAATACACTAAAATAACAGCGATTTGAATCTATTGAGTACTCCTGCCCTGAGAGCAGCTCGTAATACACTAAAATAACAGCAATTTGAATCTATTGAGTACTCCTGCCCTGAGAGCAGCGCGTAATACACTAAAATAACAGCAATTTGAATCTATTGAGTACACCTGCCCTGAGAGCAGCGTGTAATACACTAAAATAACAGCGCTTTGAATCTATCGAGTACTCCTGCCCTGAGAGCAGCGCGTAATACACTAAAATAACAGCGCTTTGAATCTATCGAGTACTCCTGCCCTGAGAGCAGCTCGTAATACACTAAAATAAAAGCGATTTGAATCTATTGAGTACTCCTGCCCTGAGAGCAGCTCGTAATACACTAAAATAACAGCAGTTTGAATCTATTGAGTACTCCTGCCCTGAGAGCAGCGCGTAATACACTAAAATAACAGCGATTTGAATCTATTGAGTACTCCTGCCCTGAGAGCAGCGCGTAATACACTAAAATAACAGTGATTTGAATCTATTGAGTACTCCTGCCCTGAGAGCAGCGAGTAATACACTGAAAATAAAAGGGATTTGAATCTATTGAGTACACCTGCCCTGAGAGCAGCGCGTAATACACTAAAATAACAGCGATTTGAATCTATTGAGTACTCCTGCCCTGAGAGCAGCGCGTAATACACTGAAAATAAAAGTGATTTGAATCTATTGAGTACTCCTGCCCTGAGAGCAGCGCGTAATACACTAAAATAACAGCAATTTGAATCTATTGAGTACTCCTGCCCTGAGAGCAGCGCGTAATACACTAAAATAACAGCAATTTGAATCTATTGAGTACTCCTGCCCTGAGAGCAGCGCGTAATACACTAAAATAACAGCAGTTTGAATCTATTGAGTACTCCTGCCCTGAGAGCAGCGCGTAATACACTAAAATAACAGCAGTTTGAATCTATCGAGTACTCCTGCCCTGAGAGCAGCTCGTAATACACTGAAAATAACAGCAGTTTGAATCTATTGAGTACTCCTGCCCTGAGAGCAGCGCGTAATACACTAAAATAACAGCAATTTGAATCTATTGAGTACTCCTGCCCTGAGAGCAGCGAGTAATACACTAAAATAAAAGGGATTTGAATCTATTGAGTACACCTGCCCTGAGAGCAGCGCGTAATACACTAAAATAACTGCGATTTGAATCTATTGAGTACTCCTGCCCTGAGAGCAGCGCGTAATACACTAAAATAACAGCGATTTGAATCTATCGAGTACTCCTGCCCTGAGAGCAGCGCGTAATACACTAAAATAACAGCGATTTGAATCTATTGAGTACTCCTGCCCTGAGAGCAGCGCGTAATACACTAAAATAAAAGGGATTTGAATCTATTGAGTACACCTGCCCTGAGAGCAGCGCGTAATACACTAAAATAACAGCGATTTGAATCTATTGAGTACTCCTGCCCTGAGAGCAGCGCATAATACACTAAAATAACAGTGATTTTAAATCTATTGAGTACTCCTGCCCTGAGAGCAGCGCATAATACACTAAAATAACAGCGATTTGAATCTATTGAGTACTCCTGCCCTGAGAGCAGCGCGTAATACACTGAAAATAAAAGTGATTTGAATCTATTGAGTACTCCTGCCCTGAGAGCAGCGCATAATACACTAAAATAACAGTGATTTGAATCTATTGAGTACTCCTGCCCTGAGAGCAGCGAGTAATACACTGAAAATAAAAGTGATTTGAATCTATTGAGTACTCCTGCCCTGAGAGCAGCGCGTAATACACTGAAAATAAAAGTGATTTGAATCTATTGAGTACTCCTGCCCTGAGAGCAGCGCATAAAACACTAAAATAACAGCGATTTGAATCTATTGAGTACTCCTGCCCTTAGAGCAGCGCGTAATAGACTGAAAATAAAAGTGATTTGAATCTATTGAGTACTCCTGCCCTGAGAGCAGCGCGTAATACACTAAAATAACAGCGCTTTGAATCTATCGAGTACTCCTGCCCTGAGAGCAGCGCGTAATACACTAAAATAAAAGCGATTTGAATCTATTGAGTACTCCTGCCCTGAGAGCAGCTCGTAATACACTAAAATAACAGCAATTTGAATCTATTGAGTACTCCTGCCCTGAGAGCAGCGCGTAATACACTAAAATAACAGCAATTTGAATCTATTGAGTACTCCTGCCCTGAGAGCATCGCGTAATACACTAAAATAACAGCGATTTTAATCTATTGAGTACTCCTGCCCTGAGAGCAGCGCGTAATACACTAAAATAAAAGCGATTTGAATCTATTGAGTACTCCTGCCCTGAGAGCAGCGCGTAATACACTAAAATAACAGCGATTTGAATCTATTGAGTACTCCTGCCCTGAGAGCAGCGCATAATACACTAAAATAACAGTGATTTGAATCTATTGAGTACTCCTGCCCTGAGAGCAGCGCATAATACACTAAAATAACAGCGATTTGAATCTATTGAGTACTCCTGCCCTGAGAGCAGCGTGTAATACACTAAAATAACAGCGATTTGAATCTATTGAGTACTCCTGCCCTGAGAGCAGCGCGTAATACACTAAAATAACAGCGATTTGAATCTATTGAGTACTCCTGCCCTGAGAGCAGCGCGTAATACACTAAAATAACAGCGATTTGAATCTATTGAGTACTCCTGCCCTGAGAGCAGCGCATAATATAAAATAACAGCGATTTGAATCTATTGAGTACTCCTGCCCTGAGAGCAGCGCGTAATACACTAAAATAACAGCGATTTGAATCTATTGAGTACTCCTGCCCTGAGAGCAGCGCGTAATAGACTGAAAATAAAAGTGATTTGAATCTATTGAGTACTCCTGCCCTGAGAGCAGCGCGTAATACACTAAAATAACAGCGATTTGAATCTATTGAGTACTCCTGCCCTGAGAGCAGCGCGTAATACACTAAAATAACAGCGCTTTCAATCTATCGAGTACTCCTGCCCTGAGAGCAGCGCGTAATACACTAAAATAACAGCAGTTTGAATCTATTGAGTACTCCTGCCCTGAGAGCAGCGCGTAATACACTAAAATAACAGCAGTTTGAATCTATCGAGTACTCCTGCCCTGAGAGCAGCTCGTAATACACTGAAAATAACAGCAGTTTGAATCTATTGAGTACTCCTGCCCTGAGAGCAGCGCGTAATACACTAAAATAACAGCAATTTGAATCTATTGAGTACTCCTGCCCTGAGAGCAGCGAGTAATACACTAAAATAAAAGGGATTTGAATCTATTGAGTACACCTGCCCTGAGAGCAGCGCGTAATACACTAAAATAACTGCGATTTGAATCTATTGAGTACTCCTGCCCTGAGAGCAGCGCGTAATACACTAAAATAACAGCGATTTGAATCTATCGAGTACTCCTGCCCTGAGAGCAGCGCGTAATACACTAAAATAACAGCGATTTGAATCTATTGAGTACTCCTGCCCTGAGAGCAGCGCGTAATACACTAAAATAAAAGGGATTTGAATCTATTGAGTACACCTGCCCTGAGAGCAGCGCGTAATACACTAAAATAACAGCGATTTGAATCTATTGAGTACTCCTGCCCTGAGAGCAGCGCATAATACACTAAAATAACAGTGATTTTAAATCTATTGAGTACTCCTGCCCTGAGAGCAGCGCATAATACACTAAAATAACAGCGATTTGAATCTATTGAGTACTCCTGCCCTGAGAGCAGCGCGTAATACACTGAAAATAAAAGTGATTTGAATCTATTGAGTACTCCTGCCCTGAGAGCAGCGCATAATACACTAAAATAACAGCGATTTGAATCTATTGAGTACTCCTGCCCTGAGAGCAGCGCGTAATACACTAAAATAACAGTGATTTGAATCTATTGAGTACTCCTGCCCTGAGAGCAGCGAGTAATACACTGAAAATAAAAGTGATTTGAATCTATTGAGTACTCCTGCCCTGAGAGCAGCGCGTAATACACTGAAAATAAAAGTGATTTGAATCTATTGAGTACTCCTGCCCTGAGAGCAGCGCATAAAACACTAAAATAACAGCGATTTGAATCTATTGAGTACTCCTGCCCTTAGAGCAGCGCGTAATAGACTGAAAATAAAAGTGATTTGAATCTATAGAGTACTCCTGCCCTGAGAGCAGCGCGTAATACACTAAAATAACAGCGCTTTGAATCTATCGAGTACTCCTGCCCTGAGAGCAGCGCGTAATACACTAAAATAAAAGCGATTTGAATCTATTGAGTACTCCTGCCCTGAGAGCAGCTCGTAATACACTAAAATAACAGCAATTTGAATCTATTGAGTACTCCTGCCCTGAGAGCAGCGTGTAATACACTAAAATAACAGCAATTTGAATCTATTGAGTACTCCTGCCCTGAGAGCATCGCGTAATACACTAAAATAACAGCGATTTTAATCTATTGAGTACACCTGCCCTGAGAGCAGCGCGTAATACACTAAAATAACTGCGATTTGAATCTATTGAGTACTCCTGCCCTGAGAGCAGCGCGTAATACACTAAAATAACAGCGATTTGAATCTATCGAGTACTCCTGCCCTGAGAGCAGCGCGTAATACACTAAAATAACAGCGATTTGAATCTATTGAGTACTCCTGCCCTGAGAGCAGCGCGTAATACACTAAAATAAAAGGGATTTGAATCTATTGAGTACACCTGCCCTGAGAGCAGCGCGTAATACACTAAAATAACAGCGATTTGAATCTATTGAGTACTCCTGCCCTGAGAGCAGCGCATAATACACTAAAATAACAGTGATTTTAAATCTATTGAGTACTCCTGCCCTGAGAGCAGCGCATAATACACTAAAATAACAGCGATTTGAATCTATTGAGTACTCCTGCCCTGAGAGCAGCGCGTAATACACTGAAAATAAAAGTGATTTGAATCTATTGAGTACTCCTGCCCTGAGAGCAGCGCGTAATACACTAAAATAACAGCGATTTGAATCTATTGAGTACTCCTGCCCTGAGAGCAGCGCGTAATACACTAAAATAACAGTGATTTTAATCTATTGAGTACTCCTGCCCTGAGAGCAGCGAGTAATACACTGAAAATAAAAGTGATTTGAATCTATTGAGTACTCCTGCCCTGAGAGCAGCGCGTAATACACTGAAAATAAAAGTGATTTGAATCTATTGAGTACTCCTGCCCTGAGAGCAGCGCATAAAACACTAAAATAACAGCGATTTGAATCTATTGAGTACTCCTGCCCTTAGAGCAGCGCGTAATAGACTGAAAATAAAAGTGATTTGAATCTATAGAGTACTCCTGCCCTGAGAGCAGCGCGTAATACACTAAAATAACAGCGATTTGAATCTATCGAGTACTCCTGCCCTGAGAGCAGCGCGTAATACACTAAAATAAAAGCGATTTGAATCTATTGAGTACTCCTGCCCTGAGAGCAGCTCGTAATACACTAAAATAACAGCAATTTGAATCTATTGAGTACTCCTGCCCTGAGAGCAGCGTGTAATACACTAAAATAACAGCAATTTGAATCTATTGAGTACTCCTGCCCTGAGAGCATCGCGTAATACACTAAAATAACAGCGATTTTAATCTATTGAGTACTCCTGCCCTGAGAGCAGCGCGTAATACACTAAAATAAAAGGGATTTGAATCTATTGAGTACTCCTGCCCTGAGAGCAGCGCGTAATACACTAAAATAACAGCGATTTGAATCTATTGAGTACTCCTGCCCTGAGAGCAGCGCATAATACACTAAAATAACAGTGATTTGAATCTATTGAGTACTCCTGCCCTGAGAGCAGCGCATAATACACTAAAATAACAGCGATTTGAATCTATTGAGTACTCCTGCCCTGAGAGCAGCGTGTAATACACTAAAATAACAGCGATTTGAATCTATTGAGTACTCCTGCCCTGAGAGCAGCGCGTAATACACTAAAATAACAGCGATTTGAATCTATTGAGTACTCCTGCCCTGAGAGCAGCGCGTAATACACTAAAATAACAGCGATTTGAATCTATTGAGTACTCCTGCCCTGAGAGCAGCGCATAATACACTAAAATAACAGCGATTTGAATCTATTGAGTACTCCTGCCCTGAGAGCAACGCGTAATACACTAAAATAACAGCGATTTGAATCTATTGAGTACTCCTGCCCTGAGAGCAGCGCGTAATAGACTGAAAATAAAAGTGATTTGAATCTATTGAGTACTCCTGCCCTGAGAGCAGCGCGTAATACACTAAAATAACAGCGATTTGAATCTATTGAGTACTCCTGCCCTGAGAGCAGCGCGTAATACACTAAAATAACAGCGCTTTCAATCTATCGAGTACTCCTGCCCTGAGAGCAGCGCGTAATACACTAAAATAAAAGCGATTTGAATCTATCGAGTACTCCTGCCCTGAGAGCAGCTCGTAATACACTAAAATAACAGCAATTTGAATCTATTGAGTACTCCTGCCCTGAGAGCAGCGTGTAATACACTAAAATAACAGCAATTTGAATCTATTGAGTACTCCTGCCCTGAGAGCAGCGAGTAATACACTAAAATAAAAGGGATTTGAATCTATTGAGTACACCTGCCCTGAGAGCAGCGCGTAATAGGGCTGCAACAACTAATCGATAAAATCGATAATAATCGATTATGAAAATCGTTGTCAACGAATGTCATTGTCGATTAGTTGGTCTGCTCACGTCACGGGGAGCGTTACTGATGACGTCACTTTCATGACAACGCAGTCACGCGAAATGGCAGAGAGTAATCGGAGAGAAACATCAGCACGGCAAGCAAAAACTGTATTCTCATTATATGAAGATGTGAAAATGGTATAGTCTAGTTTAATTCAATGCTACTGTGTAAACAGCTTTGTTTACTAACTTCGGGACAGTCACACTAGATCTATTTTGTATCGAGCATCAGGTTGCGCAATCAGTTCGCTCGCAACATAAGTGATGGATTAAAATAGCGCTACCGCAGAAATAGGTTAGATTAAATGGTGTTTACAAAGTGAAGCACTAAATATAAAGGCAGTTCATAACAGCAGCAGTAAAATATTGTTTTTTAGTCACTGTAGTCAGTGGTTTTCAGCGAATGCTTGTGCAGTAATACATAATTTTTCCTGTACTTTTAATCAAGCCTGTTGTCAGCTGCGTACCTCCATTCCGCTCTCTTTTTATAGCATTTGTCTACTATGTAAGGGATAATCCCGCTTATTACATGGCTACCCACCAAATAAATCAATAATTTTACACAAAATATTGATTTAAAAAGGAGTTTCTTGATTTAAAAATGATTGTATTGCTTCCGCTAAAGAAAATAGTCCGTTCCGTCTCTACGGTTAGAATCCTGTGTCCATAGCAACGCTCTGTTTTTCTGGTGTGTTATACTTCGCAGCGGTCTGTTATCAAGAAATAACAGATCGCATTCTACATTGGAATTCAAAATCTGCTGCTTAATATCTTATTACAAACATGTTTGTGTCCTAATTTCATAATGTGAAGTTTATATGAGCAGCGCAACCCAATATTTTGTTTTGTTTATTTATATTTTGGATATTTAAAGAAGTTTTACTGTTTAAAAACTGGACAAACTTTTGTGTTTGGGGTTTAAAATGTAAAAATTTAAGATTATATTAGTAAAACTCAATGTGTGGCTTTTGCATTACACTTTTACACATAAATACCCTGATTTAGGGTTTTATTTAGTTATAAACAAAAATCAAATTGAATTAAAAAAACCCTATCCGATTAATCGATTAATCGAAAAAATAATCGTCCGATTAATCGATTATCAAAATAATCGTTAGTTGCAGCCCTAGCGCGTAATACACTAAAATAACAGCGATTTGAATCTATTGAGTACTCCTGCCCTGAGAGCAGCGCATAATACACTAAAATAACAGCGATTTGAATCTATTGAGTACTCCTGCCCTGAGAGCAGCGCGTAATACACTGAAAATAAAAGTGATTTGAATCTATTGAGTACTCCTGCCCTGAGAGCAGCGCATAATACACTAAAATAACAGCGATTTGAATCTATTGAGTACTCCTGCCCTGAGAGCAGCGCGTAATACACTAAAATAACAGTGATTTGAATCTATTGAGTACTCCTGCCCTGAGAGCAGCAAGTAATACACTGAAAATAAAAGGGATTTGAATCTATTGAGTACTCCTGCCCTGAGAGCAGCGCGTAATACACTAAAATAACAGCGATTTGAATCTATTGAGTACTCCTGCCCTGAGAGCAGCACGTAATACACTAAAATAACAGCAATTTGAATCTATTGAGTACTCCAGCCCTGAGAGCAGCTCGTAATACACTAAAATAACAGCGATTTGAATCTATTTAGTACTCCTGCCCTGAGAGCAGCTCGTAATACACTAAAATAACAGCAATTTGAATCTATTGAGTACTCCTGCCCTGAGAGCAGCGCGTAATACACTGAAAATAAAAGTGATTTGAATCTATTGAGTACTCCTGCCCTGAGAGCAGCGCATAATACACTAAAATAACAGTGATTTGAATCTATTGAGTACTCCTGCCCTGAGAGCAGCGAGTAATACACTGAAAATAAAAGTGATTTGAATCTATTGAGTACTCCTGCCCCGAGAGCAGCGCGTAATACACTAAAATAACAGCGATTTGAATCTATTGAGTACTCCTGCCCTGAGAGCAGCGCGTAATACACTGAAAATAAAAGTGATTTGAATCTATTGAGTACTCCTGCCCTGAGAGCAGTGCATAATACACTAAAATAACAGCGATTTGAATCTATTGAGTACTCCTGCCCTGAGAGCAGCGCGTAATACACTGAAAATAAAAGTGATTTGAATCTATTGAGTACTCCTGCCCTGAGAGCAGCGCGTAATACACTGAAAATAACAGTGATTTGAATCTATTGAGTACTCCTGCCCTGAGAGCAGCGCGTAATACACTAAAATAACAGCAATTTGAATCTATTGAGTACTCCTGCCCTGAGAGCAGCGCGTAATACACTAAAATAACAGCGATTTGAATCTATTGAGTACACCTGCCCTGAGAGCAGCGCATAATACACTAAAATAAAAGCGATTTGAATCTATTGAGTACTCCTGCCCTGAGAGCAGCGCGTAATACACTAAAATAAAAGCGATTTGAATCTATTGAGTACTCCTGCCCTGAGAGCAGCTCGTAATACACTAAAATAAAAGCGATTTTAATCTATTGAGTACTCCTGCCCTGAGAGCAGCGCGTAATACACTAAAAATAACAGCGATTTTAATCTATTGAGTACTCCTGCCCTGCAGCGCGTAATACACTAAAATAACAGCGATTTGAATCTATTGAGTACTCCTGCCCTGAGAGCAGCGCGTAATACACTAAATAACAGCGCTTTGAATCTATCGAGTACTCCTGCCCTGAGAGCAGCGAGTAATACACTAAAATAAAAGGGATTTGAATCTATTGAGTACTCCTGCCCTGAGAGCAGCGCGTAATACACTAAAATAACAGCAATTTGAATCTATTGAGTACTCCTGCCCTGAGAGCAGCTCGTAATACACTAAAATAACAGCGATTTGAATCTATTGAGTACTCCTGCCTGAGAGCAGCTCGTAATACACTAAAATAAAAGCGATTTTAATATATTGAGTACTCCTGCCCTGAGAGCAGCTCGTAATACACTAAAATAAAAGCGATTTGAATCTATTGAGTACTCCTGCCCTGAGAGCAGCTCGTAATACACTAAAATAAAAGCGATTTGAATCTATTGAGTACTCCTGCCCTGAGAGCAGCTCGTAATACACTAAAATAAAAGCGATTTGAATCTATTGAGTACTCCTGCCCTGAGAGCAGCGCGTAATACACTAAAATAACAGCAATTTGAATCTATCGAGTACTCCTGCCCTGAGAGCAGCGCGTAATACACTAAAATAACAGCAATTTGAATCTATTGAGTACTCCTGCCCTGAGATCAGCGCGTAATACACTAAAATAAAAGCGATTTGAATCTATTGAGTACTCCTGCCCTGAGAGCAGCGCGTAATACACTAAAATAACAGCAATTTGAATCGATCGAGTACTCCTGCCCTGAGAGCAGCGCGTAATACACTAAAATAACAGCAATTTGAATCTATCGAGTACTCCTGCCCTGAGAGCAGCGCGTAATACACTAAAATAAAAGTGATTTGAATCTATTGAGTACTCCTGCCCTGAGAGCAGCGCGTAATACACTAAAATAACAGCAGTTTGAATCTATTGAGTACTCCTGCCCTGAGAGCAGCGCGTAATACAGTAAAATAACAGCAGTTTGAATCTATCGAGTACTCCTGCCCTGAGAGCAGCGCGTAATACACTAAAATAACAGCAATTTGAATCTATCGAGTACTCCTGCCCTGAGAGCAGCGCGAAGGCGGGAGATGTATCATTTTGACCGCGGAAAATTTGAACGAGTTATGTTCTCGCATATCAATTTAACAGACAGCGAGGAAGCATTGGAAAAGCATGTTTTACACTAGTTACCCCATAAGCAGCTTTGTTTTGCTCTACTGATAAAACAGTCAAATCAAAATGCATACAATACGTTATTTAGACGATGATTAGTTCTGTGCATTTTTAAATGTTCGCTTATTATCTTAGTAAACATTAGAGGATGTTGAATTAACAAAATATAGTTGTAAATTCACTTACCTTGCAATAAATGCGTTCTCCCACTAACATCTGTCTTTTCTTCCGACTATTCCTCAAGAAATCCCTCCGCAGCGCATCTCAAATTCAAACGTCTAAACCCCGCCCTTGCTTCAGTTTCATTGGTTGAAACTGTAAACCAATCATTTTCCTTTCTGCCCTCAGAACATGTTTGAGTAAGTAAAACTCCCATCTGCCAAATTCTGCGATCAGCAAAGAGCAGGAGCTAGTGATGGAGAAATGAAGCTTTGTGAAGCACTGAGGCTTTTCCCTCAACTGTATCGTAGAATGGTTCATTACTCCAAGCTTTTCAACACACTGCACACTAACAACATCTCGTGGTCAAAAGCTGGAAAATCTGCAGACGACACACACATTTATGATTGTTTCAAATAATAATTCAGTTTGTTACAAACACCATATAAGGCAATACAAATATGTAATCTAATAATAGTCTTTCACGTCATTACTTACATAATGTATTAATGAATATGAATAAATGTATGAGTCTGTGAATATATTGTAATGTCATTATAAATGGAAGACACTAGTTAGTTAGTGTTATGTTGTTCGACAGTGTTAATCGACTCATAAGTGGTTCTATCTGTTAGTCCCTGGTTCTTTAAGGGGCGGGGTTTTTAGCGGGGTCAAGAGACTATAGCGAGTGGAGAGCAGAGAGCGGAAAGACAGAGTGAGTTTAACAGCAGAGACGGCACGTTATCACTTCATGTTGTACGGCGTGGGTTACGGCCATAACAGTAACCCTGCAGTTCTTAAATAAAGCCTTAGAAGGAGGAAGAATCCGTCTGTTTACTTTTAGTAGCGAGACGCTACATTTGGTGTCAGAAGTGACGGACTTCAACGCACGAGCTGAGCATTCGCCGCCGAGATGGACTACGGGGCGCGACCGAAAGTGAAGCAAGAGATGCAAGATACAGTAAGGGGGAAAAGCGAGTGCTTGTGGACACACGGGCCGACGGCAGATCCGCGCTGGGGTTCGAGCGAGGCGGCTAGGATGAGAGAGGCTATCATGTTACAAGCTGCTGAAGCTGGCTTCGCGCCTCCCTTTACCCCGCACAGTGAGTTTGCACATCAGCGGAAAGGCGCCGACGTGACAGCGCATGTGCAGCGCGGCAAGACACACTCTCGCGATGACATGAAGATGCGGGATGTAAACAAACATGGCGGCGCCCAGGCCTGCAGCGAATACATCAGAGATTCAGACACGCTCGCTATTAAAACACCGCGGTTCTCTGGTAAGACGGATTGGGATGCATTCAAAGCCCAGTTTGAACTGTTAGCTGATGCTGCAGGCTGGCCTGAAAATCATAAAGCCTTGCAGTTAGCGCTGTGCCTGACTGATGATGCGGCTGCCTGTCTGCTGTTGTTGAGTCCTGCAGAAAGAAATGATTATAATGCATTGGTTGGGGCTCTTCATAGGCGGTTTGGACATTGTAGCCAGCCTGTCCTTTTAAGGACAGAATTTAATAACAGACGCAGAAGACAAGGTGAACCCCTCCGTATTTTGGCCAATGACATTGAACGCTTATGTAAACGCGCCTATGCTGAAATGCCACCGTCAGTCCAGAATGAGCTCACTAGAGACAGATTTATCCAGGCACTCAGCCCAAGAGAGCTCCGTGTACAAACGCAGCTAGCTCACCCGACCACACTGAGTGAAGCGCTGGAACTGGCTATTGAAAGGGAGATACTGGGGACTGAAATGGATGCAGTTGAAGTTACTCCAATAGTGAGGGCCGTGGAAATGACTGAATTGTGTCCCAGGACACCCACGTGGATGGATAATTATGCAAATGCTGCAACGATGCGCCCGAGCCGCTCCACCTCAGAGCCCCGTTCACGCCGCCGACCTTCAGTTTGCTGGGGCTGTGGCCAGCCAGGCCATCTGATCAGACATTGCCCTAGGATCGGTCAAATGCAGGGAAACGCCCAGGGGCCCGTGTAGACAGGGGGACACGGGCCCGTGATAATATTTCCCATACCTCGCCCCAAGCTGAGGATGAGGAGCAGCGGGTGGAGAAAGGGGTTAAACTGCAACCTGCAGAGACTGTTATCGTAGTGGGCTGGTCTTATGTTGGAAATTTTTGCCACATACCTATTGTAGTGGCGGGAGTCGCTTGCACAGCCCTTGTTGACACTGGATCGAATGCAACCCTTGTTCGTCCTGACCTGGTCCCAGTGGGGACAACTTTGGAATCGACGTCTGCTCGTCTAAAAACTGTGACTGGTGATTTTGCGCCAATAAAAGGGAAAGGTCTCTTCCTGTTTGACATAGGGGGTCTGTCCGTGTCGTTCCAGGCGTGGGTGGCTAAAGTGCAGGACCCATGCATCCTGGGACTGGATTTCTTGAGGGCCGTTGGCTGTGTGCTGGACCTATGTAGAGACTCACTTACCCTCCCTGATGGACGTTCGGTGCAACTGACCCATCCTACTCCAAACTTGACCCAGGTTTCCCTATCTGTGTATTCAGCAGACACATCCAGGCATGCCCTTGGCGCAGAATGCCCAGCCCTTGGGGCACCACCTCACTCAGTGAAATCGCCTGCCATTAGTTCAAATTGTCACACACACTACGGCCCCAATTGTGACGCCACATCCCCTCTCCCCATTTTTCCGTCAGCACGGAATGGCTATTGTGTGAACAATGGGCTGTGCGATGACGAGAGAGAGACTCGGATCTCGGCTGTGAGAGACATTTGGTCCAAAAACTGTGAGGGCTTAAGTGAGCAACAAAAAGAGTGCTTGTGGAAAGTCATGGAGGACTTCATCGACATTTTTGCTCTCAATGAGAAGGAAGTGGGCCTAACCCACTTGATGCACCATGTTATTGACACTGCAGATGCCCGCCCGATAAGAGTAAGGCCACGTCGTCTCCCCCTGGCCCGACAGGAAGCGGCGGATAAGGAATTGGAGGAAATGCTGCAGGCGGGTATAGTTGAGCCCTCAGAGAGCCCATGGGCTTCAGCAGTCGTCATGGTACCACGGAAAAACAGTTCCAGATGGCGGTTCTGCATAGACTATAGGCAGCTCAACAAAGTCACGAAAAAGGATTCATATCCCCTGCCTAGAGTGGACGAGTCCCTCGACTTGGTAGCTGGTTCATCATGGTTCTCAACCCTTGATTTGAGGAGCGGCTACTGGCAAGTGCCATTGTCCCCTGAGTCTGCTCCCAAAACCGCGTTCCGCACAAATAGAGGCCTCTGGCAGTTCAAGGTCCTTCCGTTCGGACTCTGCAACGCTCCTGCCACGTTCGAACGGCTCATGGACAAAGTGTTGGCAGGAGTGCCTCGCCATGAATGTCTTGTATACCTGGATGATCTCTTAGTCCATGGTGATTCGTTTGAGGTAGCACTTGATTCCCTCCGACGGGTGCTGGGAAGAGTGGCAGCAGCAGGCCTGAAACTGCATCCAGATAAATGCCACTTTATGAGGCGGGAGGTTGAGTTCCTTGGACACAAGTTGGGGAGGGAGGGCATAGGCACCCTGGAGGACAAAATACACACCATTAGAGACTGGCCAATCCCTACAGACCTGAGACAACTGAAGAGTTTCCTGGGGCTCGCCTCTTACTATAGGAGGTTTGTAAGGGGGTGTTCATGCATAGGGGCACCGCTCTTCCGCCTCCAGCAGAAAGACCATGTTTTCGTCTGGACTGACGAGTGCCAGAAGGCATTCGATACCCTACGGCAAGCATTGATTGAAGCTCCAGTCCTTGTTCCACCTGACACCTCACTGCCTTTTGTTTTAGACACGGACGCAAGCAACGTTGGCATGGGGGCAGTGTTATCGCAGAACAGACCAGATGGGGAGAAGGTGGTGGCATACTTTAGCAGGGTCTTTAACAAGTGTGAGAAACGCTATTGTGTAACCAGACGTGAGCTCCTTGCAGTGGTAATGGCAGTGAGACACTTCAAATACTACCTGTGCGGCACACCATTCACGATAAGGACAGACCATGCTGCCCTTCAATGGTTGATGTCCTTCAAAGAGCCTGAAGGTCAAGTGGCCCGATGGCTGGAAGAACTCCAGTCATACGACTTCTCAGTAGTTCATAGACCCGGGTCTAACCACGCCAATGCCGATGCTTTGTCTCGTCGCCCCTGTGCCGCCGAGGGCTGCCGTCACTGTGAGAAGAGAGAGACGCAGGAGAGGGAACTGTGTCTGGGAAACGAGCCAGCACAGCCTGCATGTGGAGCATTGAGGGTGTTTGATACACCAGAGTGGAAGTTGGAGCAGGAGCAAGATGAGGATCTGAGGCCTGTTCTACGTTGGCTGGAGGCACAGCAGAGACCCGATTGGGGGGATATTACGGGCTGCTCGTTGGGCACAAAGGGACTGTGGTCTAAATTTAACACACTGAGGCTAAGTGAGGGAGTGCTCCAGCGAGCATGGAAGGAGCCTGCCACTGGGGAGGACAGATGGCAAGTAATAGTGCCCAAAACGCTGAGGGAAGCAGTGTTAACCGCTTGTCATGGGAGTACGGGGTCCGGCCATTTTGGGGTGTCCAAAACGCTCCGCCGCCTTCGCCAGGGGTTCTACTGGGGCCAGCATAGAAGGGACGTGGAGGATTTCTGCCGCAGATGTGATGCCTGTGCAGCTTATAAGGGCCCTCTCGATCAGTCTCATGCCAAACTTCAACAGCAGGCTGTAGGAGCACCAATGGAAAGAGTAGCTGTGGACATCATGGGCCCCTTCCCTGTCACTGAAAGAGGTAACCGATTCGTCCTCACTGCCATGGACTACTTCACAAAGTGGCCTGAGGCCTATGCAATACCGAACCAGGAAGCAGAGACGGTGTCTGATGCACTGGTGGAGGGGATGTTCAGCAGGTTCGGTGTGGCGGAGGTCATTCATAGTGATCAGGGGAGAAATTTTGAATCCAAGCTGTTTGCGGCCCTGTGTGAACGGCTTGGCATGGAAAAAACTCGCACAACGCCCCTGCACCCCCAAAGCGATGGCCTGGTTGAAAGATTTAATAGGACCTTGGGTCAACAGCTAGCTATCCTTACAGCTGACCATCAGCGGGATTGGGACACTCACCTCCCTTTCATTCTCATGGCCTACAGATCTGCGGTACAGGACTCCACACTGTGTACCCCTGCTTTGCTTATGCTGGGGCGTGAGCTTCGGACCCCTCCAGAGTTGTTGTTCGGGAAGCCCCCGGACATGCCGGGTATACCTGCCGGACCAGAGTATGCAAGGAGGTTGCAGGATCGAATGGAGACAGCCCATGTGTTTGCCAGGGATCAGTTGGAAAAGGCTGGCATGAGACAGAAAAGGAACTATGATGTTAGGAGCAAGGGAAGAGACTTCCAGGGTGGCGAGTCAGTTTGGGTGTACAGCCCGAGGAAGAAAAGAGGACGCTCCCCGAAGCTTGATTGCCACTGGGTGGGCCCCTGCTTGGTTCTAGAGAAGGTGGGAGAGGTAGTGTATAGGGTGCAGATGCCGCCAAGAGGCAGGAAGGTAGCCTTGCATAGAGACAGACTGGCCCCGTACAGAGGTAACTTGGCCGTCTCTTTTGAAAAGAGGAAGACCACCCCCCCTGCCTCACAAAACAACATTGACCCCACACCCGTGCCCCATACCCCAGTGGCTCCTGAATCCTCCGCCCTAAACACCCCACATGCGGCCACTTCCCATGGACTTTCCACTGATCCCCATGCCCCAACCCCTCATCCCCTTGCAAGCTCAGACATTCAACCTGAAATGCGGCCAAGGAGGCAGAGACGTCGGCCTGGGCACCTTACAGACTTTGTTTGCCCCCTCGTGGACGAGGGTTCTTCTTATTAAAGGGGGGGCAGTGTAATGTCATTATAAATGGAAGACACTAGTTAGTTAGTGTTATGTTGTTCGACAGTGTTAATCGACTCATAAGTGGTTCTATCTGTTAGTCCCTGGTTCTTTAAGGGGCGGGGTTTTTAGCGGGGTCAAGAGACTATAGCGAGTGGAGAGCAGAGAGCGGAAAGACAGAGTGAGTTTAACAGCAGAGACGGCACGTTATCACTTCATGTTGTACGGCGTGGGTTACGGCCATAACAGTAACCCTGCAGTTCTTAAATAAAGCCTTAGAAGGAGGAAGAATCCGTCTGTTTACTTTTAGTAGCGAGACGCTACAATATGTATGAAAAAATAAAAAATGTACAAATGAATAAGCTAATTGTGTTCTGCACTGTTGTGTTGTGCAGTGAGGGACTGTCACAGTTTATAGGGATACGCTTCGATCAACACGAGCAGTCTTATGAGTTCATAGTCAAGGATTGTGTAGGAATATGATCAAAATAAATGAAGGTTATTGAGGAACGGTCAGTTGAAGTGCTTGTGACCTGGGGATTAATACTGAAATTGAACATGCACAAAACTACATATGTAAATATTCGTATTATGATTTATGCTTATAAAAGGAGTGAATAACACTGGAGCTGCACAAGGGGTTCGCACTATTTATGAATCAGAATATGAAGCAGTCACGTAGTTGTGTGTGAAAACGAAGATTCGGACGTCACAGATAACGTGGTTATGGTTTGGCACTCGTCCAGGAAAGTTTAAAGTAGGGAGTCTGAGGAAAGGCACGGCTGACGCATGTTAGACATTACAATGCTCTGTGGCTGAATTAATGTAATACATAATAACACAATCAGGGTTTTCCTGTGTTGTGATTTTTTTTTGTTTTCGGCCGATACGCAAGTGATATTGCAAGCGAGATGCCGAAGCAAATCGTATGATGTTTATCTCACGTTCAACACTTTTAAAGCTGTAAATATCAGAGGTGGAGTGGAAGTCTTGAGCTGCGCATTTAAAGATTTCTAATAAATAAAGAAAATACTTGACTTTGACTTGAGAGAGTGAATACTCTAAATTAAACCAGTGTCGTACCACATGACTCAATAATGACTTTATAAGAATTGTAATTAAACTTTAAAAAATCAATAAAAAATGGCTAATTTACAAACTGTGTGCCACAGAAGCAGCGGCGCCGGCGCCTCTGATCAGAGTACGAGCTGCATGACGCTGTGCAAACACAACACAATACAGGACAGACTAGAGGACAATCTACAAATATTGTTTGTTTAGATTTAAACACTTCGAAATGAACAATATTCATAAAAATAATTTTGGTGTATGCACTATTTGCAACCCGGTAAGTAACTGTCTCTTATGGATAATTTCTCATCTAGAGATTATGAAGATATTTGATGTTGAGTTTTCTTGCTGTCTGAAACATAAAATAGATGGTATTTTTCTTCAAATATCTTGTAGTTTTGCAACGCTGTGTGGCACAATCTGGCTAATTTCTTGAATTTTGTGTCAAGCAAAGTGAACAATATGAGTCTCAAATTAAATTTAGTGTGTAATGTATATGTTTTCTATAAAGATAGAATTCACAGAAGTTAGTGACAAAAAGTCATGACATCCAGAAACATTCTCAAATAAAAAACATAAATATAAATAGCAACATAAATAAAATATTACTAAAATGTTTAACAGCCTATATATAAATAAATAATACTAAAATAACACTGGACTAATTAAGCTATTTTAAACTGTTTTTTATAAGATTCATATAATTTACATGTAGTTAAACTAAAGGCACTCTTTTGAAAAAGTAGACAGAAAGTGGATTATATGATATTGCACAATCATATGCACAAGCCTAATTAGCCTTGGTTGGCATATTTAGATTTTGTTTATTCATCAATACAAATTCGCTGCAACTGCTGCTATGCAAATTTAATAGGATGTGGATACAAGTTATTATTGTATTTAATTAATAAAGGTATATTAATTAATTGTGTATTTATTATATGAATAAAATACTTCTGCATGAGTATAAATAATGTTGTTCTATTTATTTATTTTTGCCCATGTATAAGGTTGTGAGGATTTGTGTAAAGTTTATATAACCTAATGTTGAGTTTTATTATTTTTGTGAGTTGTACTCTATTCACAGATTGGATTATTTAATTTAATTTAACTCGTCTTATTTACAGCAGTGAATAAATATCATTAAAAGAAAATAAGGTGTCATTGTTTATTGCTGATTTTAAAGATGGCTGAACTTTAACTGATTTGGATATCTACAGTTTTACATATAAACACAACATTAGATTGGCCCCTCTGTATTAATTGTGGCCCCTCTTGTGCCCCCAGTTAAAAAAAATCCTAGAATCGCCCCTGCGTATTCTGGACTCAAGGCGGAGGGGACGCGGATTCCAGCACTTGGTGGACTGGGAGGGTTACGGTCCGGAGCAGAGAAGTTGGGTTCCTGCAAGAGACATATAGGATCACTCCCTTATCGATGATTACAATTGCCAAGTAGGTCCCTCTGTGAGCGCCAGAATATGCTCTTAGGGGCTGGGGTAATGTCACGGTTCGCAGGTTTGCCTGTTCTTTCTGACTGTTGTGTGTACTGTCCTGGTCTGATTGCCTATCAGCGTTGCCTAGTTACCAACCGCACTGACGAGCTAATCAGATCAGCCACAGGTGCGGCTCGTTACTGTGTCCTGGAAGTAGTCTTGTGTTTGTCGTGTTCATTGTCAGATCGTTCTGGTGTTCACGTCTTGTCACTTTATTCAGTGTTTTTCTCAGTCTCCAGTTCCTGTGCATCTTCCTGCTCGAGTTTGGACTCTCATTGCTTTGATCATCCTGGGATTTTCTACGTGGATCATCGGTGCAGTGTTTTGGCTGGCTTTATAGTTTCCTGGTTCGTTACATAATTGTAACATGAGGTAATGTGGTAAATGTAAATATACATGTACCTCATGTAATGTGAGGCCTGCCTCACTCTGGGCAGAAGAAACCGCAGCACGTGCTTCCAAACCCTGAGATGAGGCACTGGATCTAGGAGGTGAGGGCACAGAAGAGGCCAGGCCTGTCTCTAACACCTCTGCTAAATCCATTTGCGATCTCTATGACCTAAATCTCCACTGGCCTCGGCAGCAGTGCGACCCTAACCACGAGGAACGCTAGCCTGAGCACCCTCCTGTTAGAGTAATTCTCTCGACTCTCAAGATTATAATGATATAATGATATATGCTTGTAACTTGGACAGACAACACCAAATAAGACAGACGAGTTCACAGAGAGAGCTCACTGAAGACACAGAAGCTACCGTTGCGTTGTGTGGGGATTAGAGATGCGCGGTTGGCGGTCACAGCCACGGACTCCGCGGATAAACCGTGGATTGGGCGGATGACGTGACGAAAAATTATATTTAAATTAAATTCCGGCGGGTGGCAGGCGGTTGAACCAATCAAATGAAAAATATATGTATACACCAATCAGCGGATGGCGGGCGGGTGCGGTTTTGAAAATTGGTCAAAAACGTTGGTGTGGATGGATGGCGGACGGATGATGAGTTTTGTGATGCGTTGCGGATGAAATAATAGCCCATCCGCGCATCTCTAGTGGGGATGCTTTATAGTTTCCAGGTCGTGACTTCACCCGCTTCTGACGTCCTGTCACACCATTGGACTTATTTTCACATGAGCTTCATGACGCAATTACGCTGTAAGGGTGGATTTCCTACAGTGGTTCAGGCTGCAGGACTGCCAAATGACTAAAGAAACGTTATCAGCAAGATGGAAGAAAACTGTACATTTCTTGTCTATTACCACCCACTGCTACTTGTACCAATGACGGAAATAAGCACAGTTACAATAGCTTAATATGTGGGAGAGCGTTGCTTTAGTGTGATGATCTTATATTGCAATAGGTAACACTTCAAAGTCAATAACAAATCAAAACTATTTAGTACATAATTTGTAATTGAAATGGTTTTATGACAATAGGGTTATGGTATGATTTTTAGGATACTTAAAATATGTAATAGATGATAAAAACTTATACCATTGTACCCAGCGTATATGTAAAATGTTACCTGAAAGATAGAAAGAGAGGGAGAGAGAGAGAGTGTGTAGAGAGTAAGATACAAAAAAGGAGGCAAAGAAAGAGAGAGAGAGTAACAGTTGCAATCTTCTTTTATCCCTTCCCTGACCATGTGACTGTAACCCAAATGTGTGATGTTCAAACTGACTAATCAGATCATTACAACTTCCCCCACTATACTAATGGTGTGACAATTCGTAGACGCCCGAAGTCACACAACTTGGTCTACAGGCCTTGATCACTATCAGCCCCTCTGTGCCTTTAGGAACTCCAAATAGCCCTTGGGGTAAGAAAGAGTGGGTTGAAAACAGTAAAGCAAATGTCTTTACTCATTTTCAAATGTCTTTGACTATTTTCAATCCTACAACGCAGAGCAGTCACACAGTCTCATTCCCTCGAAAGGGAACCAGTGAGTAGTTGTTTTTTAGTTGTAATGAAAAGTAGCCTAAACACTTAGGCTGAATCCCAATTCTCTGTCTTACCCCTTCCCCTTACCCCTTCCCCTTACCCCTTCCCCTTAGTTTTGCACGTTCACGTGAGAGTAAGGGCTATCCCAATTCTCATTTTGATCAAGGGGTAGGGCTAAGGGGAAGGGGTAGATACCCCTTAAAACCAAGAATTTTCACGAGCTTACTTGAAACCAAGGGGTACCCAGAATGCACTGCGCAACCGGCAACAATGGCGGGCATACCATCAAGAAAGTCTCATTTTCGGCTTAAATGATTGATTGAAAAATTATGACAGTCGTGTTTTGTGCTCTACACAGTCATGAACATATATATTTGCAACCATGTTGTTAACGGAAACGTTTTTAAACGTTTTTAAAAATCGCTGGTCTGCTACGCTAGGCTATGCTAACGATACATTGCTGGTTTGCACAATCAGTCCCGCATTTCTCTGACTAATGTCCAGGATTCGACTTTTGTTTTCTACAGTCGCCATTCATTATGTGTAACGTTTCATTATTTGACACTGACACGTATGTGCCAGCTTTGCAGGTCATGTATTCAGCTTCAAACGGATCCCGACTGATACGAAAACACAGGAATTTAAGCAATGCTAAAACGCACATAAACCGATCACTTGTTTCACTTGTTTAGCGTTCATGTACGTTAAACACTACATTCAGATTCACCGATTTGAATGAATTCAGTCCGATTGAAACAACACTCTGTGCATAATGAATAGCGACGGCAGAAAGCAAAAGCCGAATCCCGGACATTTTGGGTGATCCCCCCCAAAAAAAATCCAGGCGACATGTCCAGGAAAAAGATACGTGCTTTACATATTGTAACGCGTTGTGTTAGGAGGGAAACAAAATAAGGATAGCTCGCAGCTGAAGTATTAGGCCAGACAGACTCACGGAGGCGATTCACTCGCAATTTATTGACAAATCAAACTCCTGCAACTGTCTGCCACACGCTCCACCTTGACTTCCACAGCGTCACTCAATAAAACAAAGCAAGAATAATGAGCATCAACACAGAAATGACCCACATACATGGGGTTGTTCGAGTCGCACGGCACAATACCATTACAGCCCGTTCAACAGAGAGCACGCAGCTCTTAAAGGGGCCATACTTATTTCCACTCGTTACAATATACTGTCCTGTATCACACAGGGATGCCGGAGTATGATGTATGATGACGTAACCAAGTGGCGTCTCATTTCATAGGGGTATGTTTTCAACCCTAGCGCTTACCACTCGGTTTCGAGGGACAAGGGCTAGGGGTAAGACGAAGGGGTAAGACAGAGAATTGGGATTCAGCCTTAAACTCATATGCTTGCATCCGATTTGAAGTAAAAGCTTTGTATTACTAAAGGAGCATATAATACAGGTCAGTGGAGATGTCTGAGGTCCTTCATACCAGCAAGATCTGGATTCCATGAAAAATGAGGAAAGAAGATCAAACCTGTTAGAAGCTCCATTACGGACACTGCAGTAGAAGAGCACAGTGTGTTTTAATGCTGGAGCTCATGGGATGTTCAGGACCAGAGAACTGAGAAATGTTCCACCCTGAACACTGATATTGTGTCATACAGAAAGACCATTAAGCCAAAGAGCTTCTGCAGATTTATTACATGAACTACTAATGAGTCCAGCACAGTAGAATAAAGAATTAAGAGTGTTCGATAATCTTACAAAATATAAAAAATGGCTAAATCAATAATATGCATGATGTTAGGAGTCCCTCCAGAAATGTTTGCATGATATTGGCATGATTCACATCATGAGTAAGTTGTTGTGAAATGTGTTTATGACTGATCTACTGCAGCTGAATGATTTAAATAGAGAGAGTCACTTTGCATTGTCAGCACATGCTTCAGTGCTCTAAGAGTGTGTATAGTGCTGTGAGTTTAACACTTCAGGACTGACACTGCTTATCATACACTGTAAAAAATTTGCTGTAGTTATGCAGCTGTTTGCCAGTAACTTACTGTAGATTTAAATTTATGTTATTTACTGGCAACAGTTTGTTCAAAGTTAAATGAACATTAAACATTAACAAGTCTTTATCTTTACAGAATAAAATTATAAAATAACAATCTAATGCAAAGCATTCTGGGAACCAGAAATCTTCATCAACCTTTTTCTGTTTTTTTTTCCTTCAGATTTTGGTTCCCAGAATGCTTTGCATGAGGCTGTTATTTTAGTTTTATTCTGTAAAGATAAAGACTTGTTAATGTTTAATGTTCAAGTAGCTGCCAGTAATACTGTAATTTCTACAGATTTTTCTAACAGTGTAGTAACAGACTAAAATGACATTCATCATCTTCTTCTTGATCTTAGGAATGTATTTTCAGGGTAAGACCTTATAATCGAATATAATTAGCTTACTTGTAATAACAAACGTGAGAATGAGAAACTGCAGCTGCTCATACAACACAATCACACACACTGATCACAGCACACACACTAATAACACTATATCATTACAATCAACATCACTCTTGTGTTTATGAAGAGAATGAGTCAGTGTTTCAATATGATCATCATGTTTTAGGTGTAATATATGATCCTGTCAATCAAACTGAACAGACTGCATTCAGTCACTTCTGCTGTCTGGACGTGATGCTTTCCATCTGAGACACACAAACTTTTACATTCGTACACGATTACTGTCACAACAGCTGATTCTTGATTTGTGATCATGTTTTTATATGATTTATGATGCCATTTTAATATATTAATTAATTATCTAAATATAATGATCAGTTTGTCTGCGCTGCTTCACTAAAGCAGAAGTGAAAGTGTTCCAGTCCAGATCCTGTAACCAATCAGAGAGTGAGACTGAAACCCCATTTGCATTGTCAGGGTGGAGTGATTGTGATCCTACAAGACAACACAAGACAGGACAGGCATGTGACATACACACATACACACACACATACACACACACACACACACACACACACACACATACCATTTGGCTGGTGCTTCATGAAATCTTCAGTCAGCAGACTTAGATGAATTTTATTTTTATCTAAAACTGAAATTTCAGTAGATTTTTTTATTTTATATACTTTTAAAGAACAGAATGTTTTTCAACTTTAGTTAAATTAGCAAGATAACTGTAACAGATGGTTATATCTTAATCTCTGAGGTGAAACATCAGGACACGCAAACAGCTCAGTTACTGAACATCCATTTATTTTTTATTTTCTCCTATACAACCTTCTATAACCTTTACTGCACTGGAGTGCCCTCTAGTGTCCCGTTGGTTACACTACATCCCCCCCTTTTAGTCTCAACATCTCTTATTATTATTAGATTAGATTAGATTAGATTCAACTTTATTGTCATTACACAAGTACAGGTACAAGGCAACGAAATGCAGTTTAGGTCTAACCAGAAGTGCAATAGCAGCAAGTGCAGGATATACAGTGGTTCATAAGTGCAGAACATGGATATGTACTGAATAAATATAGAGTTGAATACTATTATAAACAAAAATGTACAGATAGATTGTCCTATGAATATAGTATACAGATAACTATTACTGTGAACAGAATTTACAGCTAGATATGTACTGAATATAATAATATACAGATGGCTATTACTATAAACAGAATGTTTACAGATAGATATGTACTATGAATATATATACAGATGGCTGTTACTATAAACAGAATGTGAGCATAATATACAGATGGATATTACTATAAACAGAATTTTACAAATAGATATATGTATAAGTTAGGCTAATGAGCAGTATAACAATGGATTTAAAGTAGTGCAAATAAAGTTTGGACAGAAGCTATCCGAGTGAGTGCAGTGGAAAGTAATTGCATATTACAGTTAAGGTACGATATTGCAATGTATATATAACAGTCGGTACTGTAAATAAACAGTCGGCAGTGCAAATGAGCATATTCCAGTCAAGGTAGTAGTGCAAGATGCATATGTAAACAGTTGTTACTGTAATAACAGTCAGCAGTGCAAATGAACATTATAGTATTGCAAATAACAAAATGGAGGCAGGTGTGAGGAGGGAGAGGAGAGTCAATCAGTATATAAGGGGAGTGGGATCAATGAGGGTTGGAGTTTAATAAAGAGACAGCTCTGGGGAAAAAACTGTTCTTTAGTCTGCTGGTCCTGGTCCGGAGGCACCTGAAACGCCTGCCGGAAGGCAGGAGAGAAAACAGTCTGTGGGCTGGGTGAGAGGAGTCCTTAAGGATGCTGCGAGCTCGATGCAGACAGCGTTTCCTCTGGATGTGCTCGATGGCAGGTAGTGGAGTCCCAGTGATGCGCTGGGCGGTTTTCACCACCCGCTGCAGTGCCTTGCGCTCTGCAACAGAACAGCTCCCATACCACACTGTAGCACAGTTGGTCAGGATGCTTTCTATTGCACAGCGATAGAAGTTCACCAGGATAGTGGAGGAAAGCTGATTCTTCCTCAGTGTCCTCAGGAAGAAGAGGCGCTGGTGAGCCTTCTTGACCAGGCTGGAGGTGTTGGTTGTCCAGGTCATGTCCGCCGAGATGTGGGTCCCCAGGAACTTGAAACTGGAGACACGCTCAACAGCCATTCCATTGATGTGGATGGTGTCGTGTGTGCCTCTTGACACTTTCCTGAAGTCCACGATGAGCTCCTTCGTTTTGGTGGTGTTGAGGAGCTGGTTATTTTCGGTGCACCATGTGGCCAGGTGCTTGATCTCCTCCCTATAGGCAGTCTCATCGTTGTTGCTGATGAGACCAATCACCGTAGTGTCGTCCGCAAACTTGACGATGGAATTAGATCCGTACACAGGCTTGCAGTCGGAGGTGAAGAGGGAGTAGAGGAACGGGCTTAGCACACAGCCCTGTGGTACACCAGTGTTGAGTGTGATGGATGTGGAGCAGTTGGAGCCTGATCGAACATTCTGGGGTCTGTTGGTCAAGAAGTCCAAAATCCAGTTGCACATGGAGGTGTTGAAGCCCAGGTCTCCAAGTTTGGCTATTAACTTAGTTGGGATGACAGTGTTGAATGCTGAGCTGAAGTCAACAAACAGCATGCGTGCATAAGTGTTCTTATTGTCCAGATGTGTGAGCACAGAGTGCAGTGCCATGGAGACTGCATCCTCTGTGCTCCTATTGCTACGGTAGGCAAACTGGTGTGAGTCCAATGTGGATGGTAGAGAGTCTTTTAGGTGTGCCAGGACCAGCCGCTCAAAGCACTTCATTACGATGGGTGTGAGTGCTACAGGGCTACATATTCTACATACATATATTCCCATGGTTGCATATTTTCTTTTCTCAGGGAACAAACATCTCAATAACATAACATTAAACTTTCTTTCCTAAACTGGAAGCCAGGGTAGACTGCCTGGACATTCCTGACTCTACTGAAGGGATTATTCTGCCCTTTTCTTGACAGCAGGTCTTCCTATGCTAAATCAGTTTATAAGTCCATTCTTTCTGGTGGACGGGAAATCCTACCCGACCTTGTCACTGTACCGTTGACAACTTGCTGAGCAGGTTCTGGAAGAACTGTAAGATGAGCTCTATTCCTTCTCAGTGTTCCCATCTCAGTTTCTACCTGATACGATCTGGGCGTTGATGCTTCTTCCTGGACCGTTCCAGTGGTCTTCGATGTCCTGATCCACACTTTCTGTCCAGGAATGATGACTGGTAGATTTTTCGCTCTGTGTCTAGACCTGAATGTTTCTTGTTGTTTCTCTTTTAACACACTATCTTTCCTTCTGAACACTTTCAGGTCAGGCCATCTTGGTGTGAGAGATTTAGGTGGAACTGGGACTGTTGACCTTATTCTCCTCCCCATCAAGAGTTCTGCAGGTGAGATCCCATGAGCTAATGGAGTCGATCTGTAAGCCAAAAGAGCTCTCTGAGGGTCTTGGTTCTTTCTCAGCATTTGTTTTACTGTACGCACCGCTCGCTCTGCCTCTCCATTGCTCTGTGGGTATCGTGGACTGCTTGTGACATGTTCAAAGTCATAGTTTTGAGAAAACTCTGCAAACTGACAAGATGCAAACTGTGGACCGTTATCGGTCACCAGTGTTTCAGGGATTCCAAACCTAGCAAAGATGACCTTCAGCCTCTCCACTGTTGTTGCTGTTATGAGTTTTGGCAAGTTTGCAACCTCAATGTATCTCGAGAAATAGTCAACCACCACCAGATAATGGCCTCCTTCCCATTGAAAGATATCAGCTGCGACTCGTTGCCAGGGTCTCGCTGGTAGAGGTGTTGGCATCAATTGCTCTGTTTTCTGCTGTGAATGCTGACAGCAGATGTCGCATCTCTCCACTAACTCTCTTATGTCTCTTATAACACCTGGCCACCTTATAGATTGCTGTGCTCTTGCAATGCACTTCGTCATTTCTTGATGACCATGATGAAGTCTTTCAAGCATCTCTCGCTGCATGAGTTTTGGAATCAGAATCCGTTCTCCTTTCAGTAGAACCCCATTCGCTACATGGATATCTGTTCTATGAGACCAGTATGGCATGAGATGTTCCGACACTGTTTTCTGATGTTCTGGCCAGCCTTTTTGTGTATACCGTTTTAGTTGTTGGCAGGTTAGATCCTCATTCTGCATTTCCTGAATCTGTTTCAGTTTTGTTTTTGTTGCAGGGATTTGTTGAACTATGAGGTCCACAAATACTCTGCACTCATCCTCCAATGTTTCGTTTTCTGTTGATTTTTCAGGTCCCGATGGCGCTCGTGACAACGCATCTGCAGTGACCAGTTGTTTTCCTGGGACATACATGATGTTGTACTTATATCGGAGCAGCCTCAGTCTGAACCGAAGAATTCTTGGAGGTAAATCATCAATTGGTCTGTTGCCCAGAAGTGATATTAGGCGTTTGTGGTCGGTATGCACCGTAAATTCCAATCCAAGCAAATATGCTCACATGTTGAGAGTCGCTCACATGCCCATGTTGTCGCAAGAGCTTCTTTTTCGATTTGTGCATATCGTGTCTCTGTGGGTGTTAGACTTCTTGAGATATATACGACAGGCCTCCACTCACCGTTTTTTTGTTTCTGCATAAGCACCCCGCCAAGACCATAGGATGAAGCATCGGCTGAAACTACAGTCTCGTTGTTCGGACTATACTGTGCCAGTATAGCTGGTGAGCTGAGTTCTGTCTTTACTTTAGCAAATGCTTCTTTCTGCTGTGCATCCCATGTCCAGGTGCTGTCATTCCTTAACAGATCTCTCAGTGGCTTTGTGAGAGTCGGCAGATGAGGTGAAAACTTCCCGACGTAGTTAACCATTCCCATGAAACGTCTCACTCCTTCCACATTCTGTGGCTCAGGCATGTTGAGGATGGCTTTAATCTTGTCCTGGTCTGCTTCGATCCCTTGAGCGCTTATTGTATGGCCTAGGAACTTCACTCTGTCAACAGCAAAGACACACTTCTCATTCAGCGTCAGTCCTGCTTTTTCAAACTTCATCAGCACCTCACACAGTCTCTCATTGTGTTCTTTTTTTTCTTTTCCAAACACCAGGACATCGTCTGCATGGCAAAGAGAGCTCCAGTCGTTCCTGCAATGATCTGCGAGATTCTGAGCTGGAAATGCTCCGGGGCCGAAGATATCCCAAAAGGAAGACGCCGGAAGCAGTATCTCCCAAAGGGTGTAATGAATGTTGTTAGTGGCTCTGAGTCTTCGTGTAAGGGTATTTGCCAGAACCCAGATGTGGCATCTAATTTCGAGAACACAGCTGCTCCCTCTAGTTGCGCTAAAGTCTCATCCACAGCTGGCAGTATGTGTCTTTCTCTGCACACATTCTCATTCAACCTTGTGAGATCGACGCAAATCCTGATATTGCCATTCGGTTTTGGCACGACAACCATTCCCGCACACCAGGGAGTAGGCTCTTCGATTCGTCGAATGACTCCCATTTCTTCCATTCTGTGGAGTTCCAGTTTTACTTTCTCCAGGAGTGGCAGCGGTACTCGTCGTGGGGCTGATAGTGCATACGGAACGGCTCCTTCCGACAGTTTGATTTTGTAGCTGCCCTCTAATTTTCCGAGTCCCGAGAAAACTTTGGGGAACATTGCCTTGTACTGTTCTCCAGATTCATGTAGGTGGGCTACCTGTTGCAGTAACTGTAAGCTTTGGATTGCAGGCAGTCCCAGCAGCGGCATTACTAAATCCGTTACAACATATATATCTTGCCGGATTCTCTTTTTGTCCTTCTGCAGGCATGCGCTGAACATACCCATCACTTTCAAAGGAGTACTGTTAGGTCCCAAGATCATCTTTTTGGAATCTTTGAGTTTCCCTTGCTTTTCAGCTGAATACATAGATGCTGGAATCGCTGTGTCTGCTGCACCTGTATCTATTTTAAAGGTGATTGGTTCTTTATTCACCAGGATTTTCTGTTGCCACATATTCTCTTGTTTTTGGGTCTGGATTGTTCCCAAGAAAGCAGACTCATATGAACTGTCGACTATCGCTTCAAGTCTTTGAACTGACCGGCATACTGCAGCAAAATGTCCTTTCTTTCTACATTTTCTGCATTCCGATTCTCTGGCTGGACAGGCTTTCCACGGGTGCTGTGGACTTTTCCCGCATCTCTTGCAGGAATCCATCTGTTTTATTTTATGAGCTGCATTATAAAAACTTTGCGTTCTCTGAGCTGTCCCCTCTGCTTTCTGCGATGTCATTCTTGCTTTAGATGTTCTCTTTTTCACGACTGCATCAACGTTCACTTCTTTCACTTCAGACTTTTCTCGTCTTATTATTGGCTGCTGACGTTTTATTTCCTCATTTTGTCTGACCTGAGTTATCGTTTTATCCAATGTCAAATTTGGATCTAGTTGCAGTCTTTCTGAAAGCTTTGCATCTCTTATGCCCACTACAATACGGTCTCTGATCATTTCCTCATGGAGATCGCCATATCTGCAGTGTTCCGCGAGCTTATACACGTCCGTGATAAAACTCTCTGCTGATTCACCAGGCTGTTGAAATCTGCTGTTGAATTTCGCTCTCTCAAAAATAACATTATGTCTGCCAATAAAGTGCTCACTTAAAGCCTTCTTGACTTCTTCATAACTCTTTTTCTCTTCTTCGCTTAGGGGTAACGTATTTAATATATCGTCACTTTTCTCCCCCATAATGTAAAGAAGAGAGTTTACCTGGTAGGCGGAGGGTTTTTCTGCAAGGCCCGATGCTACTCTGAATCGCTCAAAGCGACGCATCCACTGTGGCCATGAACTGGGCTCGTCAAAATTGAAACTTCCCGGAGGTGTCAGCGAAAATATCTGATCCATATTTTGACTGTGTTCACTCACTCTTAATCTCCGGCGCACTGCTCCGCTGTTCCTTTTCTTTTCTTTTCACAGGCCAGTCCTCAATTGCACTCATGCACTGTTTAAATTTCTTTGTTTCATTCTTTTCAGGTTGTAGAAACCACTTCTGACACCATGTAACAGATGGTTATATCTTAATCTCTGAGGTGAAACATCAGGACAATAACCATTTAATTTACTACACTTATAAAGAACGGAATGTTTTATGTAATATGATTTTTATTCTTTTGTTTATCTAAAACAATTGGATCAATAAGATATTTATTTTATAAGCATTTCATTATATACTTTTATAAAGAACTGAATGGTTTTCAACTTTAGTTAAATTAGCAAGATAACTATTTTATTTTATACACTTATAGGACTAAAGAACGGAATGTTTATGTAATATGATTTTTTATTCTTTTGTAATCTAAAACTGAATTAAATGGTTTCAGTAGATTTTTAGTAAGATATGATTGTATATTATTTGTGTGAAATATAAAACATGATTAGGGCAACTCTCTTTTTCCTCACTTTCGCTGTTACCTCAGGAATGTGGAGGGGATCATGTCAGAGGACGCGCGCACAAACACAAACAAACACACACACACACACACACACACACACACACACACACACACACACACACACACACTACTCTGGCTGGTGGGGCATTCAGGAAAAACAATCTTTTTCTTCTCACTTTCCACAGGGGTCCACAATGTGCTCAGGAATGCGGAGGAATGCTGACACATATCCTATATATATATAACAGAGCCTTCAAACTTTCTGTCAAAATCACATGATCTAGGGCTAAAAAGGTTCAAATAGGGCAAAAGCTGCTGTCGAAACCACATGATCAAAGCAAGGTCAATAGGGCAAACCATAACAACATATGCCGGAAAGACACCGGAAGGCCACCTGTCAAAACACATGATCGAAGGGATAGGCAGGGGCAATAGGTCAATCCACAACAATACAGGCCGGAAGGGCGACCGGAAAGGTCAAGGTCAACCGGAAGCCATCAATCATCTTGACACAAGCTATAGCATAAGAACTACTCCAGGGCCATTTAACTGTAAAATTATGCAATCTTTGTTAACAGGCTTTCATTCTGTTGGCAAGGCTTCAAACCAAAGGCTTTTTTACCAGATGGGGCCATTTCTTCAGGTTTGGCCTATAAAGCAAATACTCACTTTATTCCTGTTTTCTGCTTCGGCATATTATTGAGCCAATTGGATAAATTATGCAGTGATAATTGTGTGGGTGTGTTGGTATGGATGTCAGAGTGAGGTTTGTATGTGTGTAATAAGTGTGTAAGAGTGTGTGTGTGCTTGTAATATTTGAGAGAGAAAAACTCTACTGCAAATCACAAACCCAGGACTGCTCCAGAACTAACTCTCACTGAAAGCAGATTTTTGAGATATCAGCCTCACATCTGGAAAACAACTTGTTTAGATTTATGGCTTTGAATTTCTACCAGTTTTAGAGTTCAACATGTTTCATAATATATATTTTATATAAAGTTTTCTTAAGCCCTCAGTTCATCATGTTCAGTACATGTTTCTTTAAATGATTGCAGCCAGTTAGAAGGGTTAAAAGAGTATCAAAGAACAGGCCAATAAGGTTTAGGAGTCGCTATCAAGCACAGTCCTTTTCTGACACATGGTCACAGGAGCACATGCTGTGAGAAGGCAAGATTATTTGCTTTAATAGTCTTATATAAAATGACATGAACTGTACATAAAAAATATGTGTGTGTTTGAAGGTGTAGAGAAGCCTTTTGGCAGGATTTATGAAGTTTTTCTTATTGTTGCCTCAGGGCAACGTTGTGCGATAAGGAGTACTTTTCAAGGATGTCTTGGACAATACCTCACAATGGCAAATAATGTGTGACAAGAAGGGAAGATTCAGGGTTCTGGGTGCACAGGAACACCCAAAGTGATGTGCAAAAAGTGTAACGTACACCTGTGTTTCACAGCAGAGAAGAACTGCTTCACTCGGAGTGAAATCTCATTACATCAAGTTCATGATATGACATGATACAAACCTGTGCCTGTATCAAATCAAATATATCAGTCATGATACAAACCTATGCCTGTATATTTCATATATATTAATGTGTATTTGTGATTTTTTTTATTGCTCTCTGAGTATCATGATGATTTTCTCTATGATTCTGTACCATTGTTGCAAAAAAAAGGGGGGGGGAGAGGGAAAATGTTAATGTAATTAACTAATGTTAACTAATGAACCTTATTGTAAAGTGTAACCGAAAAGTGTTTGTGACTGATCTACAGTCTTCAGGATAATGATTTAAATAGAGAGAGTCACTTTGCATTGTCAGCACATGCTTCAGTGCTCTGAGAGTGTTTATAGTGCTGTGAGTTTAACACTTCATGACTGAGAGCAGAACACAATCTTCATCATCACACAAGACTAAACTACAGCAATGAACACAATCAACATCTTCATCTGGACCATTGCACTGTTTATTCAAGGTTTGTGTAATACAGTTTTTACAATAATTATTAATTCTCTTAAAATGTACATCATTTTCATTTTGTTTCTGTTTTCTTTCAGAGTGTAGAGGACAGTATACTGTAACTCAGAGTCCATTAATAACAGCTCAACCAGGAGAAGAAGTCAGAATAAACTGTAAAACCAGCAGTGGAGTGTATAGTGGTAATGTATTAGCCTGGTACTCACAGAAACCTGGAGAAGCTCCTAAACTCCTCATATATTATGCAACAACCCGTAATACTGGAACTCCATCTAGATTCAGTGGCAGTGGATCTGGCAGTGATTTTACTCTGACCATCAGTGGAGTCCAGACTGAAGATACAGGAGATTATTACTGTCAGAGTGTACACTATCCAAACAGTAAATGGGTGTTCACACAGTGATAAAGAGTCGTACAAAAACCTCTGTCAGTCAGACGTCACAGTGACTGCACTGATACAGCTGAGAGAAACTGCAGCTGCTGATGGAGGATCACAAACTACACAATATCAAACCTTTCACACACTTTATTTAATATGATATGAATAAATAATTAGTATGTAAGTAAACATGTAACATACAATCTAATATCCCTCACTAAACTGGACTAAAATGTGTAGTAAATGTGGTTATTCACCAGGACACACAGACACACTCGTCACATGTGCAAACACTAATTGCTTAACTGATCACTAACCAATCACTGCTTTACTGTAGTATAGGCCTAAATAGGTCAAAGGTCAGATGATCTGTTTTGAACAATGGATTCCCCCCCCACAACAATTGTGTTATTTACTGTATTCTAAAGAATATACTTTTGGTTTACAGTACATATGTTTATGGTTTTATAACTGTATACAACAATAATGTTAGACCTAATAAATATTTTCTGTTTCTACATTGCATTGGTGTTTACAGTGTACTAGTTACATCAGATTACTTTCACTGTAGAACATTGTATTGAAATGTAGATATAAGCCTATGAAAGACCAAAGAGCTTTAGATTTAGAACAGCAGTGTTTACATGGTATATCCAAAACTGTACTATTATGAAAGAAGTGTTTGCCATTTGATGCAAATGCTTCATTCTGACGTGTGTTTATGGCATTTTGAATGCAGTGTTGCATTTTGAAGGAGATGTGAGGCGTTTTGCATTTTGTGTGTGCAGTTTTGAGAATTGTGTGTAGAGTTTTGAAAAAAGGAGACTTAGTTTTGAAAATGTGTGTAAGCAATTGGTAGAAACTGTAATATGATGAACAAGTCTAAGATTGTTCCACATGGTTGAAATACCATCATTGGCCTAGAAATATAACATTCTGGGGGTCAAGACTATAAAGGATGAAGGATGCCCTCCCTTCACTGTGAACGTGAAACGTTGCCTCTTGTCTGTAGGCTATATAGTTTTCCTCCCATAAAGCATATTATAAAGAAAAGGCTTAACGTCAATGCAGTAAGACGGTGACATTTAAACTCAGTAGCCAATACACCTTATTGAACATGCAAGGCACTATTGCACGTGAAGCGTTTTCTAATGGTTTTCTATGGGTGTTGTTCATAATCTGATGTAATCTGTTTTCCTCTTTAAAGTATGCTTTATTAATAAGGTAGGCCTATATTGTGTACTAAATGTGGTTCTTCAATATCACTCGCATTAAGCGTCTTACAGTATTTCACAATTGCTAAAACACTAAACCCCATTCTCTGAACCCAGTGCTCAGTGGCCTAAACCCATTTGTCGAATCATTCACTCTGTAGGCAAAACATTAAACAAGTTCAGGTAGTTAAGACACTGTTTGCAAATCTCATTCACTCTTTTTGCAAAACTCTAAACACATTCTCACTCACTAAAACACATTTTGCACTGTGTTGCAAAATGGTAAATACATGTGACAAAAGTTAAACATAACTACAACACCGCTGTCATCGTTTACACACAACAACTCAAAATTGTTCACACTTGTTTCTAATGATGTGATCAAATCAGTTGTCTAGAATATAAGCCAGTTCAGAGTACACAGGAGGTCCAGGTACGCTGAATGTTGATTCCAACAATGGATGGAAACAATGTGAGAGGCAGAGGAGGAAGAGTTCGTGTAAGAGGTGGTGGACGAGGAGGAAGAGTACAAGGACAACGAAGAGCAAGACCAAGAATAGTAATTTCAGATCAATTTCGGGCAACTGTGATAGAGCATGTTCTTGTTCATGGAAAGGCAATGAGGGAAGCAGGACAAAGAGTAAACCCAATTTGAGCAGATTCTCTGTGGCCACCGTAATCAGGACATTCAGAGAAGAGAACAGGTAAATGTATTGTTTTTCTAATTTGTGTGACTGAAAGTTTAATGTATACATTTGATACAGTACATCAGTTTGTCAGGGGACTGGGGAAAAAAATAAAAAAAAGATTTACAATACATTTTACATATGAATGTGATGTCCATTACTATTGTTACTGTATGTATACATTTGTAAGAGCATTTTCCCTTTTGTAGAATTGCAAGACTACCAACTGAGGGTGGAAGGACTCCTTTGTTCTCCCATTAGAATGAGTCTCTCATTGACTTTGATTTTGCAATTGCACAATATTTTGTGTAATACACTTTTCATTTAGAGTTATCTTTGTTCTTTGGGCTTACTTTATTTTTTATACTGAAAATACAGACATTCAATACTGTATTACTTGCAGTACTTACAGTATGCAATATATTTGCTGTACTGAGTTCTGAATTATTTACTTTTATTTATGGCAAAATTATTTTCTAAATGCAATAAACATTTTTTTTCTCTGTAACGACATGCCCTGGACGCTGTGTTCTCAATTTTTTGATGTAGTGTCTAATGAATGCTGATGAGTGTTTATATATTGACTGGCTGTGTTTATGTTTTGAAAGCATAGTTTGATTTTGAGCACAGATCAAATGGTTTTGAGGCAAGTGTTTGATTTTGCCAGAAGAGTCAGGGGTTTTGTGAATGTAGTTTAAAGACTGGGTTTTGTGTTTAAAGGTCCCATGACATGAAATTTTCACTTTCTGAGGTTTTTTAACATTATTATGAGTTCCCATAGCCTGTATATGGTCCCCAAGTTTCTAGAAATTTCAATCGGTGTAAATCGAGCTTTTGCTATCTTTCTCTGCCTTTGAAAAAATGGAGGCTCAATCAGGCTGATCTTGAATCTCCTCCTTATGACGTCATAAGGAGAAATTGTTACCTCCCCTGTCTCTGCTTTGCCCGCCCAGAGAATATTTTCCGCCCATGAGAAAATGAGCTAGAAAGTTTGTCCACGAGAGATATCATGGCTTTTGAGCGAGCGAAGCATAACAATTGCTCAATAATTGGATGTACAAATGAACACTGAAGGGTCAATACAGAGCTGGGCTTGCTGAACGTCTGAAACTAAAGTCTGGATCACTCTCTTTGGCTCAGCTACACACCTCGGACAAGCAAGTCAACTAATGATATATAAGTGTGTTGCTTTACTGTTTATGGTTACCTAGATTGTTACACGTAGAATGTGGCTGTAACATTAGCTATGCAGCTATGCAGTTTATGTGTGTGAATACACACACTGTAACGCGAGTGTTGTACACTTCTTTGTTATTTGGATAACCGTTTTCCTGTTGGTTATATGGCGCGCGCGATATCTGCATTTCAAGATCGCAGAGCTTGATGATGTAATTGTAATAAGATAAATACAGACGTTACAGATCTATCATGAAAAGGCAACAGTAGGTTAGCGTTAGCTACATTATAATAACTGTAAACCATCCGAATAAAGTACCGTATCCAGACATAATATTTTAAACTAACCATTCGGAAACGTCCTGCTGGATCCGTTGCTTCTCCATCCGGATCAGATTCTGGGTCAAACTGAAATGCTTGAACGACTGCGTGTCTTCCTGCCATTGCAATATATCCAATGTAAACATGCATGGTACCGTTGCGCAAGATGGTCAAGGCCACACCCACCCTTCATCTTGCGCCGCCTTTCTCCTCCTCATTAGCATTTAAAGCTACAGAGACCGAAACGGCCTGTCTGAAGGAAGCTCATTCTGGGACTGGCTTGTAGTGGCTATAATTCTGCACCGAGGCTGAATTTTTGGAAAGAGATTTCAGATACAGTACTAGGGACCACTAAGGCCTATATTAAAGCCTACAAAAAGTAGCATGTCATGGGACCTTTAAAGTTTTGAGAATATGGGTGAAGGTTTCAAGAAATGTGTCTTAGCAATTGTGAAATACTGTAAATGAGGAAGAACGCTTGATTACGCGGCCATTGTCTGTTTTAGCAGAATACTGCCATCTAGTGGTAGCAGGTTTTCTCAGACATCTCTGTGTGTGGATCGTGAAAGGCTAAACCCGTGAAATGAAAGTCTCAAAATCCAAATGAATCAAATAGGATCGACTCAGAAACGAGTCAATGAATGCACGCGTGTCACCTCATCCACAAATGCACATCTTTCTTGTTGCATGCACAAATTCTGGCCGACATTAATACAAAATCGAGGTTTTGTATTAACAACTATGTCTCTATTTGTACAAAATGCTGCACATTCATGTGATTCTGGATTTTGCACACACAAGTTGTATTGTATTAGTTTAAATGTAGTGAATTTGTGAATTTGACAAATAGATGGGTAGTTGTGCACACATTAATAATTAGCACCAGGCCTATTCATTTGTAGTTGTTTGTGTGTGGGTTGAGAAATGCTTAAAAACCGCGAAAAGAAAGTCTCAAAATCCAAATGAATCAAATGAGATCGACTCAGAAAAGACGTCAATGAATGCACGCGCGTCACCTGATCCACACATGCACATCTTCTGTGTTGCATGTGCAAATTATGATACACTAATACAAAGGAAAACATTTGTATTAAAAAAAATGTCTCTATTTGTACAAATTGCTACACATTCATTCAATTTTGCATTTTGCACACGCAAGTTGAAAGGCATGGATAAAACATTTCTGCAACATGTATCAAGTTCATTGATAAGTGTGATTGCACGTGTTAATCATTTAGATACTATATTCATCCCATACATTTCCTTTAAAAAATATATATTTTGCACTAATGTTAAAACTGTTACTTAGATCTAACTCAATAAAATTAAGACAACATTTTCCAAATATTTTTTGCAAGTTTAGTGAACTAACTGATATTTTGAGTAAGGACAACTTAATATTATGCATTTCAATGTATGCGAAAACGTCCACAATAATTAATGCGATATGGCTCAGCTTGACAGTGAACTATGGCTCTGTGTAGTAAATGCCGCTCCATTTAAAAGCAGGTGATGGCGATTTACTACTAATCAAGGAACCTTTACTGACGAGATGTGCCTAACAATGTCATGCGATATATCGCCCAGGCCCTAGTTGCTATTATGTCAATTTCCAACATTATTAAATCATTGCCATATCCAAACAGTAGCAATGAGCTGGACAGAATAAACAATCAATAACAACTGTATTCATGCATTATAGAAAGCATGCCCTCAGCTAATAAAGTGCAGGTTAGTGGTACAGTTTCTCACTGTGTACATACATAATCTTACAACATTTTAAAATGAAGTCAACAGGCACTTTTGTAACAATTCACAAGCCATATTCAAAATGAGCTGTTCACAAGTGCAGAGTGACAGTCATGTCTGAGTGCCTTGGCCAGGAGCTTGTGTTTCAGAGTCATGAACTTGGGCTTGGTTTTGGGCGCAGTGTGTCGAGTCCCACGAAAAGTCTTTGAAACACCTCAAATGTTTTGGAAAGCTTGGATGGACACTCAAGATTAAGTGCATATGTCAAACCCAAGCAGTAACAGCATGCTTTGGCCAGATTTCCAAGATTGGTAAGGACTGGTATTCCCTCAATGATGATTCCTACTGCATCTGGCTCATGGCAGACATAGATGCACATATTCTTCATGTTCAGGTCCTCATGAACAGTGGTCTCTGCAGCCCCCTTTGAGATAAAAGATAAAGTATTTAAGACAAACAATCTCATTAGTTGATGAAAAACAAATCCTCCAGCACTACCTGCCAAATGCTGGTTCAGTCAGTTCACATTAACAGTCAGCACAATTTAACCCTGTTCACCAGACCGAGCCAGTAATCAGAGATGAGCTCCTGTCCACTCTCTCCCATACACTCAAAGAGGCGTCTCATCTCAGAGGGACATCTCTCTTCTTCACTGCAGTCGCACTCGGGTCCTAGTTAATACAGCAATAATGAATAAACTATTTTTGTTGGTAAATTCACTCCAACCCTGTAATGCCATCATTACTCTAGGTCTGTATTAGTTTATCTTTATATTTCATTATAATATAATAATAGTAGCTAATAACAATTGAGACTATTTAGAAAAAAAACCCCACCCAGATAAGCAAGATAACTGAAACTCAAGCTACTCAATTGATTAATATTGAACCTTTTAACTTTGTAACCACTTTTGCCCCACCTGTATCAGCTCCATCAGCAAGTTATTGATGCGTTGACCAGTTGCTCCTCTTGGCACTCGAGAGCTCTAGGAGCTTTGGGCTGTGCTTGTCCAGCTGTGACATAAACGTCCAGGGGAACCGCAGTACATCTCCAGAACTCCTCGTTCACCTGTAGGACAGCAAATGTTTGACTGTTATTTAAGGGGGTTTAAAGATTAACAACATTTGAACTTTATGCAAAGCAAAAAAGTGAATCTACTATCTCGTGTCCAAGTCACAATTTCCAAAAGATTCTCAGAAGTGAGTAGTGTCAGGAAAAACTGAATGATGAGTCGCTTAACTGGAGTGGTTGGAAGAGGGCAGGCCATCTTTCCTTAAATTCTGCCACACCAGGAGACTTGGCAACACTTCCTTCAGTGGCACATTAATCTCCAACCGGCGATAATCACTCAGCTAGCTGTGGCTTCGTGTGTGTCCGTGCGTCTGTGTGTCCGTGAGTCCACTGCCAAACTCTGTCGAAGCCAAGACAATGCTTTTGAAGAAGTTACAAACACCTCTGAAACATTGAACTATCACACAAAGACAGCATTACTTATTCAACACACACACACACAGATTTATACAGTATGAGCTCAAGTTAATAATCTGTTTGAGATAGAGCACATTCGAAGTTGGCGGTCGCAAAAGTTTGTAGGAAACAGAGCGATACTTTTGCAGATTGCGCAACACAAACACGTTAATTAGGGTAAAATCTAACTTTGAACAATACAAAGAGTTACTTACATGAGGTACGTGAAGTATAAATTATCCGGCTCCGTGGAAAACCCTGTTGGAATAAACTTCTGGAAGCTGGAACAGACGAGAGTGAAGGATTTGCCCGGGCTTGTTCTTCCGTTGCTGCAGGCGTGGGCGGGTCTCGTCTTTTACGTCTGACATACACTTCAAAATGAGCTTTGTAAAATCAATTTATGGTGAAGTCCAAGTAATTAATTTTATTTTAGAAAATATTAAGTTACGAAAATATTCACACTTGATAACTAAAAAACAAAAACAAAGAAAGAAAAATAAATTAATTTATTGGAATAAATATAGTTTTTAAAATTAAGTCATATGGACAATAGCACTGAACGACTTGGACAAAAATGTCCACATTGCAAAAAAATTAATCCCAGGGCCATTTAACTATAAAATTATGCAATCTTTGTTAACAGGCTTTCATTCTGTTGGCGAGGCTTCAAACCAAAGGCTTTTTTACCAGATGGTGCCATTTTCTCAGGTTTGGCCTATAAAGCAAATACTCACTTTACTCCTGTTTTCAGCCAATTGGATAAATTATGCAGTGATAATTGTGTAGGTGTGTTGGTATGGATGTCAGAGTGAGGTTTGTATGTGTGTAATAAAATGTGTGTGTGTGTGTATGTGTGTGTGTGTGTGTGCGTGTGTGCTTGTAATATAGAAAAACTCTACTGCAAATCACAGATCCAGGACTGCACCCAAACTAACTCTCACTGAAAGCAGATTTTTGAGATATCAGCCTCACATCTGGAAAACAACTTGTTTAGATTTATGGCTTTGAATTTCTACAAGTTTTAGAGTTCAACATGTTTCATAAAATCTATATTTTATATAAAGTTTCCTTAAGCCCTCAGTACATCATGTTCAGTACATGTTTCTTTAAATGATTGCAGCCAGTTAGAAGGGTTAAAAGAGTATCAAAGCACAGGCCAATAAGGTTTAGGAGTCGCTATCAAGCACAGTCCTTTTCTGACACATGGTCACAGGAGCACATGGGGTGAGAAGAAGGCAAGATTATTTGCTTTAATAGTCTTATATAAAACGACATGAACTGTACATTAAAAAATATGTGTGTGTATGAAGGTGTAGAGAAGCCTTTTGGCAGGATTTATGAAGTTTTTCTTATTTTGCATGTTCAGAAATTCAGTTTTTCTTTTTGTTGCCTCAGGGCAACGTTGTGCGATAAGGAGTACTTTTCAAGGATGTCTTGGACAATACCTCACAATGGCAAATAATGTGTGACAAGAAGGGAAGATTCAGGGTTCTGGGTGCACAGGAACACCCAAAGTGATGTGCAAAAAGTGTAACGTACACGTCTGTTTCACAGCAGAGAAGAACTGCTTCACTCAGAGTGAAATCTCATTAATCTCATTACACGTTTCCAAATGAGCCAAGAAATGATGTGGAATAATTTTTATCATGTGCCATCAAAATGTTTTGCAGTAGAGGGTTAATATATATGAATGTCTTCAAATCAACAGTTTCCTCATCAGTTGTTAAATAAGCGCAATGTTAATATTAATAATGACTGAATCAATAATATGTATGATTCTGTCAATATACTCTTCAGAAATGTGTGTATAATAGTTTATCATTTCTCAACATGAGGAAGTTGTTTGATAATGTGTTTGTGACTGATCTACAGTCTTCAGGATAATGATTTAAATAGAGAGAGTCACTTTGCATTGTCAGCACATGCTTCAGTGCTCTGAGAGTGTTTATAGTGCTGTGAGTTTAACACTTCATGACTGAGAGCAGAACACAATCTTCATCATCACACAAGACTAAACTACAGCAATGAACACAATCAACATCTTCATCTGGACCATTGCACTGTTTATTCAAGGTAAGATGTAAAAACTGACTCTGGTTTTGGTGTTTTTGTAAAAGTATATGATGATAACAGTTTTAAACACTAATAGTTTTTCTTTTCTCTTCTTCAGAATCCAGAGGAGTGACTCTGACTCAACCTGAAGTTAAAACTGTCCAACAGAGTCAAACAGCAACAATAGAGTGTAATATAGATGAATATACAGCAGCTACTTACACTGGTATCAGCAGAAACCTGGAGAAGCTCCTAAACTCCTGATTTATTATATAAACACCCGTTATACTGGAACTCCATCTAGATTCAGTGGCAGTGGAACAGCAAATACTGGACGAGATTTTACTCTGACCATCAGTGGAGTCCAGACTGAAGATACAGGAGATTATTACTGTCAGAGTTTACACTATATCAGTAGTAACTGGGTGTTCACACAGTGATAAAGAGTCGTACAAAAACCTCTGTCAGTCAGACGTCACAGTGACTGCACTGATACAGCTGAGAGAAACTGCAGCTGCTGATGGAGGATCACAAACTACACAATATCAATGTTTAGTTCAAAGTTTCTAAAGACTTTAAAAATATACATTAATCAATAGTAATTTATTTGATATGAAATAAGAGTTAGTGCTGATATTGCTAAACCACAAAACCATTCTGCTGCTCTTTCCTAAACATCCGTGTTTCATGATGCAGGTGAAAATGTGATATTTTGAGTCAAAGGCTTGTTCATATTTTGTTAAAGGCAATTAAAAATTAATTTCCATTTGTTGGCATGACTAGATTCAGATGTTTAATATAATTGAAGTTGGGTGTCCATCATATAGATAATCACCATATTTAGAATGAAACCATCATATTAAACACATGATATTAATCATGAAATATTAGGGGTGTGACGGGACAGCTTTTCACTTCAACTAGAAATATCACGTTTTAATGTCATGTTTTAATATCGCGAGATCTCTTCACACCCCTATTATGTATTGTTACTGCATTAATGGGATCTCCTTAATCAAAGCTTTCACAATCTTTAAATTTTACCTTTTTTTTCTGTTATTAAACTAAAATACATTTCCTAGTAATTCCTTCTAAATGATTTAGTAATACTTGAGTCATTACTGTATTACCATGATCTTGACTTGAGAATTAATTATGCATCATGCATTACCTCACACCTTGGCAATAGCATCACCATTGGCTAGTAAATGTTCTAGTTTACTAATATAGATATAATATAGCTATTTAGATAGATAGTGTTAAAGTGCAACAGTGTTTTTTCTATATTCCACCAGGAGCATCAGCAACAGCACCAACTCAGCAGGATTCCCTACAAGAAATGAAGGAAGAAAATGCATTTTAAGCTAAAATGAAGTTCCTTGAGGATAAATGGAAGGACATCGAAAGTGAGAGAGATTTCCTACGTCGCAGTCTGACCAATACCTTACAACCCGTTATAAGTTAGTAATGTGTACTACAAATACTGTTGGCTCTTATGAGAAAGTATTTGATGTTCCTCATTTTTAATCTGCTTTGAATAAATGCTTCTGCTCATAATTGCTACTGTACAGTAAATGGTCATCGCACTTTCACCTCTTGCACATTAAGAATAGCTTTTGACATGTCAAGCCACTGGCATGATTGGAGTCTTCATCTCATACAAGTGTTAAACAAGTGCTATTAATGAACTTTTTACTGTGGAAAATGTACAGAGTCTACATTATAACATATCCTGGCATAAAAGGGCACAGTGTACTGTAGTCTGAGGCCTATCTGTTCTTGTTTTAAAGTTAGATCTTGTGGTGTTCGTTAACAAAGGTAGCAGAATATTTAAATTTAACAATGACATCAAAGCTGGTAAATGTGGAAGAAATGAAATGTAATCTTAATATGATTTGGTTTGTATTCCTTATCAGCCTTGTCAGCAAAGGAAGACATGATGGAAGCTTCCTGCAAATCCAAATTTGATGATGCTGTATCACAGTCTGGGGTTAGGGTTAGGGTTAGGGTTAGGGTTAGGGTTAGGGGCGGCAGTGGCTCAGTGGTTCATGTAGGTTGTCTACAAACCGAAAGGTTGGTGGTTCAATCCCCGGTTCCACCTGACCAAGTGTCGAGGTGTCCATGAGCAAGACACCTAACCCCAGCTGCTCCCGACGAGCTGGATGGCGCCTTGCATGGCTGACACTGCCGTCGGTGTATGAATGAGTGAGTGAATGGGTGAATGTGAGGCTATATGTACAGCTCTTTGGTGGCCATAGGTCTGTGAAAGCGCTATATAAATGCATTTACCATTTACCATTTTATAGGGTTAGGGTTGGGTTAGGGTTAGGGTCACGGAAGATGACCTTCACACAGAAAGGGAAAAAAGGAAAAGAGAAGAGGAAAAAAAACCATTGCAAAGTTGACTCCTCGTCCTCCTGTGTCTCCTCATCCTCATCCTCATCTCAGTCCTCTTCATCCCCTGCACCCCGTAAATCCAGGAAACACAAGGATAAAACCAAGAGAAGGAATGCAAACAAAAAGCAGAAATTCACAAGAGGAATGTATTTTAGATGTCCTTACAGTAATCGTTGTGTACAGTAGGGGTGTAATGGCTCAGATTACTCACGGTTCTGGTTTTTATCACGGTTTTAGGGTCACGGTCTCGGTACATAATAATAATAATAATAATAAGTTTTATTTATATAGCGCCTTTCCAGAGCTCAAGGACGCTTTACAATAAACAAACAACAATAAAGGCAGTTGACAAAGACAGCAGACAGGACAACAGTAGGCAGTTGAGTACAGTAAGTGAAAAATTTGGTAGATGGGGCGGCAACCAGCAGAATACAAACAGATATAACTGAGAAAAAAAAAAAAAAAAAAAAAAAAAAAAAAAATTATTGGAAAATTAAGAATTATAACATTCAGAAAATAGGTGAGTTTTGAGCATGGATTTGAATTCAGAGATAGTGTTAACAGAACAGAGTGATCGGGGGAGAGAGTTCCACATTTTGGGCGCAACAACACTGAATGATCTGCCCCCCATTGAAGCAAGGCGATGCCGAGGGACGACGAGAAGGCTAGAATCAGCGGATCGTAAAGAGCGAGTCGGGGTGTAGGGGAGAAGCAGGTTACAGAGATAGGGGGGCGCCAGGCCGTGCAGAGACTTAAAAGTGAGAAGGAGAATTTTGAATTTGATACGGTAAGCCACAGGAAGCCAGTGAAGATCATGCAGAATTGGGGAAATATGTGCAGAACGCTTGGTGTGGGTGAGTAGTCTGGCAGCAGAGTTTTGAATGTATTGTAATTTGGAAATGGAGCTAGCTGATAGGCCAATGAAAAGTGCATTGCAGTAATCAAGACGTGAGGTGACAAATGTACAGTTCGGTATGTGCTATGTTCAGTAAAACATAGGACAATTGAGGCTTTTTATTCATTTGAATAACTAAATTAATGCTAGGTCTGACTATATAAGTGACTATATTCTGATTATAAACTAAGTATTACACTATTGATGCTGTTAAAGCTTCCTCAGAACATTGAAGATACGACCCATCAACAAGTGACGTTTCACCGGAAGTTTTCCGGCTGGCTTATATTATGCAGATGTTACTACGAATGTTACGTGCATATGGTCAGTTGTCAAATAAAAACAAAGAAAATAAGAGCACAAATGAATACAATAGAGCAAAGATACAAATAAAATAAGCAATGCTTTTTGGGTTGTTCAGGTGTCTAACTTTAGTGTTCAGGTACAGAAATTTAATGAAGTAATCAAATATAAAAAATAACACTGCATATTAGAGGTCTACACGGGTCCAAAAATTCATGCCCGAACTCGAAGAGACCCGTAATGTGCTACACCGAACCGACCCGGACCCGTCTATTATTTCAAAAGCTGGACCGGACCCGTGTAGATCCGAGAAATGCCATAAATGTACTACCCGGACCCAACCTGGACCCGTCTATTATTTGAAAGCTGAACCTGAACCCGGCAGGAAGACACAGACCCGACAGAACCCAATTGTCACATATTCCACACAAGTTGCGAAAAATAAAACTTTTTGTCTTACCTAATTTTAGTAGTCGTCGTCTCCCTTCCTTCCACCTGACTGACTGTGATGCATCACAATTCTCCGACAAGAAAGTTGTATCCATGTTATTCCTCTCGTTATTCCAAGCTTAATCCACTTATTATTTCAGCTTCAAAAGTGCACTTGATGTCACGGTGACAGATGACAAATGCAACTTTGCAGATTTGCATTTCGACCCGAGTTAACTTTGACTGTTTGCCCTTTTGAACTATAATAACGATTGCTCGTTTAGTGCCATGGCCGCTGACGTTAGCATTATTTATTTGCTATCATCTCTGTGCTCTCTGCACCGAGTCTGACCACCAAAACTTTAAGATTAAACAAGACATATACTGGGAACATATACTGGGATTAAATGTATACATACTGGGAACTATATCTCTGAAGGCGAATCACAGGTACTTCTGCGGAGTGATTTACTCCAACTCTGAGCGAACAATCTGCTCTTCACCACGGGGCTTCTCAGGCGCTGCGAGTAAATCACTGTGCAGAAGTAGCAGTGCTTCACCTTCTGAGAATATAGTTCCCAGTGTGTATACGGTTAGAAGATGGCTGTGTCTTGTTATTTGTACACGCTGTGACTATACACATCACAACATGTAAATAGGAAAATGTTGCCGTTATTTTGTCACTTATTGGGAGCAGTATGCTAGCTGGAGCCGTTTACCTCCAGTCTTTGTGCTAAGCTAGGCTAGCGGTGGGTGCGTCAGACAGAGTTACGGCACGCACGGAGATGAGAAGTGTATGTATGGACTTAACTAACTCTGGGGGATACAGGGAATAAACTAAAGTCCCAAAAAGTCGGCGTGTTCCTTTAAACAGACCCGGGACACGAAGTAATAGATTGGGACCCGATCCGGACCCGGCTGACCATTTAAAATATAGACCCGAACCCGTACGGGTCCCGGGTCGGGTCTCGGGTGCTCCGTGTAGACCTCTACTGCATATAAACTTCATTGTATAAATTAAATAAAGATTAAAAGATCATTAAGATCATTATTGAAGTGAAGGGGTGGATTTTGGAATAAACTGCTGCTTCCGTGTATATGTAATGAGTGATTATAATCAAGGTATTAATCAATATTTTTCCTTTCCTTTCCTTTTTCCTAAATATCAGAAATATCTTCTAAATTTTTTCCTTCTATATATAATAAGAGTTGAATTACTACTCTAAGCTTATGAGATTTTACTTTGTTTTATAAGTTCCCAGTGTGATTCCTGAAATGTTCTTCTCCTGTATTCTCTAATGTCAGTGTTTGATATGAATGCAGTAACAGTGCTTGCTCATTTAGCCCGGCTTCCAGAAGTGAGATATGGAAAGATGTTTTGTTTGAGAAAGGTCTTCAACGTGTCAATACATACATCTGTTTTTCTGGGGTACCCTGACAACTATGGCCACAGGGATCATTGAAGTCTATAGTTTTAAGGTACACTGTGTAGGAATTTCTCCCATCTAGTGGTGAAATTGTATTTTGCATTCAAACGAATAGTGCTCTCTAGCGCCTCACTTTTACGGTAACTAACTACGGTAGCCATTATGAAAATGGAAGGTCCTAGAAAATATTAAGTGTTCATTTGTAGATGTGTATGTTACTTGTGTTAAAAAAAGATTCATCTAACTTAATTATTTTTGTAATAATTGGGCCAAAACCAAAATGTGTTACAGGTTGTGCCCCGCTCTCCCCTACTAAGAAAAGTACTGGGTAATATAAGGTAACTACATGGGTTCAGGGTTAGTACCTAGTTATTACCCAGTTATTTCAATTTCAAGAACATAGTAAGAACATGGAGAACAGGACTGTAAAATAAAAAGCTACTGACTATCAAACATTGTTTAGTGTGGAATGATAAAACACAGTTCAATTATCTTAAGATGTTGAATTTCAGAGGAACTATCCTACAGCAAACACTGAACCAGACTATTCAAATGTTGAGCAAGGAATCTCATTGGCTGCAGGATCATCAGAAGCCAATCAGCTTGTGCCATGCGGTAATGATGTCATTGCTTACAGACTGCATGTAAAGGACTGATCATCCTGATCTAGATCCAACCCTGGTGTTTAGTTAAGGTTTGAATGATGATTTATGATTGTATTTTCAAACACTAATAACACTATATAATTACAATCAACAATCTATTGTGCTTATGAAGAGAATGAGTCAGTGTTTAAATATGATCATCATGTTTTAGGTGTAATATATGATCCTGTCAATCAAACTGAACAGACTGCATTCAGTCACTTCTGCTGTCTGGACGTGATGCTTTCCATTTGAGACACAGAAACTTTTACATTCTTGATTTGTGATCATGTTTTTATATGATTTATGATGCCATTTTATTATATAAGTTAATTATCTCATAAAAAAAAAAATGAAATGATCAGTTTGTCTGCGCTGCTTCACTAAAGCAGAAGTGAAAGTGTTCCAGTCCAGATCATGTAACCAATCAAAGAGTGAGACTGAAACCCCATTTGCATTGTCAGGGTGGAGTGATTGTGATCCTCTCAGAATAGAGCAGCTCTGTCTCCAGAGACCATGTTCAAACCCCAAGAGCTTTATTTGACATTTACTGCTACATCAACCTTCTGAAAAGCACCTGCATCTTCATCTGTTAGTTGAATGATGTTGTCAGACACAAAGTGAACTTGTTGAGAAGCTTTATTGAATGTTGCAGCAAACACAGCAGATTGAAAGATCACACACACACACACACACACACACACACACACACACACACACACACACACACACACACACACACACACACACACACACACACACTCTCTTTCAGTATTGAGTTGTAAATCACTACAGCTGCAGCACTAGACTCATGTGAATCCTGCCTAAACTAAGTTAAAAAAAGTATTAGAAAGGCCAATCGCGTTTGTTTCCAGGAGTCTGAGTAAAGCTGAAGAAAACTATGCTCAGATCGAGCGAGAACCGTTGAGCATTGTGTTTGGAGTGCGCAAGCTTTCTCAGTACATTTTTGTGAGAAAGTTCACGATGCTAAACGATCATCAATATTTGATCCACACCATGGCATTCCCTCACTTGCTGCCAGTTGGATGCAAAGGTGGGCTTTGTTACTCTCTGCTCACACCTATGACATCAAGTCCCAAAAGTCGGAATTGCACAGGAATGCGGACGGTCTGTCCAGATTGCCGCTGGCTGACAGGGTAAAACCGGTAGCTGTCATTTTCTACTTCAGTCAAGTGGAAGGGGCCGCAGTAACAGCTGGGCAAGTATGCAAGGGCACACGCAATGACCCTGTCTTGTCCAAGTTCATGGATACTGTCATGACAGGCAATGGTGTAAGCTATGACCTGGAGCTCAAACCGTATATCTCTCAGCATCATGAACTTTCAGTGCAGTCAGGCTGTTTGCTGTGAGGTAGGAGAGTGATTATTCCACCGGCACTGCACAAATCAGTTACCCATACACAAAAGAATTGTATTTGAAATATATTTTCTGGATATGTTTTGGAATATATGCAAATATTTGAAATTGGCCCAATAAATATATTTCATACTTATATTTCATATATTTTTGTTATATTTCAGAATATATTTCAATGTATTTGGAATATATGGCACATATATTTTTGACACTTTTGGGGACCCGTACAGAAAAAAATACATTGAAATATATTCTGAAATATAACAAAAATATATGAAATATAAGTATGAAATATATTTATTGGGCCAATTTCAAATATGTGCATATATTCCAAAACATATCCAGAAAATATATTTCTTTTGTGTATGGGCATCATGCCAGAGCATACGCAATGTACCACAACTGGCACACTGCACCCATGGGAATATCCTGAGAAGCCATAGCATCGCAATCATGTTGATTTTGCAGGCCCAGTTGAGGATTAAATGCTGTTGGTTGTTGTTGATGCACACAGTAAGTGGCCTGAGGTGGCAATCATGAATCAACCTTAGCTGAAAAGACAACTGAGAAACTGGAAGAAATCTATAGTCGATTTGGACCACCCATACAGTTTAGCCGCTTTCCGACCGGAGGAACCTTTTCACAGTTCCTAGAACTATTGGCTAAAGTACCCGGATGTCGGCGTGTTCGCACCGCAGGAACTAGGAACGATTTTAGTTCTAGGAACTCCATTTGTAGGAACTAATTTGGGTCCTACTTCAGAGTAGGGTCTAAACCAGCACTATAGGAACTACCCGTGACGTTAGTGTACGCTGATTGACCGAACGCACGCGGAACACCAGCACCCGCCATTTTTAAAACAGCTATAATGTAAACACACAGATTATAGCCTATATATTTACTCCAGAAACTAACTATACAAACATGGAAAACAGTGATAGATGGGTCTCTAAACCTTTATGCTGAAGAGAAAATCCAACGCAACTTTTGAGGGGACTAAGCCAAACATGATTATGTTTATCTGCCCAGCTAGCAACACTGGACATCAACCACACGGCATAGGCTAATAACCTTTTTTCATATACTGTCTACTTTCTATAACAGTTCTATCTAATAACATATTAAACAGTACTGTTAGACAGATCGCTAACTATTAAACACAGAGAATGCGAGCATTGTTTGCTCTGGCGTTCTCAGCGCCGTCAAAATAAAGGTCCGTCGCGCCGTCAAAATAAAAGTCACCGTGCTTGCGTCACTCCCTTACCCCTCCTACCAGTTCCTATGGCCACTTGGCCAGTGCGAACGCAAACAGCAAAACCGAGTTTGGGGGAGAGTAGTTCTTAGAACTGTTTAGAAGTGGACAGTTCCTAGAACTAAGTTCCTGTAACTACTTGGTCGGAAAGCGGCTTTTGTCTCAGACAATGGCCCCCAATTTACATCTCATGAGATGGCCACATTTCTACTAGCAAACGGGGTTCAACATATCACGTCAGCGCCTTCCCATCCTGCAACAAATGTGTTAGCAGAAAGGTTTGTTCAGACCATGAATCATGCTTTGAAAGCTTCGCTTGGGCAGGGCACATTTCATCAACGCCTTCATGCAACAACTTCTTGCTGTGCTAGCCAACCTGCGAGCCAAAGACAGAACCTTTTCGACAGGCTCACCAGTGCTGGTCCAGAACTATGGCAGTGGTCTGGAATGGGTTCTGGCTACTGTGGAGGCCCAGACGGGTCCAGTGTCGTATAAAGTAAAAACTGCTGGAAATCTTTCCTGGAGGAGACACACTGATCAGTTGCTTAGTGGAGCCAATGCATTCACAGATTTTCCCAAAGTCACTGACGTTACTGACTAAATTAGTGACAGTACACCAGCTTCAGTAGTATTCACTTCTGTGCCTACTAAGATAGCAAACTGCCCATCTGCTAAGGAACCGTCATCACCTGTTGTTCTGACAGAAAATTAAAAACAAACAGGCCAGCGATATCCAGTAAGGGTGTCGCGCCCACCTCAGTGTTTCTTCGATTATACTTAGTCAGGGTTTACCCTTATTGCTTCAGGGCAGAATAATCCCCTAAGGCGAGCTAGGGTTTGAGGTAGGCTACTCTCATTCCCACGGAATTAGTTGTGTTCATATACATAAGGAATTCAGCATGAAGACTGAATGTTCTGAGTAATAAAAAAAAGTCTATGTTTATAGAAATGTTAATAAGAGAAATTGATTTTCATTAATCATGACAAGGTGGTACAGTTTAATTTGTAATCTTTGTGTTATACCTCAAAGAGTAAGAGGGGAAGAAATGTTATGTATTTTGTTAAAGTTGTTTATTTAACTACATTTCCCATAACGCACACTGTTACGTGTGTTTCCGGATGTTCCGGTGTTATGTCTGACAGAGCAGTCACGTTATGTCTGTGTGTGTCATACTTTTCTATATGAGCCGTAATATTCCCTCATAAGATACAATAATATTTATGGAAGGTCCAGTGAATTTCACATGATCGTTGATTGTTTATTATTCATTTATGTTTAGGATGGGAAATATTTAATATCTGACAATAGTATATTTATGTCTACTTTGCATAATTTGTCATTGTTTTAGACTACACTCACCCTAAACTGATGAATATGAACAAACCTCATCTCTCCATTAGTCCAACTCTTCTGACTCCTGATTTCAGAGAATAAAGTGTCGGACAGTGAAACTCATATCTGCATCATCAGGGTGATTGTGTTCCTCTCAGAATAGAGCAGCTCCATCAGCAGATGTTCAGCGTCCTCACAGGAGCTTCATGTTACTGGAATACACTACTTCTCTAGTTTCTGGAGATATACTGGGGTTACAAACCATCAAATACAGTCTAATGTTTCTGTAGAAGACTACACAATTACTGACATTCATCTCCTTTTCATTGAACATTTTGCTGAGAGTCATGAAAATCATCACCACAGTGTCATTTCCATCAAATCTCAAATGTTTTGTTTTGTTTAATAGCATTCTGTCATGGAAATTACATTTTAATTATTTTTGTAATAAAATGCCAACTCCTTGGTCTTGCCAAAGGCTAATTCCTGTTAATATGTCATGCATCCTAAACACACACAAATAAATTATATTTTCATACTTTACCACACAGCTTAGTTGTAAATGGTGTATTCATATTCTGATATTTACTTTGACTTTTCTTTATTTTCTTTACTCAGCAGATGTCTCATATTTCATCTCGAGTATCTTCACTGACACTGTTGTCTTCTTGTAATTGTTTGGTGTGATGGAAATATTATATACTTTAATATTCTAAAGTCTCTTTCTGGGACAAGGGTAAAAATAATTCAATCTGCATAGAAAGAATAAAAAAATAAGCAAATTGGACCTTGTTATAACAAAAGAGGGGGAGATAAACCAATTGTTCATTCAAAAATTCTGATGTTTAAGAAACACCCGTGTATTGCTGAAATAATTCCTCAAAAGCAGGTTATAAATGGAGATGAAAGAGTTGCAGGTTTCGCGTTTGTTAACAGCGGGGTTTGTCGCCCTCTGCTGGTTTGCTGTTGAAGAGCCTCTTGAGAAAGCGGAGCTGCAGGAATCCAGCAGTGATGATGACGAGACTCTGGACAGCAGACCAGGTGTTCACATAAGTGGAGTTGGACTGAAGCAGGTAGAAATCAGCTCCTCGTCTCATTCGCTCGTAGTTGTAGTGACGCCACATGTGGAAGACAAACTTCTGCAGTCTGACGCTGCTCTCCTGTATGCAGTGCAAAGCTTTATTCAGTTGGGTGTGGAAAATATATATGTGAAATAAAATACATCTCTTTATTTCTCTCAAAAACATAAAAATCTGTTGAATATTTCACATTGTTTTTGAAAATGAAATGAAAAACGAGAAATTGAAACATAATTAAAAGCAAATCATGTTACAGTAAGAATGTGTTTGTTGAGACTGCAGTTGTTTATTACCTCAATGAAGGACAATGTACTGTTTATCTGTTTCATATCCTCTTCTTTCTTTTTCTTCTCTTCTTCCTTTTGTTTCTCGATGTTCTCTTGTCCCTCGTAATACACACCAAAGTTCAGGAAAACCTGCATGCTCCCAAAGCGATTGTGGAAATTGCTGAAGCACATCTGATAAAAACCTGTACAGATACACATGATTATTTATTGATTCATTTATTGTTTAATTTATTCAACTTTTATATTTTTTTTATGTTTGGAGTTTGAAAGTGTGAGTTTTATTATGGCACTTTGATGTTAATTAATTTAGTATAATGTTTTATGATAAAAACAAAACAATATACACATTTGGAACAATATGAATTATCATTTTCTGGGTTAATTATTTTGTGTCTGAAGATGAGACTCACCAGTCTCCTCAACACTGAAGCCAATCTGACCACTTGCATCATCAGCTTTGCCGACTATTAAGCCACTCGGCGCATTAACAATCACAGACAGGTGTCTATCAAGGGCCACACCGGTCACCAGCTGGACCTGAACACACACACACACTGAGCTGTAACATTCGAAGGATTCAAGTGCATACTAATATTTAAATGCAGAACAATGTCTTACCATGAAGTGTAAGTAGAAGCGCTCTCCATAGTGAGCAAAGTGCCAGAAGCACTGGAGGTCTCCGGCGCGCAGCATGATGGCGAAGTCATACTGATCCGCTCCCCAGAAAAGCTCCTGATCTGAAAGCTCTGGATGAGGGTCTTTCAACTCTCCACTGTTACTCAACCCAAACAATAACAGAAGCCAAACAAGATAAATGCCATTCTGTAACATTTCAGATTTGAAATATGACTGGCAATAAGCTAAATGAAACCGGAGACCTATTCAGTTTCAGTGCACTGAAGCTTCTGATGATGATTAACTTTGAGTCTGACGTGTGGCTCTAAAATTTGTTCAGCTCTTCACAGGTGGGAAAATTCCAGCTAGGCCACAGGTGCTCTGGAAAACATCTCTGAAAGGCCTTCAAGAGCCTAGAAACAAATGTTTTTTACAAAACAATTTTGATTCCCAATACCTACTGTACTTTAATTTAAATTTAATTTAAAAATTAATTAGCTATTTCACTGTGCTGTAAAATCTCAACCATTTACGTACAATAATTATTACTTCAATATAATAATAAATGATTATTGTTATTACACAATCTATTTAACAATAAAGCTGCTTTATAATTAATATACAGTTATGAATTATTTAAATGTTAAAACATGCCAGTAAAGATTACCATATTATATAAGGTGTACATAATGATTCTGACGCAACATGAATCCAAAACGCACACATATACATATATACATATATATATATATAAAAACATATATACACATACATATACATACATACATAGTGTATACACACACATATATATTATATATATATATATATATATATATATATATATATATACACACACACACACACACACACACATACGTAAAGGAGGATCCACACACCGACAGAATCAAATAGGTAGTACATAGTGAACTAAATGAGACACGGTTAAAAGTGAAAGTGACGTGATGTGTAGCCAAGTATTGTGTCCCTGTAATAAGGTTCAATGAAGATGAAGAAGGATGAGGAAGTCAGGGGTGTCGAGTAAACCTTTTATTACTCCTCAAAAATATACAAATGACCAAATTAAAGTGATGTTGGGCTCTCTGCCTTCACGGTCTAACACACACACAAATAATAAACAGTCTCTGGTGGTGATCAGTCTCTCTCTCCCTGTCCCAGGTCTGCGGGGTGTTCTATGTGTAACAAAGTCTATTCTGCTGGATCCATGTGTGTGGTCAGTCGTTCTGTAACATTTGAGACAGGCAAAGAAGCAGGCTGGGAAGCAGATCCACGTGCAGGTTAGATTTATTAAGGTGCGAACACAAAGTAACTGGTGAAAACAAATGAAAACATGGAACAGGAGGAAACACACTAAACCAGGGAATGTTCAGTCAGCAACTAACAGAAAACAAGTGAAACAAAGGGCTATATATACACAGGCAGACAATCTTAACAAGATAACAAGGGGGCGTGGTTAATAAGAAACAGCTGGGGAGACTAATCAATATTAAACGTAACAAGGAACTGCAAAACATGGAGCAAGACAGGAAATAACATAAAAGTCCAGGAACACACAGGACAGGGGGCACGTTCAAGTTCAAAACGGTGCGCAACGTTTTGCTACGGTTTCCGGGTTGAACGTCATGTTTCCTGGAGACGGCGTGCACCGGTGTGCAACGGGGTTTGAGATACGTCTTCTCTTGTTTGGTGGGTGTGTCAGAACTGCAGTCCAATCAGCAGCAACATGTATATAAAGCACGCGGTATTAAAGTGAACTCGCACAATGGGTTCAAGGAAAGTAATTTACAAATGTGTTTGATGCAGCTCGGTATACGCAACAACTGAGGATATTAGAAGACATGTTTGTCGAAAGTTTTATTGTAAAAATATAGGATATCAACATAATGATGTAGTTGTTTATATATTTAGCTTATTGCAAGTGTATTGGTATAGAAATAAACAATGGTAATTAAGTGATTTTCCTAAAAATGAGAAAGAAAATACAGGGTATTAAAACAGTATGAACTACAAATAAAGTCAGTATGTGAGGCTAAATAGATGTGTTTTAGTCTGAATTAGGTAAGATGTGTGCTTCAGTTTCAGCAAATCCCTTCACTCGATTGGGATGTTCTCTTTTGTTCTGGGCGGCAAGTGCAGTAACTGTAACATCGGGCATATTTTGTAGTATTAAACACATATTTATACCGACTTCATCAGGCTCAGAAAATTCTTCACAAAGAACACAAAGAATGGCCTTCTCAGCTGCCATAGTTGCAACTCTTGCGTCATCAGAACAGTGTGTTCAACGCATCACCGTTTCTGTTTAAAAAACGTTGTGCAACGTTTTGTCGGGGTTGAACGCAGCCAGGGTAACACAGGTTGGAATCATTATAATGTGAAGGACTATAATGCATTAAGAGCTCGCTCAAGTACTGGGGAGCTAAACCATTTAGTGCTTTGTAAGTAATCAGCAATATTTTAAAATGTACACGATGTTTAATAGGGAGCCAGTGCAGTGTTGACAGAACTGGGCTAATATGGTCATACTTCCTGATTCTAGTAAGAACTCGAGCTGCTGCGTTTTGGACCAGATGTAGTTTATTTATTATGCATGCAGGGCAACCACCCATAATTATTACTAATAATAATAATTACAATAATCTAGCCTTGAGGTCATGAATTAACTGTTCCGCATTTTTCTTTGAAAGCATATTTCGTAATTTAGATATATTTTTAAGATGGATTACAGATGCTAGAAACGTGGCTTTCAAATGAAAGATTGGTATCAGTACGTGCAAAGGTTTTTGGTCCAATCATTAGAAACTCTGTTTTTCAGAATTAAGTAGTAGAAAATTACTGGTCATCCAAATTTTTATATCAGCTATGCATTCTGTTAATTTTGTGAATTGGTAAGTTTCGTCGGGGCACGAACAGATATAGAGCTGAGTATCATCAGCATAACAGTGAAAACTAATGCCATGTTTCCTAATGATATCTCCTAATGGTAGCATGTACAGAGTGAACAGCAACGGTCCTAGTACTGAGCCCTGTGGTACGCCATACTGAACTTGTGATCGATATGACTTCTCTTTGTTTACTACTACAAACTGATAACTGTCAGATAAGTTTGATTTAGACCATGCTAGTGCAATTCCAGTAATGCCAACATAATTTTCTAATCGATTCAAAAGAATGTTGTGGTCAATGGTGTCAAATGCAGCACTAAGATTGAGTAACACTAATAGAGAGATACAACCACGATCGGATGATAAGAGCAAATCCTTTGTAACTCTAATTAGAGCAGACTCAGTACTATGATATGGTTTAAATCCTGACTGGAAATCCTCGCAAATACAATTTCTTTCTAAAATGAACATACTGTAGTTGTGTGTCTAGTATCTTTGACAAAAAGGGTAGATTTGAGATCGGCCTGTAATTGACTAATTCTCTAGGATCAAGTTGCATTTTTTAATAAGAAGTTTAATCATAGCCAGCTTAAAAGTTTTCGGGACATACCCTGGTGACAAAGATGAATTAATCATATTAAGGAGAGGATATATGTCCTCTGAAAGCATCTCTTTCAGTAGCTTAGTTGGTATAGGGTCTAACGTACATGTTGTTGATTTAGATGATTTAATGAGTTTAGACAATTCTTCCTCTCCTATAGCAACGAATGAATGGAATTTTTCCTCAGGGAGACTACAATGCACTGCCTGATGCGATACTGTAGTAGACATTTGCATAGTTATAATTTTCTCTCTAAAATTATCAATCTTGTAAGTAAACAAGTTTATAAAGTCATTACTGCTATGCTCTTTGAAACTTCAGAAGTAGAAGTTTTATTTCTTGTTAATTTAGCCACTGTTTCAGATAAATACCTAGGGTTGTGTGTGTTTTCTTCTAAGAGGCCTTTCTGTCCGCAATCGTGCTCTCAAATTAAATTTTACCCTGACTATCAAATCCATTATTAATGATCTGGATAGATTGTGCAGTTTACCATTATCATTGATAGGGCGTATTCACCTTGTCAAAATGAACATAGTACCATGTCTGTTGTACCTTTTCCAGATGCTTCCCATTCTGCTTCCTGGTAAAGCTCTAAGACAACTACGCGGTTCAATTATATACTTTATTTGGCGGAAAAAACAGGTATAGCTTTCTCTCTCTCCCTTGTAGATCTGGAGGTTTGGCAGCTCCCTCATTTGAATTATATAAATTATCTGCTCAATTAAAATATATACTAGAATGGCATCTAGACGACCCAAACTCTAGTGTCAGTGCAGGAAACATAATTCTCAATAATATGATTAAAGTGTGGTGGATGGCTCGCAAAACAGAGGGTTTTGCTACACACCTCTCGCCATACACACCTATACACAATAATCCAGATTTCCCACCTGGGTTGAGTGATGGGCTAACACTCTGGAAAAAACAAGGGATTTATGTTATAGGTGATGTAATGGAAAACAATAAGTTGATGACCTTTGGTCAGATTGTTTTTAAGTATAATATTGACAGGAAGCACTTCTTTACATATAACCAAATACATAGCCTTGTGTCAAAAAAGTTAAAGGACCATCCAGGTGGCCTTGTTCTGTCTACAATAGAAGAACAGCTTAACAAACTGTCATCTTCTCGATCAGTACTTAGCCATTTTTATAATATTCTCACATGTTCGAACAAGGATAATTCAGATAAAGTTAGGAGACTATGGAAAACTGATCTTGGGGTAGAAATACACAAAACAGATTTGGGAAATGCTCTGTGTTACACCTTATTTAGCAGACAATACATCCTGGGAAATGCAGTTTAAAATACTGGACAGATTACATATTACTCCGGTTCGCAGCCACAAAATGAACCCCAATTTAACCAGCCTATGGAATAAATGCAAGATCGCAGAGGGAACCCTTATGCACTGCTTCACTGCTTCACCCTTATGCACTGCTTCTCTGCTTCACCGCTTCACCTTTATGCACTGCTTCACTGCTTCACCCTTATGCACTGCTTCACTGCTTCACCGCTTCACCCTTATGCACTGCTTCACTGCTTCACCCTTATGCACTGCTTCACCGCTTCACCCTTATGCACTGCTTCTCTGCTTCACCGCTTCACCCTTATGCACTGCTTCTCTGCTTCACCGCTTCACCCTTATGCACTGCTTCTCTGCTTCACCGCTTCACCCTTATGCACTGCTTCTCTGCTTCACCGCTTCACCCTTATGCACTGCTTCACTGCTTCACCCTTATGCACTGCTTCACCGCTTCACCCTTATGCACTGCTTCTCTGCTTCACCGCTTCACCCTTATGCACTGCTTCACTGCTTCACCCTTATGCACTGCTTCTCTGCTTCACCGCTTCACCCTTATGCACTGCTTCACTGCTTCACCGCTTCACCCTTATGCACTGCTTCTCTGCTTCACCGCTTCACCCTTATGCACTGCTTCTCTGCTTCACCGCTTCACCCTTATGCACTGCTTCTCTGCTTCACCCTTATGCACTGCTTCACTGCTTCACCCTTATGCACTGCTTCTCTGCTTCACCGCTTCACCCTTATGCACTGCTTCTCTGCTTCACCGCTTCACCCTTATGCACTGCTTCACTGCTTCACCGCTTCACCCTTATGCACTGCTTCACCCTTATGCACTGCTTCTCTGCTTCACCGCTTCACCCTTATGCACTGCTTCTCTGCTTCACCGCTTCACCCTTATGCACTGCTTCACTGCTTCACCCTTATGCACTGCTTCTCTGCTTCACCGCTTCACCCTTATGCACTGCTTCACCGCTTCACCCTTATGCACTGCTTCTCTGCTTCACCGCTTCACCCTTATGCACTGCTTCACTGCTTCACCCTTATGCACTGCTTCTCTGCTTCACCGCTTCACCCTTATGCACTGCTTCACCGCTTCACCCTTATGCACTGCTTCACTGCTTCACCGCTTCACCCTTATGCACTGCTTCACTGCTTCACCGCTTCACCCTTATGCACTGCTTCACTGCTTCACCCTTATGCACTGCTTCTCTGCTTCACCGCTTCACCCTTATGCACTGCTTCTCTGCTTCACCCTTATGCACTGCTTCACTGCTTCACCGCTTCACCCTTATGCACTGCTTCACTGCTTCACCGCTTCACCCTTATGCACTGCTTCACTGCTTCACCCTTATGCACTGCTTCTCTGCTTCACCGCTTCACCCTTATGCACTGCTTCTCTGCTTCACCCTTATGCACTGCTTCTCTGCTTCACCGCTTCACCCTTATGCACTGCTTCTCTGCTTCACCCTTATGCACTGCTTCTCTGCTTCACCCTTATGCACTGCTTCTCTGCTTCACCGCTTCACCCTTATGCACTGCTTCTCTGCTTCACCGCTTCACCCTTATGCACTGCTTCACTGCTTCACCCTTATGCACTGCTTCTCTGCTTCACCGCTTCACCCTTATGCACTGCTTCTCTGCTTCACCGCTTCACCCTTATGCACTGCTTCTCTGCTTCACCGCTTCACCCTTATGCACTGCTTCACTGCTTCACCGCTTCACCCTTATGCACTGCTTCACTGCTTCACCCTTATGCACTGCTTCTCTGCTTCACCGCTTCACCCTTATGCACTGCTTCTCTGCTTCACCGCTTCACCCTTATGCACTGCTTCACTGCTTCACCCTTATGCACTGCTTCTCTGCTTCACCGCTTCACCCTTATGCACTGCTTCACTGCTTCACCCTTATGCACTGCTTCTCTGCTTCACCGCTTCACCCTTATGCACTGCTTCACCGCTTCACCCTTATGCACTGCTTCTCTGCTTCACCGCTTCACCCTTATGCACTGCTTCTCTGCTTCACCGCTTCACCCTTATGCACTGCTTCACTGCTTCACCCTTATGCACTGCTTCTCTGCTTCACCGCTTCACCCTTATGCACTGCTTCACTGCTTCACCCTTATGCACTGCTTCTCTGCTTCACCGCTTCACCCTTATGCACTGCTTCTCTGCTTCACCGCTTCACCCTTATGCACTGCTTCACCCTTATGCTCTGCTTCACCGCTTCACCCTTATGCACTGCTTCTCTGCTTCACCGCTTCACCCTTATGCTCTGCTTCACCGCTTCACCCTTATGCACTGCTTCTCTGCTTCACCGCTTCACCCTTATGCACTGCTTCACCACTTCACCCTTATGCACTGCTTCACCACTTCACCCTTATGCACTGCTTCTCTGCTTCACCGCTTCACCCTTATGCACTGCTTCACTGCTTCACCCTTATGCACTGCTTCTCTGCTTCACCGCTTCACCCTTATGCACTGCTTCACTGCTTCACCCTTATGCACTGCTTCTCTGCTTCACCGCTTCACCCTTATGCACTGCTTCTCTGCTTCACCGCTTCACCCTTATGCACTGCTTCACCCTTATGCTCTGCTTCACCGCTTCACCCTTATGCACTGCTTCTCTGCTTCACCGCTTCACCCTTATGCTCTGCTTCACCGCTTCACCCTTATGCACTGCTTCTCTGCTTCACCGCTTCACCCTTATGCACTGCTTCACCGCTTCACCCTTATGCACTGCTTCACCACTTCACCCTTATGCACTGCTTCACTGCTTCACCCTTATGCACTGCTTCACTGCTTCACCCTTATGCACTGCTTCACTGCTTCACCGCTTCACCCTTATGCACTGCTTCTCTGCTTCACCGCTTCACCCTTATGCACTGCTTCTGGGGATGTCTTAAGATTCAGCAAGTCTGGGCGGGGGTTTGTCTAGAAGTGGGTAAAATCTTTTCCTGTTCTTTACAATTAGGGCCTCTGTTTACTGGGACTTACAGAGGAACTCCCTCATGGTTTTAAGGGTGATCATCTCTTGCAAATATTATTACATTGTGCCCACAAAATTATTTTGTTAGAATGGATAACATAACATAACCCCATCAGTGGCTCAGTGGATAAATGTTGTTAAGGGCTTTATTCCTAATGAAGCCTTTTCCACTGCACTAAGAGATAAACCCTTTCAATTCTACAGGATCTGGGGCCTCTTTCTAAAATACCTAGTGTAGATGCGGAACATATGCTATCCTTGGGAATTCAAAATTTAGCTTGGAAGGGGTAGAGGTAAAGTTGGGATGGCTGTAAAAAAAATTTATCCAATCAATTCCCCATGGACAAAATCAAGCTCCGCCTTATTTTGTTGTTGTTCCAGAAGCGTTTCACTGGGATATACGACACAATAGGGAATAAAAGAGTAGTGCAACCTCTGTTTCATGCCGACTTTAAGTTTATACATCTCAATCAATTTAATTTAGATTGAATGTTTGACTTGCAGCTGACAATGTTGTAATTGTAATGTAATTCTCAGTTCTAGACAGTTAAAGTTTTATTAGATTTTTTTGACCGTTTATGTTTCATGAAAAATAAACACTAGGACTAGGGTCTGTAACATTAATAATCCTCCACACTGTCACTAGACGGCTTTAGAGCCGCTTCATTCCAGTGAAACCCTCTGTTAAATACCTAGGAATTATGGTAACAAAGGATGTCCTAGAAAGACCAAGTTTAAACTTCTCCTCTAGATTAAAAAAGACCAAAGCGTTATTAAACTGTTGGTTACAACGCAATCTTTCAGTTTATGGTCGTGTCCTGTTATCTAAAGCAGAAGGCTTGTCTCGATTTGTCTATCCCTCCTTATCTTTGTAAGTTAAAGACTCTTATATTGTAAAGATATCAGTAATTTGTTTTATTCTTTTGTTTGGAAAAACAAATCTCAAAGACTTAAGAAAAGGGTTCTTACTAATAAGAAAGCGGAAGGGGGACTGGAGGTACTTTTCTTTGAAGACGTTAATAGAGCTTTCAAAGTCAATTGGCTTAAAAGATATTTGATCAATAACTCTCTCTGGAACCATATCCCACATAGTATCTTTAACCAAATTGGTGGTCTAGTATTTCTGTTAACTTGTGACTTTAATATTTCTAAACTCTCTCTTAAATTGTCCAAATTCCAAGTTATTTCAGCCTGGAAAATTTGCTACTCACACAATTTCTCTCCTCACACTTCCTTTATTTGGAATAATGCCAATATACTGGTTGCCAATAAATCCTTATTTTTAAGGAATTGGTTTAACAGGGATATTAATCATCTTATGAATATGTTTGATAATTATGGAAATATTTTAACATACGAACAATTCATGCAAATCCATAGTTTCCTTGTGCATTTTAAGGAATTTAATTATGTCATTAAAGCTATTTCCCCTACTCTGATTCATCTTATCAAAAGTCATATTCAAAATAACTCTACATTAATAACAAATCCAAAATTAATATTAAATGGCATTGAATTGATTGATAACAAAATGCAATAAAACACATATTTGTACAATATTTCAAATACAAAATAAAATAGCACCTATGGGAAATCATTTTTGGAACTCTATTGATAATATTAATTGGAAGAATGCTTGGTTAATCCCCTTTAAATATTGCATTAATAATAAAACCAAAGAAATACATTTAAAAATGTTGCATACCATTTACCCTGTTAAATCATTAATTGCAAGATCTGATATTTATGCTCTTTTTGTAAAAGTGGGAAAGAGGTGTTGACGCATTTGTTTTTCGAATGCAAAATTATCCAAATTTTCTGGAAGGAATTGGCAGAATTTATCTTTAATTTAGCAAAGATTAAATGCTATTTTACATTAAAGGATATTATTGTGTATTATGAAAACAAAGTTAACAAAGGTCTTGAATACATTGTTCATTTATTTATACTGTTGGCAAAATTTTATATTCATAAACAAAAATGTTTAAATTCATACCCAATATTTAAGATGTTTAAATTAGAATTTGATTGTTTCATGTCTTAACAGAAATTGTTTAAAAAAAAAGAAAAGTCACTAAGGTGTAAAATATTTTGATATTATGTTTGGATCCCCTGCTACCAATTAATGTCACTCTTTGTTTTGTAATATTGTATGCTATGCTATGTTTGTTATTTGTTCTGTCTGCAATAAAATAAAATAAATAATAATAATTAAAAAAGAGACTGTAGAGCCGCTTAGCCGCGCCCTTAGTGTCAACGACAACGTACATGTTTAACTCGTCTAACTCTTGTACAGTCTATGGTCTAACTGCTTGTTCTATTTCTGTCTGTTATCATAGTATCCAGCAACGTTTTCACACACTGACCCAGAGCTGACCCAAGAGCCCAGAGGAGCATTATGGGAAACGCTGAGTAAGCGGAAGTGTAAAGTGAAAGTGTCCTGACTTGTGCTCATAATCCGCGATGGACCTCAAGGAGAAGGCGATCGCGTCATTGAAGAAGCACGCCAGTGGCGACGCGTTTTCCCGGTTACCGGCAGCTCTTCCTAAAGCTTCGGTGCTGATCCCGCTGTTGCTGAGACACGGAGAGCTGCACGCGCTCCTGACCGTGCGATCCGTCAACGTAAGAAGATCTTCATGATCTCACTGAGACACAGACACAGACACTGTGTGCTCACAATGACATATATTCACACCGTATTAATGAATGTCTTTAATACTCTTATGAAAATAAGTGCGCTTATTTGTATTGATGTAGTGTACTTCAAATCTTAAAAGTAGCCTAGGCTATATTTAAAAAAAAATATATATATATTATATAACTTTTAAAACTGCACTTTGTATTATTGTCACATTAAATGTACGAGTTAAGTAGCCTGCATTTTAAATCATTGTTTTAATTATATGTTTTAAATAAGTATTTCAGTGTCTTGACTAACAAACTAAAGTTCATGAATAAGTAATTGATTTTAATTTGTTACTTGATAATACTTTTAGGCCTATTGTTAATATATTTTAAATGTACACATTTTAAGCTTCATTAGAAATGTGTAATTATATATATATGAATACTTGACATGCAAGTTTCAATAGAAATGACATTGAAACTTAAATTATATTTTAGTTTATCGTAATTGCTTGTCAGTACATTCAGCAGCTCATTTTAACCATATTTCAAAGACAGTATAAGTAATTTTGAAGTTGCGTGTATTTAAGTCGCACTCTAAAGTTTAGTTAATTACATTTAATGTAAATTTAAACTATAATATTAACATAACAGATAGTGTTTAGAAATTAATTACATTCAGTTCGCACTTAATAGTTCATTTAAAAATTTAAATTCTGTCATCATTTACTCACGCTCATTTTTAAGTGAACTATTCCTTTAAGTATATTATTTTACAGTGTATTATTACCATAATAGGCCCTCTTAAAAGGGATAGTTCACCCAAAAATAAAAATCTGTCATCATTTACTCATGTTGTTCCAAACCTGTATGAATTTGTTTCTTCTTCTGCTGAACACAAAAGAAGATATTTTGAAGAATGTTAGTATCCAAACAGTTGATGGACCCGTTGACTTCCATTGTATGGAAAAAATACTGTGGAAGTCAGAGGGTCCATCAACTGTTTGGACACAAACATTCTTCAAAATATCTTCTTTTGTGTTCAGCAGAAGAAAGAAACTCGTACCGGTTTGGACGGGTTCTGCTTGCAATTTTGGGCCTTATGAAAGAATATGATGTTGGGACCCCTATCGCACCCAGTCCATTAATAAAATCGATCTCTGTGGGCCCCAAAAGTGCATGGACCCTTAGAACCGTACTAATTTTTCCCCTTAGCGGCACCCTTGCAGGCTTGGAACAACTCGAGGGTTAGTAAATGATGACAGAGTTTTCAGTTTTGGGTGAAGTACTGTATCCCCTTTAAGTGCACTTCTTTGGCACACGAGGTAGTGCTCTTGACGAAGCGTCTTCTCGGCTCTCTCAGCTCAAGCATCACGCAGGAGAAGTGTGTTTCCCTGGAGGAAAGTCTGAGTCCGGCGACACGGATGAAACACACACGGCTCTGAGAGAAGCTGAGGAGGAGATCGGCCTTCCTTCACACACAGTGCAGGTCATCTGCAAACTCTTCCCCATCCTAAACAAGGTTCGCTCTCATTTCTGAACGTTTAATATGATCATTAATATTATAACTTGTGGCGGACTGTAATGGCTCAAGCCCTTTGCACAGGCCGGTCTTCTGATCACTCCGGTCGTGGCTTTCATCGAGAGCTCCTTCAAACCCCGTCCCAACGCAGATGAGGTCAGCGAGGTCTTCACTCTTCCACTGGAGTTCTTCACTAAAGAGGCGGATCACTCCTGCTATCCCGTGCCCAGCATCTTCGGCCCGACCCACAGCTTCATGTACACGGACCCCCGCACCGGACACATCCATCAGATCTGGGGTCTGACCGCCGCTCTGGCCGTAACCGTCGCGGCTCTCGCCCTCGGGAAGAAGCCAGAGTTTGAGCTCGGCTTCGACCTGGACGATCCAGCGTCTGCGTTCAGAGACGTTCTTAATCGCAGATTGAGCAAGTTATGAAAGACACACATCAGATTCAGTGTTTCTGATTATAATCGGGAAAATGACTGTAATTGAGCTGTAAAGTTACTGAGGAGCAAGTTGGGATTGTTAAATAATTTTTATAATTTACAATGAGCAGAAGAGACTTCTTTCAATACCAAGTCTAACTAAAGTCAAACTATTCCACACTTTTGACCAGTAGTGTATATGCAATAATATAATAGATTTAATACAGTCCACACACCCTGAGACTTTAATATTTCAATCAGCGTTTCTACTGGTGACTAAAGCTAAAGCTAAAATTGAAAATATCAGTATTACATGCAAAACTTTGAATGAAAATGAAAGATGTTGCCTTGTCAACTAACTGAAATAAACTAAGTTTAGGTTAAAGTACTAAAACTGTAAAAGCACATTAAATTACAAAAAATGTAAATGAAAACTCAAAATATTAAAATAAAATATAATTCAAAATAATAAAAAAATACTATAGGCTTCTAAAATAAAGCCTCACATTCATGGTTACAATGTCAGTAAATCGTCACATGACAGGTAAACACTTTTTTTTTTTAAACAAGCCTGTATATTTGATTTTATTATACAATTATTTATTTTAATTTTACATTTACTCTATTTCATTCATCAACTCTTCGCATGAAATCTTCACATTATGCATTTCTCCATTGTGTCCACTAGAGGTCATCACATCATCACTTGTGCATTCATTGAGCCTGGGCATTTTAGATTAAAAAAAAATAAAAAATAAATAACTTTATTAGAAATTTAATCATATCACAATGTTTTATTTACTATTCTGTTTCACTAGTAAAAAAAAAAAAAAAAAAATGACACTTTAAATCTATACTTGAATAAAAGAGAATGCACAGAATCATAAGGCAAACACTTTATTTTATTAACAAATATTACAAAATAAATAGACATCTTCATGTTTGTATGTAATCTTAAAGAAGTGAATGTAACATGTGGTGCTTGTAATGTCTGGCAGGCACTTCGTTTGTACGGACCTGACGAGTCATTCCTTTAGTTTGGTTGTTGATCAGAGTGTTTTTATGTCATTCCAGTGTGTGTTTGTGGCACTGCATTCATCGAGTCACAGAAGTGTGCTGAAGATACCACAATTAAAATCTACTGCTAGTACCTACTTATTGTTGCTTGTATCCGTTTCATACTGCAGTAAATGCTATCATTAACATGTGTGTCCTATAGAAGAGTCTGGCTGACGTCATGAACAGATGTGTCCAAACGGGCACTGAATGTCTCTGAAACACTTCCACACACTGGACTCAGTGCTGGTGACCCGTGGGCCAGGGTTAAGGCCAGCACTGCTCTGAATATGAGAGTTTGTTATCCAACACAGTGGCTTTTATACTTTTAGAAGTGACCAAATATTTTTTAAATCACTGTATCTTTAGAAAAGTTCTCTTTTGTACTCTGGTCATTCTAGTCTGGATTGGTCTCCAGTTCTTATTTTTTGATCCATTCACTAAACACAGATGTACCAATCTTACCATCACATCACATTTTGAGAGCTTGTTCCCTCTGACGCTGTGTCTTGGTGGTGACGCTATGGGGAACGGCCTCGGAGTGACCGCTGTCTGAGGCTCTCTAAACATGAAGTCCGTTATATCACATTTTAAAAATATTTTTTGTATATTGTTATTTCCTATGTACTTATTCTTTTATTATCTGTCTTGTCACTGTCATTTTGAAATCCACATACTAAGAACGGACCACAGGCATCAGGTCTGTTGTCTTCAGAACCCATTTGTTTGTAGCGCATGGCAATGATAGTGAAAATACTGACCTCTGTCCTCCGTCTGCCCCGCCTGTGGGGAGTTGCATGATGTAATGCCTCACGCCACATTCACGTTGACTTTGACTTGGGCTTGTGAGAAGTGGGAGGTCGCTCACGGCCATGATCCCTCCGTGAGCCTTCCGTTCTGTTCCCTTTTAAACATTAAAATCATACAGATGTGGAGGCATTATGTGAGCAGGGGTATGTGAATGTGAAACCACCCGCTCTAAGCGAGACTCGAACACGGGCCCATCCGCATGGGAAGCGGGCGCTCTTACAAGGAGGCTAAAGACCCCAGACTGTCGCTAGAGCACCTCTTGAGATCAGGGGAGTGAGGTTTACACACATAGCTCTCACTGGCCTACAACTGTTACACTCACCACCCTAAACCTCACTCCCATCCGGGTCACGGCACCACTGTAGCCCCTCAGCCCGCTCTAAGTGGGACTCAAACCCATCCGCATCGGAGGCCGGCACTCTAACAAGTAGGCTAAAGCACCCCTTGAGATCAGGGGAGTGAGGTTTACACGCACAGCTCTTACTGGCCAACATCTGTTACATGAAGACGCCCCGTGAGGAAGAGATGCCTGATAGCTCTCTCTCACAGAGTGCGGTATCCTCATTGAGGGCTCCGGTCTTACCACCTCGCGGGTCGTCGGTAAGGCGTATGTGGCAGCGGGTCATGACGGTGTTGCAGGCAAACCAAGCCAAGCTGCTTAGGGACTTGGACCGGGGGCAGAGATTGTCACCTGAGGCAGTTGCTGAACGGCTCTGGGCCACAGTCTTGGCTCTCCGGGCAAGCAAGCAGACGCCACTGCCATCGGTCATTCGATGACAGCGATGGTGGTCACAGAGAAGCACCTGTGTCTTAATCTGTCAGGAATCAAAAGAAGGAGAAAACTTTTCTCCTAGATGCCCCGATCTCGCCCTCTGGACACTTCGGCTCCACTCTGCAGTGATGAGGCGTTTCAGGCCCTGTTTACAATAGTGTGTTTTTGTTTTAAACTATTACTATGGTGATGCCTGGCGTCCACTCTACTCCAGAGCTTTCGACCCTTGAAAACTGAGACTTTTGGAAACACTGCAGACCCTGTTTTAGTTTGAAAACTCCAGGGTTGCGTTTCAGTGTAGACGACCCAAAACGGAGACTTTTGAAAACGAAGATGTGGCTGTCCACATTCTCTCCCTGATTAGGTCTTCTGCGTATCCTTTCCTGATTCCTCAAGCCCCATTTATATGACCATTACGCTACTGGAACACGACAATAACAGACCAGATCGCTCTCTCTCAACGGCTCTGTAACAGACCAGCCTCGATGACAGTGCAAGCAATAACATGGAGACGGAACTGCAAGCTTTGCTTATTTTGTTGTCTTCTTTAGCAGCCATTGTGCAGTTAAACTGTATTTTATAATACTACAGCTGCCTACATGCAAGAGGCAAGAACAGTCGGCAGTGGCTTACACTTGTACGCGCATGCCCACTGTGCATGAATGGTCACGTGACTTTGATTTTTGTTGTGAAGTGTGGACTAATGGTGCGTTCAAGTCTTCTCGTATAGATCGTATTTACGAGTTGAACGCACTTGAGCGCCACCACAATGTCGTAAATTACACCTGTAATTGTAATCAAAGTACACCTGATGCACATTTCTTTGTTCTTCATTTTCTAGAACAAGAGTTTAATAACCTTACTGTATTTTCTGTGTAATTAATTAAGAGAAAGTACTCTGCCATCTTACTCCGACGAAAGTGACTTGAACGCACCAGCCGTCGTAAACACGACTTGCCACCTCATACGTACGAACTTCCCAGGACGAGTTGAACGCACCAAGAGATCTTCTCTAAATCGCAGTGGAAACGTCAGTATGGACAAGGATCGTTTTCATTTTAAGACGCTGTGTTAAAGCAAAAATGCCCCAGGTTGAACAGGGCCACAGGTAGAGGGAGTGCAGTCGGCTGCCGTCAGTAAGGCAAAGTCCGTAAAGACAGTAGAGGTAGATTGCCTGGAAAATGGCATCCCACTTATCTGTTGCTCACTTAGGCACAGTCCATAACGGATCTCTGGAGATTAACTTTACTATAGTCAAGCTCAGACACCGGTCGCTCCGAGGACGTCCCCCATAGTGTCCACACCAAGACACAGCACAGTTTCAGGGAACCGGGTTGCACACGCAACATAAGACATTCCACAAAATAAAAAACATAAAAAAGGTAATTGTGACTTTTTATCTCACAGAATTGTGATATAAAGTCGCAGTTGTGAGAAAAAAAACATGTTTATTTAATTGCACGTTTATATATTTTATATTATTTCTCAGAAATGTCAGAATTGTGGGATAACAAGACACAATTACCTTTTTTTATAACAAGCTTCCATCTTGCACCATAAAAATAAAAAATCACAAATTAAATGCAAATACATAAACTTTGGTCACTCCAATATGCAGTGAATATTCATCATTTCCAAACGATCACAACATTGATCATTATATGTAAGCATTGTGTTTCTAACTTCCCTCAAAACACACGCAGGCTCATTCGAACACGGCCGAGGCCAGTCCGCTTCTCCTGAAGGTCTCCGCCACGTGTCTGGAGTGCTGGATTTTGGCCGAGAGTGCCTCGAACACGTCGTTCCGGTCCAGAGCCGTAGCGGTTCTGTAGATGAACATCCCCAGCGACTCCAGGCCTCTCATGCCCAGGTTCACGCCGCAACCTTACAGATAATCAGACACATTCATATAATAGATCACAGACAAGTGTCAAATATACAATCAGATATAATCTGAAAGGGAATATTACAGTTAAAATAACATTTTGGCTTCATTGAATTTTTTTTAGCAGACATACAGAGCTACAGAAAATATATACAGGTCTTTCTCATTCAATTTATTATTTTTATATTATTTTATTACTTTTAATAATAATAATAAATAATTTGTGACATTTATATAGCGCTTTTTCTGAGACCTCAAAGCGCTTTACATAGAAGGGGGGAATCTCCTCAACCACCACCAATGTGCAGCATCCACTTGGATGATGCGACGGCAGCCATATTGCGCCAGAACGCCCACCACACACCAGCTTACTGGTGGAGAGGAGAGTGATGAAGCCAATCAGTATATGGGGATGATTAGGAGGCCATGATGGACAGAGGCCAAGGGGCAAATTTGGCCAGGATGCCGGGGTTACACCCCTACTCTTTTACGAAGGACATCCTGGGATTATTAATGACCACAGAGAGTCAGGACCTCGGTTTAACGTCTCATCCGAAGGACGGTGCTCTTTAACAGTATAGTGTCACCGTCACTACACTGGGGCATTAGGACCCACACAGACCACAGGGTGAGCACCCCCTGCTGGCCTCACTAACACCTCTTCCAGCAGCAACCTGGTTTTCCCAGGAGGTCTCCCATCCAGGTACTAACCAGGCTCAGCCCTGCTTAGCTTCAGTGGGCAACCAGTCTTGGGCTACAGGGTGATATGGCTGCTTTTTATTGTTTTTTTTCAATACATGCTTATAAGCTAACTCAAAATAATTTCAACCCTGTAACAGTATCACTCAGTTTTGGTGTGCCTTGTATAAATCACATATTGTCACTTAAAAATAAATATATAATATCCAGAGTTTTGTGTTGGGTAAAACATGATAGGGGATGAACATAAATCGTTCCAGCCAAACTTTGTCAAATGCATTATTAGTATTAACTAAATAAATATCATAGTATCAACTTTACATTTTTTAAGGGGCAAATATTACATCATAACAGGGTTAGACAGAAAGTGCAGGAACAAACAAATTCCACATTTTCTCTGGACTCCATTTCCCAGCATGCCTCCTGGTTCTCACCTGCATTCAGTCTTCAAGACACAGGCTGTGTCTGAAATCGCCCCCTATACCCTTGAATAGGGCACTATATGAGGGGACAGCCATTTGTAGTGGTGTCCGAAACCACATTGGACGTTATTGAGTGCACTCATTCAATCCCACAATGCACCGCAATAATGAGTGTACAACCGATGTACGCTCAACGGATAGAGAATCCCCATAATGCACAGTGAGAGTTGCGCACTGAATGAATTCCCACGTTTCGCCAGAAGATGGCGCCGCAGCTGAATCAATCATCCGTCCATTTTCCAAACCGCGCTGGTCCAAAAATTCCTTTTTAATTGATTATTAAATTATTGAAGTACGGTTTATACATGCTAGTTTGATTACTACTGGAGCTGCCAGTTTGCGGTTTTATTAAGAGCAAGCACAAACTATGCAAAAGTGGCAGCGCTTCCGGCGCACCTAGTGTCCGAATTCACTCACTCATTTTCATTCACTCCTTCAAGTGGACTATATTAGTGGAGTCATGTAGGGAATAGTGAATGAGGGTATAGGGGGCGATTTCGAACGCAGCAACACATAAGCACTTACCTCACCTGTCTGGTCTCGTCATTCACTTAAAGCTGCAGTCCGTAACTTTTGGCGCTCTAGCGGTTAACAAACAGAACTGCACGCGTCTTGCGGAAGAACATTGTAGCCGGAGCTACTTCTCTCTGTTTATGTCTATGGCGAGTCTTGCAGGTACTTGCAGCTTTAACGTGTATGGACTTGCCTCCATTATCAAAATTTTATTTTAATTGACAACCATTTAAAAATATATATATATTATTATTTTAAAAAGTTTATTATTATGTTTTCTTATTTTACTGTATTATAAAAAAAATTAATAAAATTGCATTAACAAATTTAGGTTCCATTTACTGTTTTTATCATTTAAATGATATATAATTTGTCATAAGTTATTTTGTCCATAAACACAAGTATGAAAAAGTAAGTATCTTTGCATCAGGCGATGTTCACATGCTGCTGTTCTCACCAGTGTCAAAGTTCAGCACTCTCGCAGCTTCTCCTTCCACAGTCACGGCCACGTTGTCTCCTTCGATGTACGCGGCGCTGACGCGTCTGTACGACAGCATGATCTCGAACAGCCTGCGACTGCACTGCATGTGGTGCAGCGTGGGCTCACTCAGACGAGGCTCGATGTCAGTCTTGTACGCATTGAACGACTGGTGGAAGATGTTCTTCATGATCTGAGTGAACAGAGAGGAGGTTAAGGTGATTCATTCAGTCTCCTTCTCTACACGCTTTATACTCCCTCCACACACACACACACACACACACACACACACACACACTGTGGCTGTAACCAGGTAACAGCATGTCTCCCTGAATTACGTATCCTCTGACGGCTGTGCCCTGATACAGCTTGTCTGTTTTCTTCTTCAACCACTCACGTCTTTTTGTGCTATTTCTGTTCTTTTCTTATCTGTGTTTCTGCTTTGTATTCATTAATGAAACTTTCCAAGTGAGGCAAAAGCAGAGCCAGAGTTTTGAAACTGCAGTCTGGCACTGATGGCTCAAGGTGTCTTTAGGAGGACTAGCTGTATTTGTTTGATTGTGTGTGTCTTATGGAGGGTTCAGTGGTTATTGTACACCAATAGTGAATGCAGTATTGCCACCACTGACTAATCAGAATCAAATAATCTGAGATGTCAAATAAACACTTTTATTTTGTGGAAAATAATTAAACATTCTTCAGATTTTCCAACATGCTCTCCTGTCAATTTGTAGCTGTTTCGTGTTTTGATGAATTGGTGGCTAATACATATGAAGTTGTGCGATTATACGTTTTGAAGTATATGCTTATGCCCCACTAAGGGTGGACCCCTTAATGCTCACTACTTTTTCAAAAAAATCATAAGTTTCCGTGCAAATTACATCGTATCAATTCACACTAAATCTGCATTTCATAAAATAGTTAAGCTTTCTAGTGAGATCAGGTTGAAATTTCTCCTTTTGCAATTTTAACCTATAAAGAAAGTCATACAGGTTTGGAACGACACGACTCAGCACGAATTTCAATGTATTTTAGATTTAAACAAATCCTGTTGTAACTTTTACAAACTGTAACATGTTAGACTGTTAGAGCTTCTAGATCTTTTGTGTCAAATGCAGTTTTGATTGTAAATACTCATTTGAAGCATAAGGATACAGGTGTTTTTTAAAGTTTTTTTCTGACATCTTAAAGTTTTGAGGAAAATGGAAGTATGCAAAAACCTGTATTTTTATGGTTCATGCATGTTTGTGATTTCTTGTGTTATGTCAGTTTGTGTTATGTCAGGCAAATAAAGAGTACTACTACTGTTGGTATATGACTATACTGTATGCATGGATACAGCTGGACATACTTATCTAACTTTATATAAAGAGCATTGGGATAATATAGTTAACTTACATGTTAAGACAAAAATAAAATTAGGCGGTAGTGATTTGCTATATATAGTATATGTGACTTTACACAAGTGTGTAAAGCAGGATTTATATGCATCTTATGTTTAAACGCAGAAGTAGCTTATTATCTGGGAATGTACGAGACTTCCGATTCATTCACGTCATATATCTCGTAACTTCATTTAACTAGAAGAATAACAAAGTGCCCTAAGGGGTAAAACTATTTACACTACAAAGCAGTGTGTTTCACTGCAATCAAGACAATACATTAAAATAATATGGTAAGAAATTCCAGTTTGCAATATCAAGCAGCATAACAAAGCTGTTAAGCCACACTGCTCTGCTCTTATGTTAAAAATAAGGTAGGGCCTAACATCCAGGGCCTTAAAATGACATTTTTGCCACATCTGCCTTTGGCCGGTGATTTAAGAAACTGTATATAAATTATTAATATTTTTTTCCAGCCATGAAACATTCAGTCAAGAGCAATGAGTGATTTTATCTTTATCTTTTGTTGTTTGATTAACATTAATGACACATCAGCAGGAATATTAGGCTGCTGTCACTTTAAGAGCGAATAAGCGGATCCAATATACTGATACACGCATTTTATTGCTCAACTGTTCACGTTCACTTAAGATATAACTGATGGTGTTTTCAAGGATACTTGCCAAGACGGGCATTTCGATATTTTGTTTGAATAGATCTGTTCAAGCGCACGAAGATGTGAAAGAGTGCAAGTCACTATTAGCGCACTGTCAGAGACACGGATTTAACGCAAATTGAGTTCCCTTTCACATCATTTTGCGCTTGAAGATTTCAACTGGCAAGGCATAAACCTTTGTGACGGTGCAGCACTGGCCCGTCAACTGTCCGACTGTACATTCACGTTGTTCATGTTCTTACATCATTGCACTGCTAGAATTAAAGAAAATGTACCAGCCAAATGGTAATTTACACCGTTTCATATACTCGCCGACAGCTTGGCGAGTGTTAATTTTAGGCTCTGTTTACAACTTTTAATATAAGTATTTTGTGAACCTTTTACAACTATTTAGTAGGGGTGTGACGAGACACTTAGTTCATAAGACGAGACACGAGATTGGGACAAGACTCAAGATTTCTGCACAGTATTTTTTAGGAATTCCTCAATGACAAAATTCATGACTGGAAAAATAGTCTGCAGGTGCATTTTGAAATGTTTTAACTAATCATCTTCTAATGAATGTCATTTCAGTTCTACTTTCTGAATATGAATTATCATATGCATTGAAAGACAACAATATACAAGCACTGTAAAAGGTGCAATAAGTTCAACCATAATCAAAGTACTCTCTCAATGTTCAAAGTGCAAACAGAGACCAAACAGAAACCAGAGCTAAGATGTGGTTACAACTACACAGCCCAGCCTGAGATAGGTCTGATGTTAAGAGACAGGATATTGTTGGTAGCCCTCATTTGTGTGCATCAGGGAGCTCATGTTTTACTTTTGCTTTCGAATTCGCAATCGCACGTACCCTGCGTATAGGTAGCGGTGGTGCTGAGTGCGCATTCTACAAGATAAGGCATATATCAGATACAATATATATCACGATATAGATCACACTTAGGCTCTGTTGCGCAACGAATCCTCCACCATAGTCTTGTCAGTCATCTCGCCTTCCTCTCGTCATGTGATCAGTGAACTGCGACTCCTGCGACACTGTGTGCGACTGCAGCTCGTGCTGGACGTTTAGTTAACAACTGAAGCGACTGTTGTCCAACTGAATTAAAAGGTTTTTATTCCTATAAAAAAAGCAAAATGACAGTGGAGGTAATGTAATGTAAACGTAGCGGTGGCATATTATATGCTAATTTCACCCTCACACTCCGTCATGGGGATATCGCAGACAGCTATCTCATCATATTTTAATATCGCGGTCACACCCCTAATATTTTGAAACACTGAAACACCACCTGACATTATTTCAGCCAGAATGTCCGGCTGGGGAGGGAGAGCAGAATGGCCTTTTCTTCTTTGGATGAACCTTTGAGAATGCATAGAGCACCCTGAACCTAAAAAAAGATTTTCGAGTCAAACAGATGCATGCTGGGATGGTGACGCCTTACTGAAGAGTTGGCCGTGTGGCGCAGGAAATGCATCATTTTGGAGTCCGCCTCTGAAGTGCAGGCCAGAGCCATGTAGCGGTTCCGGAAGGTCCCGTATATCTTCAGGTGGAATCCGGGCTTGGCTGCGGGCTGGCAGGAGCTGCGGCGATCCTTCACGGTGTCGATCCCGTACGCTGACAGGTCGAAGTACAAACTATGAGCACGGATCTCTGGCGTGGGGACCTATAAAACAGAAGCAGAACAAATCATTACTTTCTTGCTTATGTATAATTCAAATTTCACTTCATCTGGAAAATATAATATATATGAAGAGTTCAGATGCAAAAGCCTCTAAATGCCATCTGAAATTTTCTTATAGAATGATGATTTTTATCAAGCTTGTATATTTAAGTTCAGTAATTTCACTTAAATGACAATTAATAGGGGGGTATTAATATACCTAAGACTTTTGCACAGTACTGTATTCATAGGTCATCCTTGATATATTTAAATATTTGTTACATTGTCCATGCCCAATGATTGACAAATGAATTATCGAAAAGTAAAAAGATGAATTGCCTGTTCTATTCCCCATCTGGGACAAAACTGGAGATCTTTTAGTCTGATGAAATGAGGACAGGAAATTTGATTGGACTAAACAGATTTCTAATGGCGGGCCAAATCTCCCAACAGGCACTATTACTGAAACAATTCAATAATGCTGGCAGAAGCAGAAGCATCAGGACTCAGGACAGGTCATGTTCTGGCCTTCAAGGGCTTCTCGTTTGACTCCTGTCTGAACAGATCTACTACGCTCACTGCTGAATATTCCTAAACGAGGCAAGAGCCTTTTACTTTGAGATATGTATTTGAGTTATGTATGTCATTTGAATAAGATCCATGAAAACGTACAATGCGGGGGAATAAAAGCACAATTACAAAGTATTCAGATTGCTGTTTTAATTGTCTTGTTTTGAACTTAGTTTAGATAAATGTGTGAAATCAGCTGAGGAAAAAACATGTTTAGAAGTGTCCTATTTCATATATGATGAAGGAATTTCTTAAAGGCACAGCAGCAAAAAATCCCAGCCAACATTTTAACATATTCAACAATTTTGAATATTTGAATCACTACAAAATTTTGCAAATCGAATCAACATTTTGTTAACTTTTCAACAGATCTTGTTTAAAGTTCAAGTATTTTGTTAACCTTTTCACAGCCATTTAGCATTAAATGTTGTTTCAAAGTTTGTTCAACATTACTTCAACCACATTTTAACATTGAAGGTATAGGTTGCATGTCTGCTAGGATGGCCTGTTTAATTCTTCATTTTTTACACATGCTACCATACAGGGAATGCACAGCCTTTCGAAGGATAGCGTGTGCAAACACAGACGCTCAACACATGCACACTAGGACGTTTTTTATGTATTTTATCCCCTATTGTGCCATATATCCAACGCAATCTCACGACCTCACCCATACGAATTTGTACGATTTATCTAAACCCCAGTGATGGGCAGGTTTAGGGGCGGGGTCAGGGGTAGGTCATTCGTACGAATTCATACGAATTGGGCAACTCGTAAAATGTGTACGATTTAGCAAAAATTCGTACGTGTGAGGTCCTATGAATTTGTACGAATTAGCCATCTCATAAAATGCGTACGAATTGCCGTGAGATCGGGTTGGTATATCCGAGCGAAACGGCTTCTTGAACAAGAACAAATGTAGGCGGGGCTTGATTTTGTCCTTGGGGAATTGGTTGGATGGTTGTGGTTTGCTATTGGTGGATCTCTTGTGAGTGACAGGTTGCCCCGCCCTCGTCATCAGAGAAGAGCACATGAATAAATCATTTATAATAAACTGAGCCATGTTCCAAAAAAAAAAAAATTGTCAGTTATGATTTCATGGACATTAAGGCTCATAGAGAGAATGAAAATGGTCATGGAAATCATGAATCCTCAATATGAAGAGCCAAGTTTCAGTTGCACTAATTAGACTGAAACCCTGCTTATCTCTGAACCTTATCAAGGTTGTTAAAGCTTGTTTGATGGATTACTGTATACATAACACTGACTAACAAAACAGCCCGTCAGGGGACGCGAGCTGACCTGGGTTATCTGCGTTAGCTAAACCTTCTTTACCATCTGTTCAAACACAAAGCCCATTAACTAAAGCGAGAGAGAGAGAAAATCAATTATACAAGCCATCATTCTAAACCTGTGTAAAAAACAATCCAATTACAGACAGAATCACTGAAACATGTGCGGCTGATGCTGTGGGCTGGCAGCTTCTCTCTGGATCACCTGCATCACCCATGGCAGAAATAGACTCTATTATTATTCATAATGGCTTAATTTCCTCACCAGTATTCATAAAGTGAATCAGCCCAGTAGGACCCTGATGCCCTCATGAACACAGACCGTCAGACTAACATTCATATTCAAGAACACAGAGAGATTTCTGAGGATAGCAGCCTGAGAAGGGGAAAGGAGATATAATGACGTGATACGGTGTAATGTATGTGCAAAAAATGCATTTGCACTGTAATTTTAACATGAAAATGCTAATTTGTGAGATGACATTTAAAGGCCTTGCATGTGAGCGTGTTTCAGAAGACTGTGTGTAGCTCACCTGTCTCTGGTCCAGTCTCTCTATCGTGGCATTGGCCCCGTAAGCGTGGCACGATTCGACGATGTAATCGGTGCTGATGCCCAGCACAGAGCAGGAGTCTCCACACGAGCCGTCAGCGACCACGATCACCCGAGGCCATTCTGCCCTGGACATCTTCCTCAGGTACTCCTCACTAAACTACAGAGCAGAACCACACACACAGTGTTCTAGTGTAATCAGATCCCAGAACAAACATTCTGGACCTATTATGCCCCCTTTCTATGTAATATAATTTTCAGTTGTCCCCAGAAAGTGTCTGGGAAGGTCCATTTTTGAGTGGAAGAAAAAACACGCTGTTTTGTGCATGTACCTTTAAATGCAAATTACCTGCTACTCCCCGCCCCCTTTCCAGAAGAGGGCGGAGCCTTTACAGCTCGTGCCTCAGGTTACTCTGACAAAAACTAAACCATCAGTTTGGTTTTGATGATCATCTCTATCGTGGTCACGCTCACGCACCATTGCAGTTCTTCATCATCATGAACGTTTATTATCAGCATGTGTTTTAAAGTCATATCAGTCTAAACTTCTGATATATGGTGTTCTGAGCGCACACACCCGAAGCATCGCCAGACGCAGCGTCCCGTGAGTATTAAACTAAGTTCTCTTTCACGTCTTGTTGTGCTTAAACTGTCAAAAACACACAAAGTTCACATAAACACAGTCGGTTATGTCTCTGAACGTAAACAGCAGGGGAAAAATCGCATGTGTGTATTAGATCTGTGTATTAAAGTGACAGTAGCATAATATACAGTACTTACTGCAGTTTATGCTGTAAATATGAATCAAACAACGAAAGAAAAAGTTACTCATGACTGAATAACTGCTGGTGCTGGTAAATGCTCTGGCGAGGAGATAAACATGGCGGACTGTGTACAGATCACTGAGGGGAGGAGCTATGCTAATAGGGCAGAGTCTGTCAGCAGTTTGTGGGCGGGGCCTGTGCAATGTGCAAATGGAACTGCAAATGGCTTATTCTGAAACACTGTTTATGATTTATGAGGATTAAAAACAAAAAGTGGGTGGATTATTGGGTGGTTCATTTATGTTTAAACACCATGTAAAAGTGAATTCTGCATAATAGGTCCCCTTTAAATGAAACAAAAACATTTACCACACACAGTGTAGTCCAATCCTTGACCGAATGACTCTGAACCAGTTCATTTAAGTGAATCAAAACACAGCTAGCAGAGAGATTTCTGAATAAATGCCTCTTATGTGTCTTTTTAGTGATTGATTGATTGAAACGACAACACACACAGTGTTCTTCAGCTCTTGAACAAATGAACCAATTCTTTTTAATCAAATGCATGCAACTGGACCAGTGTTGCCTGAATAGTAAATCTATAAGAAAAGTGTATTTAAAAATACACATTATGAGTTTTGTTGTAGTAAGCTGTATTTTATCAAATGTTATTTTTCGTCGTTGAGCATTTATATTTGAGATATAGTTAGGGCAAACTATTGCATTGGATTCATGCCTTTATGCCATAAAGACGAAACGTAAGAAGAATGATAGCCATCACTATAACAGCAGACGCCTCCTCAACAGCCCGTGTGTTTAGACTGTGTAAGAGCATCAGTGGTTGATCTGCACACACACAGCGACAGCTAAAGACTCGTGTTTCTCATCGATGGCTTGTTCTCCTCGAGCAGCAGGACGGTTTCGTTAAACCACACCGACAGCTTGTCACCCAGAATAGCTGTAAATGAAATGGGACTCAAGGCTGGTTTGGTTTACTGGATGTGAGCTCATCGAGATACATCAGAGACGTGGCATAAAGAGTCCAAGGCCAGAGGAATCATTTACTCAAACTGAGCTCGTCCCTCACTGTATGTGGAACACACACAATACTCAACAACAAACACTTCAAAGCTCGTGTGTTACACGTTCATCATGACGGATGTTTGATTCACTGAGGGGCATCCATCATTTTTAAATAAAAGTGGTTATTTTGTACTTTTAATTAATTACATGTAAAAAAAATAATAAATTAGTAAATAAAAGAAACATCTTGAAAAGTTGAGAATTTAAAGAGTTAATTCACCCAAAAAGTCACAAACTTTTTCATGTCGTTCCAAACCCATAAGACTTTGGTTAATCTTCAAAACACAAATTGAGATATTTTGAATGAATATTTTCATTCAAAATATTACTATTAAAAGTCCAGTTAAACAGAACTTAGAAGATCCAAATATATATGAATCATTCCGTTTAATCCAAGGCTTCTGAAGAGATACGATCCCTTTACATGATGAACAGATTTAATTCAGGTATTTATTCACATATTAAGATCGGCACACACACACACACACACACACAGAAGCTCATGTGTGCGTCACACACTAGATCAACCTCGTTGGCTGCCACATCACGCACACGTTTGAGCTTCCGTGTTGATCATATGATGTGATGTGTGATGTCATATGCGAGTGCATTGCATTGTGGGATACAGTATTCTAGGTAGTGCATTAAAGCGAGCACTTTTGTCAAAAGTTTTGATCACTGCATGCTTCATACAGCAGATGAAACAGTGTCTAGAATAGTGTCTAGAATGACACTTCAGTATCTCAGGCAGAATAAATACCAATGATATTGATTTTCTCCAAAATAATTTTTGCTTCAGTGATGAATAGCTTGTCCCTCGGTCAATATAAGAAGCCCAAAGAGTCCCAAACAAACCCCTGTCTCGACTGGAAGTGAATCGCCCTCAGCACGCAGCGACCCAGACAAGAACGAGCACTTTATAGCAGACGATAAAGCGCTGTTGGCCTTGACAAAAGAACGAAAGAGAGCAGAAAGAGATTCCTCACTGGTTTCTATCTGCCTGTAGCTTCATTAATGCCTGTTAAACATGATCACCTCTTCATTATATGACACACACATGACAGTTAGTTAGTCGGCACTAAATGTGTGTAATGAAAAATTTTTCTAATTTCCTAATTTCCGTGGAAATACATTGGTTTACTCCTGAGGCTGAATCTGCTCCTCTAAACCTCTGAGAACAGCAGAACCTGAGAGCAGAACACAGGTCTGAACAGGTGAAGCTCTTCTTTCTGCGGCTCTGTGGTGAAGGAAACACATCTCTGAGCAGAATGAGGAATCTACTTCAGATATATGACGTGTTCATAAAGACAGTGGCATCATCACCTATTTATTCATGTCAGCTTCAGGTGACAAATAAAACATGGAGCCATTTATGTCAAATGTGCATGTCAAAGATAATTGGTAAAACTCTTAAAAAATCTTAGAATTTACAGGTTTGTGTAGAGAAAAACCTCTAAATGTCAATGGAGTAATAATAAAGGTAACACTTTACAATGAGGTTCATTAGTTAACATTAGTTAATGTATTACTAACATGAACTAACAATGATCAATACATTTGTTACAGTGTTTGTTAATCTTTGTTAATGTTAGTTAATCAAAATCCATCTGTTCGTTGTTTGTTCATGTTCACAGTGCATTAACTAATGTTAACATTTACAACCTTTGATTTTGATAATGTATTAGTAAATGTTGAAAATAGTAGTAAATAATTAAGATTAATAAATTCTGTAGAAGTATTGCTCATTCTTAGTTCATGTTAACTAAGGTAGTTAACTAATGTTAACTAATGAACCTTGTAAAGTTTTACCATCATAACTTATTTTACTTGCACCTTTAAAACGTGAGTTTGTGCATCATCCTCATCATCAACAACTTTTTCAAACATATTTATCAAGGTAAAAAAGAAAATATCTTTTGACAAATATCAAGCTTTCGGAATCATGCATATCATTATGTTTAACCATTTGACAGCATGAAATATAAAGCTCTTAGCTAGTTTAGCTGCTCATTATGGTTCAGTGTGATCAGGTATAGCTAACAACATTATCCCAAATCACAGCTATCAGCTATGAATGCATCATAATGTAATTATGAATAGGTCAGGACAAGTGGGTGACTAAAATAACCAGGTGCTAACTTTACCAAGTAGTTCTGAACGCACGAACCTTTGTTCCCAGATGGACTTCGACGTCCCCCTTCTGCTTGTTCTGCTCCAGGATGCTCAGCAGATACTCCTGAAACACGCCGATCTTGGTGAAGAAGTGCTCGTTGCGCCAGCAGCCCTCCATGTTGTCGAAGTCCACGCCGAGGTCCAGGAGGAAGCGCACGCTGCGCGGGTCCAGCGCGATCTGCTGCGGTCTGCAGAGCAACGCGCTCCGGTAGCGCGCGTCCAGCAGCGTCAGCTTCAGCACCTTCCCGGAGCGGACAGCGACCAGCGCCGCGGTGAGCCCGACCGGACCCGCGCCCACGACCAGCACCGAGACCCGCGCGCGCCACACGCGGAGCCCGGAGAGGCTCAGCTTCAGCAGCGCGTACACGAGCACTGCGAGCCCGGTGCCGAGCGCCGTGTCGAGCGCCAGAGTCCGGTACTGGTGATCCGCGGGGCTCTCCGCGGGGCTCTCCGCGCTCATTCCTCGAGCAGAAGAAGACAAGACAGCGCGCTTCACTGGTGGAGGAGATCTGCCACGGTACATGTGAACACTGAACGCTCTCTCTCTCTCTCTCTCTCTCTCTCTCTCTCTCTCTCTCTCTCTCTCTCTCACTCACACACACACACACACACACACTCACTCACTCTCTCACTCTCTCTCTCTCTCTCTCTCTCTCTCTGTCTCATTCACACACACACACACACACACACACACACTCACTCTCTCTCTCAGCATTTTAAAATAACTTTTGTTAAGGGTATTTTAAACGTCTGCTCACTGTAAATGCGATTTCGAGTTGCCGTAAGCCGAATTAGTCGTAGGTTCCCTCAATAGTTTCTGTTATGAGTAAAATATGGTCTGAAAAGAATTAAAAGGGACAGTTCACCTGAAAATGAAAATTCTGTCATTGTTTACTGACCTACCTGTGTCCTTCTAAACCTGTATGACTTATTTTATTTGGCAGAATACAAAAGAATATAGGCTACTGAATAATTTTGGTTACCATTTTTATATGGACCAAAACACTGGGGGTGGACCTTTTTTACTGTCAGTTTTCTCTAAGTATTTATCACTTGTCCTCATAACAGAGTTTTTGATTAATTGACAATTGACTTTTAGTTTGCATTTCTTCCTGTTTTCCTTGTGTCATCTGTTACTATGTTCACCCTCATTATGAGTTCATCTAGATCAGCTGTGTACTCTTCATTGTCTCGTTTGTGCTTGCCTTATAAGTTGAACCCGTTCCTTCACACCTTGTCCGATCGCCATTATGTTTAGTTGTGTTTGCCATTGCCTGTCTTAGGTATTGAAATTAAACTTTGAGTTTTATGAACTGGATCTGTCTGTCTTCGTCTTCCTGCCTGAAACACAATGTGACATAATGAGGCCAAAATAAGTGAAAAACTGTTAAAGAGTACAAGAGAAACTTACCTCTGTTTACCTCATGTGATCAAAACGTCTCGGTTACTAACGGAACCTCGGTTCCCTGAGAGAAGGAAATGAGTATTGCATAAGCTTACGCTTATGGGAAAACTCCTTTTCTCGAGAATATTGAAGCCACATTTTTAACACGCAGTGCAGCTGCACAGCAGACACCTAGCTGAGCGCGAAGAGCGGTCATTGGCTGTGCTGCGGCAACTGCAAGAACCTATGGTGAGGCGGCTCGAACGCGCAAACCAGTCAGGCCGCTTCGTGCCCTGGCGCGTCATAGCCCGCCAGAATGGGCGTGGCTTAAATCTATAAAAGAGCCCATTTTCACCATCAAACCAGGTTAAATCGACTGAAGTGATCCCTTGATCTAAGCACAGTAGCACGCCGGGTTATGCAATACTCGTTCCCTTTATTGCGGGTTACGCAATACTCTCAGGGAACCAAGGTTACGTTAGTAACCGAGACGTTCCCTTTCGAGAGGTCTCTCGTATTGCGTAAGCTTACGCTTATGGGAACCCCATTTGAAACGCTGTGCGTGCTTAAAACTTCGCTCTCCACTATAGCCCAGGGCAGAAGTCCCGAGGCCCATACAAGAGTAAAGTTATGAGTCCTATTGGGGCCAAACCCATGTTGGGCTCTCTATGGGGAAAAAACAAGGAATGGGTCTCAGAGAGGGCCAATCCTTATTATATGTATGAACGAGGGCCAGACGCATTGGCCTTATAGTCATGTGCTTACACTTATTATATTGAAAGAACCTTCGCTTGCAAAGCAGGAACCTCGAAGCCTCACAGATATCTTCAATTGGGATTCCACTCGACCATGCCCAGGATGAGGCCATGCCTCTTGTAATGGTTCAGTAGTTTAATTTGTTTGTACAGCTCGTGGGGTTAATCCCATAGTGGAAAAGCTTCCTTACTCCCTACAGGAAAGATGGATTTCACATGCATCCAAATACAAGGTAGATTACAATGCCACATTTCCACCATTTTCTACCTTCTCTAACTTTGTACGGGAGCAAGCACGCATAAGAAATGATCCTAGCTTCTCGTTTCTGTCAGCAGCTCAGTCCAAGTTTGACAAACCTGTTAAAAACAGTACTCGCCCTATGATTTCAGTGAAAAAGACAGAAATAGCACAGAGTAATGAAACAGCAGATGTTAGTGAGGATCCTGACAAACAATGTCCTTTGCATAAGAAGCCGCATCCCCTCAGAAAATGTCGCAGTTTCCGTAGTAAGTCCCTAGAAGAGAGAAAAACTTATCTGAAGGATAACAACATATGCTTCAAGTGTTGTGCATCAACCAAACACCAAGCCAGAAGCTGTCAGATCAAAGTCATCTGCAAAGAATGTGGGAGTGAAAGACACAACACAGTGCTACATCCAGGTCCACCTCCTCCTAACAGCATCACACCGCCGACAGAAGTGAAACAGCATGGCGGGGAGCCTGAGCTCAGCACACCAACAGTCTCAGCTACAGCAATGTGCACAGAGGTATGTGGCGAACAGCGCGGCTCAAGATCTTGTGCTAAAATATGCCTAGCCAAAGTGTATCCATTAGGTCAGAGGAACAAGGCAATAAACCTGTATGCTGTTATGGATGAGCAAAGTAATCAGTCTCTTGCCCGCTCTGACTTTTTTTACCTCTTCAGTGTTAAAGGAGACACAGAGGTGTATACTTCAAAGACATGTTCAGGTATCATGGTACTGAGAGGAAGAAAAGCTAAAGACTTTATTGTCGAGTCTATGGATGGGCACATAAAGGTGCCACTGCCTGCGATGCTAGAATGTGACATGATCCCAGAGGATCGCTCGGAGATCCCCTCGCCTGAAGTTGCCCAACTCCACCAACACTTAAAGGCAATCGCACACAAGATACATCCCATAGACTCAAAAGCACAAATCCTGTTGCTTTTAGGTAGAGACATCCTGAGTTTGCACAAAGTGAGACAGCAGTGCAACGGTCCCCATAATGCACCATTCGCCCAGCGCTTAGACCTCGGATGGGTTATTGTGGGAGATGTCTGTTTGAGTGGCGCACACAAACCAAGGTCTGTCGCAACGTACAAAACTAACACATTGCTCAACGGCCGTCCATCGTACTTCAGTCCATGTACCAATGTCCTGCAAATAAAAGACAAATCTGTAAGTCAAACAAAAGACATTCAAATCTGCACAGATACTTACCAAGCAACACAAACAGACAGTCCCGGGGACACTGTCTTCATCAGGAGGGAGGATGATGAAAAGTTGGCACCTTCAAAACAGGATAGGCAATTTCTTACAATAATGCAGAGCGAAATGTATCAGGATGAGACAAACAGCTGGGTTTCACCTCTTCCCTTTGTTACACCCAGACAACGTCTACCAAATAACCGACACCAGGCTTTAAATAGGCTCAACACACTAAAACGAAGCCTCGACAGAAAAACTGAGATGAGAGAGCACTTTGTGCAGTTCATGCAGAGAGTCATAGACAACAGGCAGGCAGAAGTCGCACCCCCTTTACAGCTGAATGAGGAGTGTTGGTATCTCCCCATGTTTGGGGTGTACCATCCGCAGAAACCCAAGCAAATCCGTGTAGTTTTTGACTCTATGGGCTCCGCAAGGCAGCTGAAGCTGGTTCGAAAGAATATGGCAAGGACGCAGAGCATTTTGTCACCAGAAACTTTTACGTTGACGACGGTCTCACTTCACTCCCAACTGAATGTGAAGCAATCGCTCTCCTGCAAAAGACACAGAAAATGTTAGCGGAGTCGAATCTGCGCTTACACAAAATTGCCTCAAACAGCAGCAAGGTCATGGAGGCATTCCCAGCAAATGACTTGGCAAAAGACATCAAAAGCCTTGACTTAGATGCTGACCCATTACCTGTGCAAAGAAGTTTAGGCATCAGCTGGAGTCTCGAATCGGATACCTTCACATTTCAAGTCTCTAAAGAACAAAAACCATTCACCAAAAGAGGCGTGCTATCCACTGTTAATAGTTTGTACGACCCCTTAGGCTTTGTTGCGCCTATAACTGTACAGGGAAAAGCACTCATAAGGGAACTAACCTCAGAACCATGCGACTGGGATGACCCCCTATCGCCAGCCAAAGAAAGATTATGGTCTGTATGGAGAGACTCTCTTCTCGAGTTGGAGCAACTACACATTCCCAGACCATACGTACCGTTGTCTCTTTCCTCAACGCAACACAGAGAGCTTTGTGTCTTCAGTGATGCCTCCTCCACAGCAATAGCAACTGTTGCCTACTTGCGAGTTGTCAATGAGCAGGGACAGCACCTCACCGGATTTGTCATGGGCAAAGCTAAATTAGCACCAAAACCAGCTCACACAATTCCACGAATGGAGCTATGCGCCGCTGTCCTTGCTACAGAAATGACAGAGCTTATATGCCAAGAAATCGACCTGGAGCTTCATGCTGTAAAGTACTACACTGATAGTAAGATTGTACTAGGTTACATCTACAATACCTCAAGAAGATTTTATGTCTATGTATCGAACAGAGTTTCTAGAATCAGAAAATCTTCAGTACCAACACAGTGGCATCATGTCTCATCAGAAAACAACTCCGCAGACGTTGCTACTCGCCCAATAGCAACACTTCTATTGCCGCAAACATACTGGTTCACTGGACCCCCATTCTTGTCGAAGGAGCTGCTCCAGTGTTCATCTACAGCTGATGCAAATGAGTTTGAGCTAATAGAACCAGAGCATGATTCAGAGATTCGACCAGAAGTGAATGTCTACGCAACTAAAGCCAGCGTCGAACCCCTCAGACCACATCGGTTCGAACGATTCTCAACGTGGAAACATCTCATACGAGGTATGGCAAAACTCATTACTCTAGCTAGAAACAAGTCCAAAGCCTCAGATCAAAACTCAACAAATCCCCAAACTCAAGCTAAGCTTACAGTCATCTCAAGCGTCCAACAATGTGCATTCAAAGAGGACATCAAGAAACTGCATAACTGGGAACGAATCCCAAAAACAAGTCCCTTGTGGACTCTAAACCCCTTCATAGACGCAGATGGGCTGTTAAGGGTGGGGGGTCGGACGTCTCTAGCCAACCTTCCATATGACGAAAAGCACCCGCTGGTACTCCCTAAAAAACATCATGTGTCAACCCTGCTTGTGAGACATTATCACCAAGACGTCGCTCACCAAGGTCGTCACCTCACTGAGGGAGCATTACGATCCGCTGGTGTTTGGATAATCGGAGGCAGGAAACTAGTCTCAAGTGTAATCTATCAGTGTGTCACTTGTCGCAGGCTTAGAGGAAAACCTGTTGAACAAAAAATGGCCAACCTCCCAGAAGATCGACTCACCATGGAGCCCCCATTCACTAGGGTCGGCTTAGATGTTTTTGGGCCCTGGAGTGTAGTCACTCGCAAGACTAGGGGTGGGGCCGCAGAAAGCAAACGCTGGGCAGTTTTATTTAGTTGCTTAGGGACTCGTGCAGTTCACATAGAAGTAATTGAATCTATGTCCACCTCATGCTTTATTAATGCACTGAGAAGGTTTTTCGCAGTTAGAGGACCTTCCAAAGTTCTTAGATCCGATCGCGGCACCAACTTTATTGGAGCCTGTAAGGAGCTAAAAATCAGTACCGATCATCTGGAGATCCAAGACTACCTCAGCAACGAAGGCTGCACATGGACATTCAACACGCCTCACTCATCACATATGGGCGGCTCATGGGAAAGAATGATTGGCATCGCTCGCCGCATTCTAGACGCCATGTTACTGCAGTCAGGTCCAACTCGCCTTACCCATGAGGTCCTCACAACACTAATGGCAGAAGTCATGGCAATCATTAATGCTCGTCCACTGGTTCCTATAAGTACTGATTCAGATTCACCAACTATTTTGACTCCTTCTATGCTTCTAACTCCAAAGGCAGGAGCTGCTCCTGCTCCTGAAGGGTCATTTGACATAAAAGACATGTACAAAAAACCATGGCAACATGTTCAAGGTCTTGCAGACACCTTTTGGAAGCGCTGGAGACAAGAATATCTGTCAGTACTTCAGCCAAGGAGGAAATGGACTCATGACAAAGATAACATTCAAGTGGGGGACGTAGTCTTGTTGAAAGACGATCTAATTAAACGTAATGAATGGCCCATAGGACTCATTACTAAATGCATCCCTAGTGAGGACAAGAGGATCAGAAAAGTGGAAGTCAAAGTTGTTAAGCAAGGGACTTCTCGTGTTTACTTGCGCCCAGTGACTCAACTTATTCTCCTGCTCCCCCAAAGTAGTGATACAAAGACTGATAAGTGTTAAATAGGCCTAGTGGTATAAAAGCATTTATACCAGACGGGGAGTGTAATGGTTCAGTAGTTTAATTTGTTTGTCTTCCCTTAAGCGCCCTCTTGTGGCGAGGATCGTGTTTGGAAACTTCCGTTTTACTTGCGTGAGTTGAGTTCATTGTAAAGTGTCATGGCTGAAGAGCGGCTCGCATGGTGAAGTCGTGGCCCGCATAAGGCTGTAAGTTACTATTATTTGTCATGTTAATATGATGATTAGTAGGTTTAACATGTTTGACAGTCGATTCATTAATCTAAATATGCAAATGTGCTATAAACGAAACGTAAAGTGCTTGTGTAATCCGTGATGAAAAGTGATTGTGCAATACATTGGCAGTAGTTAGCGCCGTAGGCTAGCAATCTTTTGTTATGTTAATTAGGTTAATTTGGATTCCGTGATTTCAAGCAATTATCTAAAACAAAGAATATAATTATCAAATGCACATGAAAATATAACTTGTAATGCTCAATATGTTGATTTAATGTTTCAATTAAGTGCTTTATTTAGGCAGTAAATACTGTTCAGTCAGATATGCACTTTCAATAATATGTACAATTCTAATTGCTGTATTTTCTTTGTGTTTACAGTTTTACAATGTTAAAGATTAACGAGAAAAGATTCATGAGATTAAAAGCCATGAACCAACATCTCGCCTTTTCACTGTCTGTCTAGCTGGATAGAAAGTGATACGTCTAGTGAGGACAGAATACCTCTCGTGGAATGAACTCTGATGCCTATGGGACACTGGAGGCCCTTAGACTCATAAGCCAGTGAGATAGTGTCCACTATCCAGCATGATAATCTCTGCTTTGTGATCGCGAGCCCTATGGAGCGGCCACCAAAACATACAAAGAGCTGTTCTGACTGCCTGAACGGGGCAGAACGCTCCACGTAGTCTCTGATGGCCATGACGGGGCAGAGCAATTTCGCATCTCCTTCATCCTCAGACGAGGGAAGAGCTGAGAGTGAAATCACATGTGCTCTAAACGGAGTGGAGAGCACTTTAGGAACATACCCATGCCTTGGCTTAAGGACGACTCTGGTGTCGTTGGGCCCAAACTCAAGGCAGGAGGCACTTACTGAAAGCGCTTGCAAATCACCTACTCGCTTGACTGACGCCAGCAAGAGAGCAGTTTTGAGTGAAAGAGGCTTCAGGTCAGTGGAGAGGTCAGTGGAGAGGTCCCAGACAGGCACGGAGGGCGGCTGAGATGGGTTTAACCTTCTGGCCCCTTTGAGGAAGCGTACGACAAGGTCGCTTCTTCCCAGTGATTGCCCAGCCACATTAACGTGAAATGCTGCTATTGCTGCAAAGTATACTTTGAGCTTGGCCGGGGAGCGCCCCATGTCCAAAAGCTCTTGTAAAATGGAGAGCACCGTTGGAACTCCGCATGAGTAGGGGTCCAGGTTCCTGGCTGTGCACCAGCTGGAGAACACTGACCATTTTAAAGCGTAAAGCCGCCTGGTCGAGGGCGCTCTAGCTTCAGTAATAGTTTTCAACACCTCTTCTGGGAGGTCCTCGAGTACCCGTTGAGGGGCCATACATGGAAGGAGTAGGGACACAAGTCGGGACGGGGATGCCAGATCCTTCCATTCGCCTGTGAGAGGAGGTCTCTCGACAGCGGAACCGGCCATGGGGCTGTTTCTAACAGCTGAGCCAACTCGGAGAACCATAGCTGGTTCTTCCAGAGGGGGGCTATCAAAAGCATAGCACACTTGCTCTCCCTGATCCAATCTATGACCTGAGAAAGCAACGAGACCGGGGGAAATGCATACAGCGGGCAGCTCGGCCAATCGTGGGCGAGCACATCCCTGTCCTTGGAGAAAAATGTCCGGCAGGTCGACCTCTGCCTTGCCGAAGATGCTCCATATTAGCTGAACCACTCTCGGGTGAAGCGACCATTCCCCTGGGGGAACTTTGTCTCTGGATAGCATATCCGCACCCTGGTTCAGGATGCCTGGCACATGCGCCACTCTCAGCGAGCGCAGGTTGTGCTGAGCCCATATTAAAAGGCTTTTGGCCATGGTGTACAGGTTCCCGGACCTGAGTCCACCCTGGCAATTTTTGTAGGAGACCACCGACATGTTGTCCGTCCGGACCAAGACATGGTGTCCCCTCAGATATGGGAGAAAAGCTTGTAGTGACAGAGCGACTGCTCTCAGCTCTAGACAATTTATATGTAGGCTCCTCTCCGGGCTCGACCATAGGCTGGAGATGGGCCTGCCCTCGTAAACCTAGGTTGGAGGCGTCTGTTGAGATAACCTGTCTCACACCGGCTACCAGCCGGCTGCTTTCCAAGGAGCCAGGGCTCTGACACAGCCGTGGTTCATTTTGATGTTTAAGTGGCCCGATCGCCACGCATGAGCTGGCACATGGGGTTTTAGCCAGTGCTGAAGCGGACGCATGTACAGTAGACCCAGCTGGAGTACTGATGATGCAGAGGCCATGAGGCCTAACATCCTCTGAAATTTCTTCAGAGGCACGCGCACGCCCGCTCTGAATGACGCCGCTAAGCGCTGAATAGTGAGCGCGCGCTCTGTCGTGAGCCGCGATCTCATTTGTATAGAGTCTATGACTGTTCCCAGGAAAGAAATGTTCTGGTTGGGAGACAGTGCGCTTTTGAAAGCACTGATCCTCCTGAGACCTAGGCATTCTAGATGGCTGAGGATCCAGGATCTGTGAGTTATTAACTGTGTTCGCGATTGTGCTATAACCAGCCAATCGCCGAGGTAGTTCAACACTCGCACTCACTCGCACCCTGTCGCACTCGCTGTCTCAGGGGGGCGAGCACTGCATCCATGCACTTCGTAAATGTATGGGGTGCTAAAGATAGACCCCGAAAAGATAGTGCGAAAGATAGTGCTAAAGTTGGACCGTGTACTGATAAGTCCGCCCCTCGAAAGCGAATCTCAAGAATTGCCTGTGATGGGGCGTTATTTGGATGTGAAAAAAAATAGTCACATTTGTATTGTTTCACGGTCTACAACTTTTTTAAAAAAAAGAGACCAAGCTGAAGTCTGTGCTCCAAAGCATTCAAGATTTATTACAGTTTAAGTGTAAATTTAATTTTCAGGTCTATGTTCAAAAAGTCAATAAATGGATTATAACTACTGCATAAATATAATTTAGTACCATGAAATCTCATAAAAATATGAAATAAAAAACCATTATCAAACTAAAATATAGTACAATCTGTTGTGTTATATATTCACAATAACAAACCAGGAATGCTTGTGATACTCAGAATAACTCTTTACTCAGGAACTGACATCATAACCCTTATATGCCCGTACTACAACAGTCCCCTTACACACAGTTCCCATTACAGGACACAATCATTTCACTGAACTATTTTTTTTTTTTTTAAATCTGACATTTTTGACTGAAACACGAACAGCACCAATGGGTTCAAACGGATAGTTCTGGTCCTTGATTCTGATTGGTTGAGCCGTGTGTCCGCAGCCGTTGTAAATTACTCTACAGACATACTGTGAAACCTGTGAAATATTAAAATAAATATTTTTATAACTGTTTTATTAAAGCAATAAGCCTGTGAGCTGTGCTAAATTCTCTGTACACCACGGCTTCAAGGGCGTATTACTTTATTATATCACTCCCTAATTACAATCTCAGAAACATCAAAGCTGGTGGTAATGGCACAGCATAACAGGGTGGAGCAGAAAATGAGGAACACATAAATTCTGCATTTTCTCATAAAATTTATAAAGCGCTTTAGGGAAAACTACACATGAAAGCATGATATTTAAAATTCAATACAGCAAATTTTAGAATTAATTTCTTTTTTACGTTTTATATGCAGCAGACACTTAAACTCTAATGGTGGTGAATGAGGACATGGAATTTGGCAAATATTCCATGTAAAAATAGCATTCATGTGTTATTTTAACATTTATTCTGCATTAGACACTAAACAGAATTTAATACAGAGTTTAGTACGCCGAACAACATCTGTCAACACAGCACAGAAATGAATGCATTTCTTGACAATGTCCCAACAGATGAATCTTTCACAAAACAAAAGAAAAAAAACATGATTAGCACACTATGCTATTGAATCAATAACATGCAAAAAGAATACACACATTATCCAGTACGGCTTTACTTGCAGTCCCAATATTATCAGCATCTTCCACAGTATTTTCATGGCGAGATGTTGCTGGGTCTCTGGCTTTTGTAACATCGGCCCACTGTAGGTTATTTTTAGAGTTCGTCGTATTCGAGACGTTATGTTATTTCCAGCTTTTATTGATTCTCGAGAGCTAAAACTGTCAAGCCGATGAAACCCAGTCTCACAGATTAAACTGTAATAAATTACTCCTCTACCTTCCAAGCCTCCATCATAAACTGTGTATTGTGTTCTGCAGTGTTTACAGCAGTGCCGTGTTGTAAATTGCATATTTAACGGTGGAAAAAAATCTGTAATGGTCATAAACGGCAACTGCATCAATGACAGTCCCTTTAAGGCAGTGGTCCTCAACCTTTTAGGCATGTGTGTTACTCTGGTACTTCTGCAGTCAGTGACAGAGAATATACTGATTCATTTTATGATTCCAAAACTTTAAAGAACTGATATTCAGTTGGAACAACAGTTGTTGATGGGGCAAATCAATGAAATGGGGGGGGGGGGGGGTTCTTATGGAAGCTTGTTTCCACCAGGGAATAAAAAAAGTATCTCACAATTCTGACTTTTTTTTCCTTTGCAAGAAGATGCAAAAGGGGACTCAATTTGTTACTCGCTGTATGGGAAGTTTTCTGTGCGCATGTGTATCAGTACATTAGATCCATGCATTCAGTCTTAAAGTGACAGCAGCCTAATATATTCCTGCTGCCGTCTGTGTCCTTAATGTTAATCAAACAACAAAAGAAAAAAAACAATCACTGCTCTTGACTGAATAACTTTTGTAACTTTAATAAGGATTAATCTATGTTTAATTTATAACGTGAAGACTATGAAGTGTTGTTTTACATTTAATTACTTTTTTACATTTCTGTACCAGGAAATTGTGAATTTTCACTGGTATCAAAATTGTGCTGCCGTAACTGCCTGTTTTTTTCATGGCTGGTAAAAAAAATATTTATGGCTGGTAAATTTCCTTAAAGGGATAGTTCACCCAAAAATGAAAATTCTATCATTGTTTACTCACCCTCAAGTTGTTCCAAACTTGTATGAGTTTCTTTGTTCTGCTGAACACAAAGGAAGATATTTGGAAGAATGTTTGTAACCAAACAGATCTCGGTCCCCATTGACTACCATAGTATATTTGTTTCCTACTATGGAAGTCAATGGGGACCGAGATCTGTTGATTACAAACGTTCTTCCAAATATCTTCCTTTGTGTTCAGCAGAACAAAGAAACTCATACAGGTTTGGAACAACTTGAGGGTGAGTAAATGATGACAGAATTTTCATTTTTGGGTGAACTATCCCTTTAAGTCACAGACCATTGACAGGTGTGGCAATAAGTTAGCCTCAGGCCCTGAATATATAATTTATTACTTCAAACAACCTGGACTACATTTTGTGACCTAAGTCCATTTTCCGAACTGGTTCGCCCTGAGTATGAATTCTTTATGAATTCATTAATACTTCTCGGTTTTGTCACATTCACCGTCTTCTTCCTCATCTGTGTGTGCACTACACTTCCCATCATCCTCCTTGGCACACCTGCACTCTATCAGCCATCATCATCATCACCTGCACTCCCTCGTTAAAAAGCCCTATATATTCAGCACTCTCCCTTCACTCTTTGTCTGGTCTCGTCTATACACGTCAGTACAAGACACGCAGACTCCCTTCCTACAAGACTTACCTGAAACCCTACCTGAGATGATCCTCATCAGCCTGTCTACCATTCATCTTCTGAGCATTCATCTTCATCATCTGCAAAGAGAAAGAGAGACTTGATTATCATTCAGCTAAGCTTCCATTGTTTATCTAATTTCGGTTTACTCACCATTCATCTCTGGATCCGATCCATTCTGCTAAATAAACACATTAAACTTACCATCTCGTCTGTTCCCTGTGTGAATCGTGACAGGTTTAGGACTTGTGACTGTTTTTAAAAATAGTTTACACTGTTGCCCAGGGCAGGGAAATCATCTAACCTCTTCCTACCCTGTTTTATTTTTATTAATATACTGTCCACCCTCATCCAACTTTATAAACAAGTTTGCAGACTTTCTGGGGTATGCAGTGAGATATGACCATATTTTAATGCTTGGTGATTTTAATATTCATGCTCTTCTGCTAACGCCCTAGCCAAGGAATCTTTATACGTATTGTCTTCTTCAAATGTTGTTCAGTGGGTGTTGTTCACACATTGTTATGGCCAAACACTCGACTTAATACTGTTGAATGGTCTGTCCGTGGCTGACGCTGAAACTGGTGATATTCCAGTCTCCGATCACAGACCATTGCTCTTTTCAGCATTTCTTCCAGATCCAGAACTGTAGCACCTCAAGCACGTTGGTCTCGCATCTTAACTTCGCCCTGATGTTTCCTGAACTGTACCTGGAGGCCGACCATTCTCTTATTTCAGACTCTCGATGTTGACGAGCAGATACAAGCTTTTAATTATAAATGCTCTAAGATCCTAGACTCTATTGCACCTTGAAAGATTATCTATATCCCAAAAACAAGTCTCAGCCGTGGAATAAACACTGATACTCGATTACTCAGACAGCAATGCCGACGATTCGAACGAAAATGGGATAAAGATAGGCTTCAAGTACCATTTGAAATGCTGAATGTCTCCCTACATAACTTTCAAAAGTCTGTCAGGGCTGCAAAGAATACATTTTTATCTGACATTATTGTAAAAATTTGTTCTAGAATGGTTTTCTCGACTGTTGACTCCCTCTTAAATCCTTCTGTCAAGTGACCTTTCCGTCAGTGTGTGAAATTTTTCTTAATTTCTTCTCAAAATGAACACTATTCGAGCCCAATTTAAATTTGAGCCGGTCTCCCCTCAGGCATGCAGAGAAATCACTTTAAAATGAATAGTAATTATAATAATATTACCTTTTATTTATAGGCGCCTTTCAAGGTACTCAAGGACACCGTGCAGCGTAAGAGCAAGTCAGTTAAATACAAAGCTATGCAAAAACACAGGCATAAAGATCAAACAAATCAAGTCACTAAAAGCTATTCTAAACAGATGTTTTAATCCGAGCTTTAAGAAGGGACACAGAATCCAGCTGTGAATGTGCAATGGTGAAGGAATACATAATGTTGGCGCTGCACAGCTGAAAGCTCTACCACTGAATATACTCATCTTGATATTTGGACCTGTCAGTAATTCTGCAGAAGATGATCTCAAAGAACATGAAGGAGTATACAATTGAAGAAGATCTGAAAGATAAAGAGGAGCCAAATTATGAAGAGGTTTGTAGGTGAGCAGTAAAAGTTTGTACTGGATGCGAAGCCAATGTATTTGGAAAAGAATAGGAGTTATAGACCTTATGTAGCCCCGCCCCTTTTCAGCGCCGCGCTCGTTGTCTTTTGTCTTCCGGTCTGTATTTTCACAGCGATCTTGCGTATTTATGAATGAACGGCTTGTTTGAAAATCTTCCCGGTCTCCTGACATTTGTTAAGACATCTGCTTTAAACATTACAATGCTCATGATAACTTTCGTTAACTTACATTAAAGGGTTAGTTCACCCAAAAATGAAAATTCTGTCAGTAATTACTCACCCTCATGTTGTTCCAACCATGTAAGTCTTTCGTTCATCTTCGGAACACAAATTAAGATATTTTTGATGAAATCTGACAGAATTTTGACTCCTCGGGCTTCCAGTGTGACCGAAACTCACCGGCCCAGAATAGTTATTAAAACATCGTTAAAATAGTCCAAGTAACTACAGTGGCACTACATTAAGTTTATCATGCGACGAGAATACTTTTTGTGCGCAAAAACAAACAAAAATAACGACTTTATTCCACTTTTCATTTCCTTCTCTCTGGGCCTCGTAGTGTGTTTGCGCTGCGCGTCTGTGTTGCACGTCATCCGACGTCATCACGCAACACACACATGACCGGCGTCGGCCAATAGTGAGCCTACGTGGTGACGTGTAACACAGACGCGCTGCGCAAAAACACTACGCAAACCAACTAGACATCCAGAGAGAAGGAAATGAATAGTGGAATAAAGTCGTTATTTTTGTTTGTTTTTGCGCACAAAAAGTATTCTCGTCGCTTGATATACTTAAGATTGAGCCACTGGAGTCACTTGGACTATATTAACGATCTCTTTAATAACTTTTCTGGGCCAGCAAGTTTCGGTCACACTGGAAGCCTATGGAGGAGTGAAACATGGCTCATATTTCATCAAAAATATCTTAATTTGTGTTCCGAAGATGAACGAAGGTCTTACGCGGTTGGAACAACGTGAGGGTGAGTAATTACTGACAGAATTTTAATTTTTGGGTGAACTAACCCTTTAAGTAAATCAACTTCAAAAGCTAATTACTCCTGGACAGCGATATTCTAAAGATGGCTGCGCCCTTGTTTCTCTGGCGCATAAGGTCTATATGATCAGAGGTACATGAGTGGGTAACAATAGCAGTTGAATAGAGTCCTGAATTAACTGTAATCGATGGAGTTGTTTTTCAGGGAGACCAAATAGAAAAAAGAATTACAATAATCAATCCGTGATGTAACCAAAGTGTGAATAAGGACTATAGTGCTGTTCTGAGAAAGTGATGGACGAAGTCTAGCAATGTTACGTAACTGAAAAAAATGCAGAATGTGAAATATTATTAATTTGGGAACCAAAAGAAAGCAAACCATCACATGTAACACCAAGACTTTTCAACTGGGTGGAAATATTAACCTGACAATTACCAATAAGAAGGGTGAAGGATTGAGTTTTAGATAAAACAGACCTAGACCCAACAAGAAGGGCTTCAGTTTTTCAGTATTTAGCTTTAAAAAATTGTTGGTCATCCATATGTTAAAGGGGAACTTGGCAACTATTTCAACTTAATAAATCCGTTTAGAAATCATTTGGATGGTTAAATAACCTGTTCTGGCGAGAATGGTGACTTTCCCCGAACCCCCAGCGTTCCCCGGCCGAAAACCAACCTTGCAACATGGGGACTAACATCCTGGTAAGTTGGAGATAGGAAGTCTCGTGAGAAGCAAGAATGAGCGAGAAACACAAACTGCTTTACGGCAATACACACGCCATATGATACTGTGTATGATGAATTACCCACCTCGGTAGACATAGCTCCACACGATAAAGTTGGCCGGCTCCCATAATAAATGCACATGAGCAGCGGTAGAAAGGGGGATGAGGGTGCCGCAAGTTAGATTTTTTTACTACAGTGTTGTGAAATATACGGCCCACAGCTGTAGGGGGAGCTCGTTGAGAAAACATGCGACAACAAAAGGGAAAATCAGCGAAGAAATGGCCATGTTCCCCTTTAACATCCTGCAAACATTTAGTGAGTACTGAAGAGGGATGGGAAGCATTAGGTTTTGTAGAATTGTGAGTCATCTGTGTAAAAACGGAAGTTAATGTCATAAGTGTGAAAAAGGCGACCAAGGGGTAGAATATAAATAATAAATGAAAGCGGACCAAACACTGACCCCTGTGGAACACCGTGAGTAACTGTAACAGACTCGAACATTTGTAATCTGGACAAACTGTTTCCTGTCACTTCCAGTAATATGGAATTAATGGTGTCGAAGGCACTACTAATATCTAAAAGAATAAGAATAGACACGAAACCAGAATCAAGGTTCAACAATCATCATTTGTAACTTTAGCAAGAGCTGTTTTCGTGTTGTGTTTGGATCTAAAGCCCGACTGAAAGTGCTCATAGAGGTCATTATTTATACGCTTCAAATTGAGTTGTTATTGTTCTTTCAAGTATTTGTTAAATAAAAGGAAGATTATATATGGCCCGATAATTATTTAGATCATTAGGAATTAAGGGTACATAGACCCTTGAGACAAGGTACATGTGTTAAAACAGTAGAAAATTCAGTTTAAAAAGCAGACAAAGCAGATGGCTTTGGTGGTCTATAAATCATAACAACAATAGTGGGAGCTGAACCTCAAAGTTGTACAGCCAAGATTTCAAAAGATGATGGCTCTGATCAGAGATCGGACAGATTGTCACGATAACTAGATAAAAACAGCAAGGTTTGCATATGAAGGCACATCCAGACGGTGTTGTTTGATTTAAATGAAGAAAATTGTTAGGCTTTTCCCAAGTCTCAGTAACACACATATAATTAATATTTTGGTCCACAATAGATATTCTTCCCTCTCGATTTGTAAAACAGATCTTTGATACTGTTGGCTCAGTCCTTTTGAATATCATTAACAACTGCCTTGAAAGCAACTACCTTGCCTGTCCCAGCCTGCTTTAAATTCACCACTGTGACTCCCATTCTTAAGAAACCCTCACTTGACTCTGCAGAATTATAGGCCTATATCTCTAACTTGCCGTTCCTATCCAAAATGTTTACCAATCTGTACTAGGAAGTGTTATTAGGTTTGGTCTGTTAATGGTCTGTCAACCTGGTACGGAAATCTCACTGTGAAAACCAAAACAAAGCTATTGTATATAATACGGACTGCTATGAATCTGATAGGGAGAGAGACTATCGTAGCAGTCAGCCTTTAAGAGTAATGCACATTGAAGGAAGCCAGAAGGATTTTGAGTGATTCGTCCAATGTAATCCATTCTTGTTATGAACTTCTACCCTCGAGGAGAAGGTACAGATTCCTCAATGTAAATTGAACAGGTTTAACAATTCATTTGTGCCGGTATCAATTAAACAGTTATATAAGGACTAGTCAAATTTGCATTTATATATTGCAGCAGTTACCCACGTGTGTGGTGAATGCACGTGAAAGTAATATGATGTGTGTAATTTATGTAAAGTTTTGTGAATGTGATGCATTTTAGAATTATTCTAGGTGTAAAAGGTTGATTATCAAATTTCCCTATTAGGGACAATAAAGTATATTTTTAATAAATAAAATTCTGGAAAATTCAAGTGCTTCTGGATTTGAGCTTGGCTTTTGACTTTGTGGACCGCGGGCTTCTTTTATCTCGCCAGGAACGTTCTATCGGGATCACAGGTACGGCACTAAAAGGGTTCCAGTCCTTCCTGTCTAATAGAAGTTTTTCCGTAAGTTTAAGTGTCCACTCATCCTCGGCGACCCACCTCACTTGTGGTGTACCCCAGGGATCGATCTTGGGACCGCTACTATTTTCATTATACATGCTACCTATGCAGTCAATTTTAAGATTTGGTGTGTCGTACCACTGTTACGAGAACTCTACATACCTATAAAAAGCAAGGATAATTCTGCTTATAAGAGAGGCTGTGGCTCACCAACAGTTTTATTCTACTCAACAATGACAAAAGACAAATTATTCAATTGGGGCCAAAAGATTACAGGGATGCAAATGCCGTCGATCTTGGCACCCTCCCGCCGCACCTTACCTCTGACGTTAAAGGGGTCATCGGATGCAAAATACATTTTATATGGTGTTTGCATATAAATGTGTCTTTGCAGTGTGGACACAACTACCATACAATGAAAAAAATCACCATCACTCCATTTTTTTAATACTCAAGAAGTCTAAACACACTCAATAATCAGGCCGTTTGGATTTTCTGAGCACTATGTCATAATGCTCATGCTCCGCCCACGACCGCTGACGGACTGTCCCGTATTAGCATATTTTAGCATATTTCTGCCTCAGCCATTCAACATCCCCCATGGAAGAGAGGGGTGGGGTGAGCAGTTGCTCATTATCATTTAAAGAGACATGCACTGAAACGGGTCGCTGTGAACAGAGCTGTTTTTTAGGAGGTAAAAGGGTGTTGTTTTACACAACCATTGAGGAATTTTAACCAAAGTATGTTACAAACTTTACATGAACACCCTAAAGAATCATAACAACTTGTGGAAAATGGGCATCCGATGACCCCTTTAAAGATTTAGGATTTTACCTAGATGATAGTCTGAAGTTAGACAAACACTAGCTCACGCTCGCGGGAAGCCACAAACGAGATCATATTACACCAAAATTGTGCTATTTGTGTACAAAGCTCTCAACCATCTATCTCCCAAATACCTTTCTGATTTAATTGTTATCCACAATCCATCCAGTTTGTTTAGATCATGAAATTATCACTTGTCTGCCTTACCGTACAACCTGGCTCTACACATCAGAACAGACTTCAAATCTTTTCTCTTGTGCCTTTAATTCTCTGTAATTCTTGTTTGAGTGTTTTTTTTGGACAGCACTTTGTTTTAAATGTGCTTTATAAATAAATTGAATTGAATATATGGGCCTATATATGTATAAGAAAACCTAGTAAACTGAGTAAGCCTTTTTAATTGAGTAAACCTAGATCCAAACAGTTTAATTAATGATGGAGGTGGAGGTCTTGTGCTTGACTGAAGATCAGTGGCGGGTCTGTTCTCTTTGATTTCTGAGATCTGCTCTCAGGTCCATCTGAAGCTGAGCACTTCCTCTTAGCTACTGTTGCCATGGGCTCAGGCTTTCACGGTCAGCGCTTTCCTTTATGGGTGCTTCAAACCAGAAACCATTGAAAGAGGCTCTCTGACTAAAATAGGATTGAATTGAACAGTCGAGAGGTTGCAGAACTTTCTTTATCGGAGTCAGAAATAAAAGGCTCACAGTGGTTTAGCGCTACGCATCAGACACTGACTGGCTGCCTGCAGATCTATAATTATCACGCCGCAGAGTGTGGACAATTCAGCATGATTGATTAAAAGATTGTGTGTGAAGCCTTAGTAATGTGGCATGTAAACCACATACAGTACAGCACATCACGTACTATTGCAAATACAATCTCATGGCAACTCCTAACCATTTTAGGTTTTGGAGAATCAGTGGCTAATTTGTATGAATATGTACGATCTGCTTACACTGATTGTGAGAGACAAACTTGTTCTGGTCAACATCAGCCTCCTCATGTCAAGTGCTAAATCTCACCAAATTGTGTTTCTTATTTCTTCTAGAAACCATGAAATCAAATGACATGTCGCATCTTTCCTCATTGGACATTCATCAGGGTAAATGTGCTGACTCTGGCTCATAGTGAAGATCAATATGTCTCACATTAGCGCTTTGACCTTTATGATAATAAGTTGAATGGCTCATAGAAGATGTGCAAGCAGCTCAAACTGAATGTGTCTAACATTCACTGAAGGAGGGACTCAAGTCATATCTGTACACCAGAATATCTTTGGCCCAGCAATCATACCCCAGAATACCCAAGAGTACCCAAGCAACTGCCTAGCAACATCCTGGCAACCACACAGAACTCCCTAGCAATCACACAGCAACATCCTAGCGACCAACTAAAATACCCTAGCAACCAGACAGCAATGCCCTGGCAACCACCGAGAACACCTGACCAACTACACATCAACATGAAAAATGACTCAGACCACCAAGCAGGCTCATAGGGAAGATCTGGCAACCACCTTCAACCCCCTAGCAACGCCATAGCAACCTCCAGAACACCCTAGCAACCACATAGCAATGCCATAGCAACCTCCAGAACACCCTAGCAACCACATAGCAATGCCATAGCCACCTCCAGAACACCCTAGCAACCCTCGAGAAATACCCTAGCAACCACCCATAACACATAAACGTCTAAACAGCTACCTGCTAAAAATGGATCAGAACAATAGCAGCTGCACTGCGAAGCCCTGGAAACCACCCAGAATGCCCCGTAAACCACATAGCAGCATGTTTACAACTCAGAAGACTTAGCAACCATGTAGCAATGCCCCGGCAACCTCAGCAACACCCTAGCAACCACATAGCAATGCCCTAGCAACCACCCAGAACACTTAGACCTCATAGAAACATGTTAAAAATAACTCAGAACATCTAGTAAATACATAGCGATGCCCTGGTAACCACCTAGCAACTATTTAGAAACCACAGAGCGACACCTTAACAACCAGCTAGAAAACCTAGCAACCACACCATGGTAGTGAGTTTTGTACAGGCTCACAATATACAGTACACAAGGATCTAGTGCTGGGCGGTTTACCGGTTCATACCGAATACCGGTGTTTATTTTTGTGATGATATTCATTTTTAATATACCGCAATACAGTGTATGTCGCTTTAACAACGTTGGGAACGCAGCATGACACTGTTTGAGAGGGTCTTTTCACTGTTCACTGGTGATGCACAGATGTGTGTGTGTTACTGAGCCTGACGGTGAAGATGGAGAGGTTAAACTATAACTGATAGCTGTCAAATTATATTACAGTGTTTCCCACACATTGGTTCACAATATCAACACTGCCTTTTGGAAAAAGTCAAAACGCGGTGCGGGTGTTTTTATATTAATGTAGCTGTCAAATTATATTACAGTGTTTCCCACACATTGGTTCACAATATCAACACTGCCTTTTGGAAAAAGTCAAAACGCGGTGCGGGTGTTTTTATATTAACCCTCTGATGGTCTTCGTTTAGCAGTCACACTGGGGGCCTTCCCGGTCATAAATGACCGGACACCTAAAAATGAAACTTCCTCCATCCCAGTAAAAACCAATGCAATTTATTTTTGTTCTATAATATTTATTCTTTTTAATTTAGAATTTTGAGACAATTTGATTGAACTTATTAATATTTATGCAATATTTATAGTCCATTTTTTGACATTGAAAATGATGATTTTTTTTTTTTTTTTGCCAAAAAAAAAAAAAAAATTCTATGCAGTATTTTCGGGTAAAATAGAGACTAGGCTTTCAGAAAAAAAATAAAATAAAAAAAAATTCATCAATTTATTAATCATAAAATTAAATAAAACATGATATTGCATGGGTTTACCACTAGATGCCTGTATAGCTCTAAATGGAGATGTTTGTGAATTCTAGTTGTTTTTGGACCAAATTACTTACTTTTAAGATGTGGATTGAATGTATTTTTTTAGAAATTCTCAAATAATACTTTTTGCCAAGGTTTATAACATTTTATTAATTATTATTTTAATAATTTTAATAATTATTATATTAATTATATATACATATATTAATTATAATTATTAGTTATGTTATGTTTTTCACTCTTGATGTTTTAGAGCTTCACCCCTTCATTGCTGAGCATTTTTTTTCTGCATCGTGGCTGATTTGTAGAGAATTTTTGTGTTTTTGTCAATTTCCCATTCATTTCCTATGGGGGTAATTTTGACCGAAGACCAAAATCATAACTAATTTTTTTACGACCACTTAACATGCTCGGATCATGAACTCAATTTTTTTGTGTGTTCACATACCTACTGCCAGAAAAGTCACCAAGTTTCGTAACATTCTGATGAAGCTGTGATTTTTAAAAATTCAAAACAGATTTTTGTAATCTGAATTTATTGGTGTGTATGTGTATAAACGTGTGTTTGTATGTGTGTGTGTGTGGGTGGGTGTGAATTTTTTGCACTCTTGATGTTGTAGAGTGTCACCCCTTTACTGCGGTGTACTTTTTTTTAGAATCGTGTCCGATTTGTAGATTGTACAGACAAAAATTCAGAGAATTTTTGTGTTTTTGTAAATTTCCCATTCATTTCCTATGGGTCGGTCATTTTTGACCGAAGACCACGAGTGTGACTATTTTTTTTACGACCACTTAGCATGCTCGGATCATGACCTCAATTTTTTTTTGTATTCACATACCTAATGCCAGAAAAGTCACCAAGTTTCATAACCTTCCGATGAAGCTGTGATTTTTTAAATTTCAAAACAGAAAATTATTCGGTCAGAAATGACCGAGGACCATCAGAGGGTTAATGTAACGTTAGCTGTCAAATTATATTACAGTGTTTCCCACACATTGGTTCACAATATCAACACTGCCTTTTGGAAAAATTCAAAACGTGGCGCGGGTGTTTTTATATTAATGTATCTGAAGTGCACTGACGGTCTTTAGAAAAGTTTCAATGTTATTTTCATTTAATCTTTCTAAAGCAGTGTTTATGAGCGCTGCGCTACTTTGTGTTCGGCCGTTACCGTGGAAACCGCTGTTTCTGCCGCTCCTACAGCGCCTCCTGCTGGTGCCTCTGTAAACAGCATCATTTTGTGGGGCCTTGCAAACCTGTATTAATACAAGTGTGAATTTTTTCTACAATATTCACTCATCATGACACAGTAAAATTTCCTCTCTCAATCTACAGAAAATGTGGTTAACACCCAGTCATGCTTGAAAACAAAAAACACCGTCATATACTGTGAAACGGGTATAATTTTTGGTCATACCGCCCAGCACTACAAGGAACCATCCAGAACACCCTAGCAACCTCATAGCAACGTGCTAAAACCACTCAGAACACCTAGCAACCGTATAGTGATGCCTTGACCACCACCCATACATCACAGCAGTGGATTCTGGGTAGGCAGACAACACTCTTTTACTGGTCACGACTCACGACACACTGAAAGGTCCTCATATTCTGACTGAAAGAGTTTCAGATGTCAAGGCAGTTGTATCCCCCTTCAGCAAACGCTTGTCACTCTTCACACTCCTGGCAACCAGAGCGGATTGATCCGAAGAGACTCCAGGTGTTCATGAGACGAGAAGGCCGGCTGACATCTGCCATGTCTCTTAGCAACACCATATTACTTCTGTGATCAGTGTTACTCTCACACTGACAAGTGTTCATGCCATCATAAATAGCCAAAATGACTAATGGTTGGCCAGTATTTCTTCAACTATGAAAATGAACCTAATCACGTTCTCATTACATGTTCCTGATTCCTCGCCTTAGCAACTATCACTAATGATAACATCTTTAGGGCAATGCTGACTAGTTGCTAGGAGATTCTGTCGTTTAAATTTTTGTTCATTGTCCACAATGTCAGTGCTTGTTATCTGTGCTAAGATGGGTTAGATACTCATCCAGCTCTTCCATGTCACAGCGGCCTCGGCCTATTAGTCATGAGCGCGGGTCACATCTGACGACTGCAAACGAACACACCGGTAAAGAAACAGCACATGGTGTCCTGATGAACTCTGCAGTCGTTCTGCTTCAGAACCTCTTCTGTGACGATGTCCTGACACACATACACAATGGGAACATTCGTCATTCACAAAGTTGTTTGTTTGTTAAATAATTGAGATTGCTTTTGCGTTTTACCACACAAGTGGTACATTTCCCACCTATTTTCAGACATATGTAACCCTGGACCACAAAACCAGTCACATGTCGCATGGGTATATTTGTGCCAATAGCCAACAATACATTGTATGGGTCAAAATTATCCATTTTTCTTTCATGCCAAAAATCATTAGGATATTAAGTAAAGATCATGTTCCATAAAGATATTTTGTAAATTTCCTACCGTAAATATACAAAACATTTATTTTTGTGAGTGAATATGTCGAACGTCGCATTACGAAAACCGGAAAACAGAACGCATCGCTTCCCGTTCAGGTCTTTTGTATGTGCTTCTTGCATTTTTTTACTGTTTTACTCAAGATAACTTAAAAGGAGCGAGCAAAGATGATCATAACCAATGTCCCTCGCATGTGAAGATCGATATTTAAAAGTAAAAAAAAAAAAATCTTCACACTAACGTTTAGATATTTAAATAGAATAAAACGCCAATAACAAAGTGAGAAGTGAGATAGGTAGGTTAGCTGATTACCTTAAAATTCCATAGATATCGGCGTCAGTTCATACGGCTGTTAACACTTTCTATGACAAGCGGATGCGATGAGACCAGGTTTCCGGTTTCGTCATGCGACGTTCGACATATACCCTATCGCAAACATAAATGGACAACTTTAAAGGAGATTTTCTCAATGTTTAGATTTTTTTGCACCCTCAGATTCCAGATTTGCACATTTCTTCGAGCGGAGGGTCTATGGGCAGGTAAATGTATGGGCTTTGTAAGAAAAAAGCTCACACAATTTACAAAGAACTCGACCGGAGACGACAGAAAACACACAGAGAGCAGCAGATTTTGTTTCTGCTTTGACAGACGCAAGATCACGAACACTGTGAGAGTGTGTTAGACATCAGGAATGGAGAGAGAACATCGTGCTTGGTGTGTTTTTCATCTTCAAACTAAACTTGAGTCTCCAGCCGATAAAGTTTAAACCCGGTCTGGCTATAGAGCTCATGATGTTCACGCATCAGGTCAGGAAAGTTCAGGTCAGTCAGTGTTTTGTGGCTCTTCAAACACATTTGATCACATGAGCGTTCACACTATGAAAGCAATCCAGTCGAATGTGTTTTCAACTACTTCTGGAAGTGTTCAAAAGTGGACAAACTCTAAATGTTTTAGACCCCGTTTACACCACTATTTAGCATCGTCCACTTGTGATCCGATCGACCAAAACACATCTTGACACCAGCTGCAAACGGGGCCAGAGTTATATAACCTGATGTCACATGATGTCGCATAGATGTCAGTGATGGATCCTGCTAGTCCAGGGACCTGTAAGCTAGCACTATCACGTACGCTATCCTGTGGGACAGTCTCTGCTTCGAAACGGTTATCTGGGTATCAAATCAGACATGTTTCAAATCACCCTTGTTGCTTAATTAATTACAGTAATACAGGCTACAGATGCCACATTAGAAAATACACTTGCATTACCTAACTTATGTAGTTTAATCCATAATGTTATATAGTGTGTTATCAAAAGGTGTGAAGAAGTATGACACAGATATGAGGATTTGATGCCATCTGTCTCCCTTCTGTTGATACATCTCTCTCTCTCTCTCTCTCTCTCTCTCTCTCTCTCTCTCTCTCTCTCTCTCTCTCTCCCTCTCTCTCTCTCTCTCTCTCGAATTAAACAAGTTTGATAGTGATGGCATTACGAAAGGCTGTTACTGAATGAAACATGTATATAGATGAAACACTTATTTTGCGTTGTGAAAAGGTTACTTTGTGACTTTGTGTATTGTACTAACACAATTGAAAACATGCTGAAATGTTTGAAAAAGTGCAGTTTTGATGATCTGTCTTGATATTAGTACTAAGAATTTGGAAAATGTACACCTTACTTGTGAAAATAGTACCAAACCTAATAAAAAGTTATATGATCAACAAACTTAGCAATGCAAGCACTTTGCTATTGCCCTGCAGTGCTAATTAGTCAAACAAATAGCGCTCCTCACAGGCTTTGCATCAGAGGCTCGACTCACTGTTGATTTCAAGTTTGGTGTTAGCATGTTGCTAAGATAAAAAGCAATTTTCTAATAAACATTAGAATGAATTTGATCATGTATTTTTTGGTATTGAGTGAATGATAATCAACCTTTGTCATCTTGGGAGGATTTTTTGGAGGAGTGTTGCAATGCATTCTGGGCCTAAATTCTATTCATCTCAATGGCTGCGTCTGAAATTGCATAGGTACTTCTTTTGAACAAGTTAATTACTTCACAACTGTTAAAGTATGTTTTATCTAGTTTGAATGTGTGTAGTATAAATCATGACGTACTACACTAGTTACTGTCATGTGACCATTATGGGGCAGAAGTTTCAATGTTTCAAAAGTTCAAAGTTACAGACATTCAGAAGAAAAGTATCTGTGTGTGTTCAGCGTGAAATACTCTTGGGTTTGGGACTGTGTGTTATGATTATTCAAACTAATAAAACTAAACTCAGCATCTTTACAGCAGAATAGAATTACAACGCCCTCTGCTGGGCTGGCTAAAGGTGTGTGTGTGTGTGTGTGTGTGTGTGTACAAGTTCTACATGAACTGAAGTATCGCAGTAACTTTCTGTAACAGTAACAATATCAGCGGGTGCCCGTGTTGCATGTTTAAGGTAACAAAATGTGGCAAGTCTTTAAAAATAACTATATAAATTATTTGAGCATTTCCTCTATTCTGTTTTTTTTTTTCTTGAACAGAATATCGAACAGAAATCGTCCTGTTGAGTCGAATCTTTTCAGTTCAAAAAGTCGTTCTGAACGAATCATGAATCTTACTTTTTGGATTCCAATTAGACCATTCTACAGTTTTATGAGTGACTTAAAAAAGTTATGCCCAACAAAATTACATGACTAACTTCAACTTGTAAGGCTATCTGTATCTAAGCAGTCTGTTTATGCAACAGACCACTGGTTCTTTAGACTGAACCGTTTGAAAGAACCGATTCCCGGAAATGAGTCAGTGACCGTCGCACGCTCTTGTCCAATCAAACACCATAACGCTCAGAGGGGGCGGGGCTTCGGGTTGGCGGTTGTGTTTGTTGCCGCGGGAGCGAAGATCCTGCATTAATTCTACCACGAATTTATCGAGCTTGTTTGTAATTATTCGAAAGCGCATCACGATCAACATTAAAGCTGGAAAAGCTGGTTTTGTTGGCGACCGGACGAAGAAATCCCTCAAGCAAACCGGACGCTGTTCTCGGTAAATGTTGTTAATGTCAGATGTTGTTGGTGTGCTGTAGTTAGTTAGCAACATTAGCAGCATGTTCATGATAACAGTGTCTGTGGTTAGTTTGTCAGAGAAAACTATGACCTGGTGGATGTTGACTTTAGATAGCCCTGATCTATACAGGTGCAGTGTGATTTGAGGACTGAAACTTTTAACAGGCGATCTAGCAGGACGAGTGTTAGTTCGCATACTACCCGTACTCAGATGATCATGCGAACTAACTGTTACACCTCTAGTGTGCGAGAGAGAACTCTGTTCTGCTTCTCTTTTAGGGGAACAGAAAGACATTTAGCGAAGGACGAAGTTAATTTTCAAAGTATGATGTAAGTGTTACATAAACAGGACCTTTTGTGTGGAGTTGGTGAAGAATTGGCGTGACAAAGAGGTAAATATTTATCCCCCTGTTTATTGCTTTCCCCCTGTTTGAGCAGAGGTGTGCAGATCAGCCCAGTGGGGGTCCTGAGGAGTGGGGTCTGCTCTCTTTAACACATTACTGCTAAGTCCTGAAGGCATTCTTAGAGTTGTTTTTTCTGAGTGACATACTCAAAAGTAAAGACTCAAAAGTATAGCAAGTCAAAAGGTAGGTATCGTTTGATTGATTTATACCCTATTTAATTACATTTTGGACATTCTCATATTGAGAAACTGCTGATAAATGACACAAATATATATGATTTTTTTATCATAGATTTACATATCTTTCTTATTTGGCATGCAATAACTTGGGAAGTAAATGAAGTAGGAGAAAAAAAAATGTTTTGGTGAAGTTCCCCAACATGTGATCTGCGTCTGGATTACATTGGGTGGAGATGGCATAAAGTGCTAGCCTGTCGTCGTCATAGATTCTAGTCATATTATGAGTCTGATACTGCGAGTCCATTGGGCTGTGATTGTGGGGTGTGTTTCAACCGAACCAGGAAAGAAAATGCCTCTGCACTCAATTGGATAGACCTACAGCCAATCAGAGCAATGGAGTAAGTGACGTATGTTGAGCGACTTCTCAACGGTTCGTTGATCGCGGTTATCTGCTCCTCTTTTAAAATGAATGCCCCGTCGATATCTTCTATAACAGAATCTACACATCTCAATTCTCCAGCGGCAGCCATCTTTGTTGTAAACGAATTCAACCCAAGCGCTCTTTGGTGACGTGGATGATTACGTTACTGTTGATCATCTGTCCATCATCGTATAAAGCCCGCCCTGACAGTTTGATTGGTCCGATCAGCTCTGGTTTGAGAATAGTTGCTCCACAACGGATCAAGTCCAGACCGAACTTCCCCGCCTCAAATGTCGTGGGCAGGGCTAAGTTCGGCTGGCATCCAGACTAATGAAGTGATCAAAAGCTACAGCATTTGAAACCAAGATAGCCTTTGTGTTTAGCCCTTACATCCAGAAGGCATTTATTAAAAGGGTTTCCTCCGTGAGGAATGTCTCGTGATCGTCTCAATGGATTGTTGTTTGATTATGATTTTGGACTCGTAATCTTGAGAATCTGCTGTAATCGCAGCATGTTTCATGAAGATACGAGCGAAAACGTGACTCATACGTATATTATTTACATATGGGTCTTCCTGGACTTCACGTTCAAAAACTCACTCAAGTTTAGTCAAAGCCCAAAACCGTTAGGCTATGCTTGCTATGTACTATATATTTTTTACTTTATAAATATGTGTTTTACAAAATAATTTGGACTCTAAAATTGGCATAAAATCAAAGCCTCATGTCTAACCAAGTTGTGCTCCAGATTTGAAGTTGAGATCACAAACATTGAGTTTCCTGTGGGAATTTTTTGGGTGCTGTACCCATAATCGCCACCGGGCGACACACTCACTCCTGTCACGAATGAACACATTTCTATCCAGTGTCACTTCTATTGCAAACGGTCACCAAATATGGAAGCTTAAGTCTCAGAGCTTTCCGATGAAATGTGTTTTGTCAAGTTTAGAAAAGCACTGTAGTTAAATGTGAAACGTGACACGCCCACTAGGGGGCGGAGCCTGCGGGAAGCTTTTAAAGCTGCAGTGTCCAATGCCATCGATTTTCACATGACGGATTTTGAGTGTTTAAATTGTTGTATTTTTTTCTATGAGTATGTGGTGTGTGACGCCATTCGGGACGGGACCCACTCGTGTAAAATTTCGCCTTGCAAATTCACCTAATATTTGTGTTGCGTAATAAATACGTGACGTGTGAAGTGGAGGCTATAAGTGTTTCCCTGTGTCCTGCAGGCGGTGTGTGAAGATGGAGGACATGGAGGTGGAAGCAGCGGCCGGTGTGATCGTGGTCTCGGAGTCCGACAGCACCACAGAAGAAGAGGGTGTTCCTGCGCAGGCGGATCGGCTCCGGCATCCGGTGCATCGGCCCATCCGGAGGAGGAGGAGGAGGAGCGGGTAACAGAACCACGGCTTCCCCCACAAAATACTGTATTTCTTTACAATTGCTGTGTAAATTGCTCATCAAATTTAAGCTGTGATCAATAATTCCTAATTTCCTGCAATAGACATTTAACCCTGAGTGCGAATGAACGGGTGGGGGCGTTCGCACCGGGTAGTTCTAGGATCTCAGTTATCAGCCACCAGGATGGCTCCCCTAGGAACGGTTTCCTGGTTGCATTCGCACCGTCAGTAGGAACTCTGACTTGTTCACTAAGCTGAACAGCCAATCAGAGTTCTCTCTCTCACCGACGGCCCGACGCTGATTCAACATGTCGACTCGGCCGAAAAAAAGCCGATGAGGACCAATTTCAGCCGAAATTTGTGCCACGTTTACACCTTTAAAAGGCTTTCTGGGGCGGCAAATATTTGCTCAGTCTTGCCAAAAACCAGGAACTTCCAGCAATAGTTGCAGGAGCTGTGAGACGGTTCCTCCGGTGCGAAAGCCCCTGAGTCAGGAGAGTTTCCCTGCGTGTGAATGAGTTCATGAAGTTCTTCTGTTTCCCAGACTCAGCACTCGCGAAGAGCTCCAGGCGCTCATACGGGACACGGAGGAGCTGTCGGAGCGCCTGAGACGACACACAGCTGACGCTCACACACACTCCTCCAGCCGGCCCGCTGCCGTCATCACACACACGTCCCATCAGCCCAGCGCCCCCGGCCCCCGGCTGGCCCTCTCCTCACACACAGGTTCCTCCGCTCAGTCAGGTCATTCTCTAACGCTAGGTGTGTCCTTTAGAAGAAGATAGAGTTGCTCTGGGGTCCTTAGAGGACAAAAATGCCTGTGTCAAAAGCTTTGGAGCACAGATTCAAGTTTGGTCTCATTTAAAAAATATCTTTGAGTAACTAGTGTGTGTGTGTACCTAGTGTAAAATAGATTTTCGAAAGGAAATGAGGCTTAAATATTACAGTTCCAGTAAAAATACACACTTCTGCCAGAATTGTATATATAGTATTGGCATTAACACAGGCAAAACTAAAATAAAAACCGATCTGACCTTTGAGTGTAATCTTTAGGAAATTTAGCTTGTTTTCTCCACAAAAAAAACAACAACAAAAAACGAATCTTCACCTGTTTTTCAAACATTATTAAAACCGTGTTCGATTTTGTAATCATGTATCGTAGTTGTGTTTGAAGTCGATCATTTTAGCCAGGCTGTCATGGAAAGAAATGATGAACACGTGCAGAAACAAGAGAGAACTAACTAAATAATTGGAAATAATGAATAATGATTATGTTGTGTTTCCTCTTTTTTCAGTTTTTTTTTGTTGCGTATAGTAAAATAAAACCTGTAGCTGTAGATAAATACCTTATTAACCAACTTCAGTGTTTTGGTCTTCCCTTATATTTTACATATTTAACCCTCATCCTTCTCTCGCACTTTGTAACACATCTTTCCCTCGTGGGAAAGCTCTAAAATTATACTTTTTTGGCCAGAAAGTAGGGCTGCTCAATATATCGAAATTATCTAAATATCGCAAATGTACATATCTCAGTATGCATATCACAACGGCCTGCAATAACTGGCCATGAACTAAAGACAGAGAGAAAATCACTCGCTGCTCTTATATCATGTAGGTTATATCATTTTAAAGATATTTTAAAGATAATTTAAGTTTATTTTACACACTTTAAGCATTATCATATCGAAGTTATCGCATATTGCATTTCTCTTCGCTATCGTACAGCCCTACCAGACAGCTTATTTCATTTCACTTTAATAATATTGTTTTTCTATTTTTTAATGGATTTTTTTTACTTTTATTTTTATTTTATTTACTTTTAAATTACTATATTTAATCAATAAATAATAATTAAATAGTCATTTAACCACATTCCTCACATTTTTTCAACTTAAATTCAAAATAACTCATAAATAATGCATTTCATGCATAGCCCTTTTAATTCAACTCTAAATATCTTACATTGGGTGTCTTTGCCGACCCTCTTGTGGAAATAAAATAATATAACATGATATTTCGTGACTCTTGCCACTAGATGGCGTTATAGCTCTATATGGAGCAAATGAGCTGTTCCGCTGGGTCCTAAAGTCAGTTCATTCAGTATGCATTCAGTTACACATGTAGACATTATAAAATCAGTTTTTGGTGAAATTGTAGCATTTTTAGTTTGAATTTTGAGCATCCATTGACCACTAATGAAGATGTTTGTGTAACCCACAGGGCCCAGTGTTCCTCCGGAGCCTGAAGGGACGAGCGCAGGAGCAGAAGAGCTGAGACCAGAGGCTGAGGTGTGTGTGACTGAGAGCTTGTGTTAGTCCTGAACTCTTGCTGCTCTGTGAAGGATTGCGAGTGCAGTTTGACTCTCTCTCCCCAGGCTGTGCCGGAGCCGAGGGGTCCCGCGGGAGAGGCTGTGCCAGAGCCGAGGGGTCCCGCAGGAGAGGCTGTGCCGGAGCCAAGGGGTCCCGCGGGAGAGGCTGTGCCAGAGCCGAGGGGTCCCGCAGGAGAGGCTGTGCTGGAACCGGGGGGTCCCACAGGAGCTGTCCCGTGTCCCGCTGGAGAGGCCGTGCCGGAGCCGGGGGGTCCCGTGGGAGCTGTCCCGTGTCCCGCAGGAGAGGCTGAGGACAGGGACGGGGAGGGCGAGATCTGCTCCATCTGCTTCGAGCCCTGGACCTCGGCCGGGGACCACCGGCTGGCCGCTCTGCGCTGCGGACACCTGTTCGGGTACATCTGCATCTCTCGCTGGCTCTCGAGCGGAGGAAACAAGTGTCCACAGGTGCGGTCGCTCTTTCACTCAACATTACAGGCCAGTTCCCGCTTGCATACATTCATCCCGGGAGTATAATGAGACTTAAACGTGATTTCCCCTCAGCTAAAGGAATGACTTAAAGGGATAGTTCACCCAAAAATGAAAATTAGCCCATGATTTACTCGCCTTCAAGTCATCCTAGGTGTATATGACATTCTTCCAGCCGTCTGCCAGAAGCTTGTTAATTTTACTTTATAAAGTTTTAAATATGGGTATTTTTGTTACACAAACTCATCGTTTCGCTTCAGAAGGGCTTTATTAACCCCCCAGAGCCTGTGGAGCACTCTTATGATGGATAGATGCACTTTTATCATGGATAGATGCTCTTTAATGATGGATAGATGCTCTTTAATGATGGATAGATGCACTCTTATGATGGATAGATGCACTTTTATCATGGATAGATGCTCTTTAATGATGGATAGATGCACTCTTATGATGGATATATGCACTTTGATGGCCATTCACATATAACTCTGATTGTGTTCGTCTGAAAGAAGAATATCATATACACCTAGGATGACTTGAGGGTGAGTAAATCATGGGCTAATTTTCATATTTGGGTGAACTATTCCTTCAAGGATGTTCTCTTAGGTAAGGGAAACCGTTAAGTGTTTTACGACAGCGACCCAGGTTTTACCGTTATAAAATTCGATTCCTGCCATGGACATGTTATTTGTTAATACAGATATCGGTAAGTTTCACAGAAAACAGCTGAACATGGATAAGGAAAACAAAAAAGAAAACCAAGTATGAAAGAGAAGGACCAGACGAGACCAGAAATCACCCTCATGTCGGTCTTAACGCATTCAGACTTTCATTCATCTTTAGAAACAAATACAGATATGTTTAATATTCGCTCATCATTTCTGTCCATTTATTGAAAGACATAAAAGTAATCCATATGATTCAGGCTGTTTCGGTAAGATCAAACGTGTGTGAGAACCAATGAGGTTTGTCAGGCATGTTTGAGCTTCCGTTAACCGTATAAGATGTGCTTTATGTGTTTATATGTGAAAATACGGCAAAAGTTAAATCGGTTTATCATATAAAGCTGCCGATCGCGTCTCGTTAGAAGACTTGAACTGAACCGGCTCGCTCCGAGTAACACTTAAGGTCGTTATACTCAGGAGAATGACAGTTAAGGGGCTTCATGCAACACTTCTCGGTTTTTAAGAGATTACTTCAGGGAAAGATAGATACTTCAGGGAAAGATAGATACTGAAGGGAAAGATAGATACTGAAGGGAAAGATAGATACTGAAGGGAAATTCTAGGGTGTATGTGTAAGTTTCACCTACAGAAATACAATTTCTCCTTATTTTTTGCAACACCCTTAAGTTTAAGGGAAACCTAAGTGTGTTCTTCAGGGAAAATGACACTTGAGGTGCTTCATGCAGCCGGGCACAGACCCTCATCTTCACTGAGTCCTTTAACACCAGAGTTCTGAGTTCAGGATGTAGTGTTGCGATGGGGTCGTGTGATGTTTACAGTGTTCACATGACTGGCTGTATAAATGCATATACTCCTACACATTTTTGGGTTTTAATGCTGATATTGACCTATGAGACCTGTAGCTGATATACTGAGTTTTAACGATATTGATAAAAAAGAAAAAGAGATGTGAAATAAAGGGATGCGCCGATATGAAAATTGGCCGATCCGGATAATTATTTATATTTGACAGCCGAACATAAAAAATTAACATAATGTTTAAAATATTTAAAAACCTTAATAATTCACTTTGATTGAATATATTTATAGACACATATAAACCAATAAAAAGCCTCCAGAATTCACTCATAATCTGATGAATGTATCAGTGATGAATGTGTTACTGTTCTCAGTGTAATAAACCGGCCAAGCGCGGCCACATCATCTTCCTGTACGCGCGCAGACTGAAGGCGCTCGACAACGCGGAGGAGGTGCGTCTGAAGAGGTGTGTGTTCTGCTCTCTCAGTGTGTGTGTGTGTGTGCAGTCGTCTGGAGCCTGTGCTGATGTGTGTGTGTGTGTGTGTGTGTGTGCAGTCGTCTGGAGCCTGTGTGTGTGTGTGTGTGTGTGTGTGTGCAGTCGTCTGGAGCCTGTGCTGATGTGTGTGTGTCTGTGTGTGTGTGCAGTCGTCTGGAGCCTGTGCTGATGTGTGTGTGTCTGTGTGTGTGTGCAGTCGTCTGGAGCCTGTGCTGATGTGTGTGTGTCTGTGTGTGTGTGCAGTCGTCTGGAGCCTGTGCTGATGTGTTGTGTGTGTGTGTGTGTGTGTGCAGTCGTCTGGAGCCTGTGCTGATGTGTGTGTGTCTGTGTGTGTGTGCAGTCGTCTGGAGCCTGTGCTGATGTGTTGTGTGTGTGTGTGTGTGTTGTGTCCTGATGAGTCTGTGTGTGTGTGTGTGTGCAGTCGTCTGGAGCCTGTGCTGATGTGTGTGTGTGTCTGTGTGTGCAGTCGTCTGGAGCCTGTGCTGATGTCTGTGTGTGCAGTCGTCTGGAGCCTGTGCTGATGTGTGTGTGTGTGTGTGTGTGTGTGTGTGTGCAGTCGTCTGGAGCCTGTGCTGATGTGTGTGTGTGTGTGTGTGTGTGTGTGTGCAGTCGTCTGGAGCCTGTGCTGATGTGTGTGTGTGCAGTCGTCTGGAGCCTGTGCTGATGTGTGTGTGTGTGTGTGTGTGTGTGTGCGCAGTCGTCTGGAGCCTGTGCTGATGTGTGTGTGTGTGTGTGTGTGTGTGCAGTCGTCTGGAGCCTGTGCTGATGTGTTGTGTGTGTGTGTGCAGTTTTCTGGAGCTGGAGCAGGGCTTGCGTCGCATGGAGCAGCTTGAGGTCGCTCAGTGCCGTCAGCAGCTGCAGCTCGTGGCCAATGAAAACACACGACTGCGCAGAGAGGTTGAGGTGTGTGTCCTTCTGTTGTGTTGATGCTAGTTATCCGAGATGTAAAAGCAGCTCTATATATTACGGCTGCACGACATCGGAGTAAAATCCATGTTGCGGTAGTTCCAGATCGGCACTGCTCACCAACACACAAGTGTATCCCATGATGCAGTGCTTCACCCACAGGCAAAGAGTGGAGCTTCACTCTGAAACCGGCAGCGCATAGATCCGTATGCTGGTTAACCCATCATAATAAACACTTGATGGCTTAACGTTAAATAAATACAGTTACGATACATTATTTAAAAATCATAACAAAGATCTGAATTATTATTTTATACTCAATTGGTCAAATGCAGTGAGTGTGAATGTGTCCCATGTAAACTCAAGTGTAGATATGTTTTTTATACTTTATTTTTTAAACTTTATGGTTATAGAAAGAGGTTTGTGTTAGTAAAGCCCAAATTAAGAAAAAATAATCACTTCCCAAATTGTTCCGTCTTTAAAAGATGGTTCACACACACACACACAAAAATGGTCCTCAGCAGGAAAAAAATTATAATTTCCCAGATTTTTGTTTATTTTGCACTTCACAACAAAATCACCCCACTCGTACTCTTCAGATGCAGCCATTCAAGTCATCTGGCCAACATTTCTGCATTTCTTCATAATGTAATATAGAAAGTAATGTATAAATATGTCAGTTTTTTCCAATATCCTGCAGCCCTGCTGCATAATTTAAACTTATACAAATATTATATTGTATATATTATATAAATGTATGTAATATTATATAAATAAATGTATATTGTGTGTGTAAAAAAACAGTGTTATATAGACAACATATTGTTTGCTAAATTAAAAACTAAATGA